>CM041784.1:48627848-49227848 GCA_023375725.1 Nephotettix cincticeps | reverse complement strand
TTCTGTCCAAAGCGAACTTTGATGGGCTCAAGTCCATGGATGTCCCTTCTCTCTGGTATTCATCTGAAACAGATTATTTTATGTTAATAAATTACTCTACACCAAGACATGAGACAAAACCATAGATTAGATTAGATTATCAAAATGGCGACCATACCACAAGGTAGGTATTTTAAGCCAAGTATGAATGAGGATTGAATGTAAGATGATTGTGGCGCGATCTTGTAGTTTTGTTACTGACTAAGGCTGACATGATCCTTAGACAGGACTGTTAATTAATAGCCCAACAGCTGGTGGCAACTAAGGGACCTACAGTTTAACGTGGAATCTGAACCACGGCCTCTGAATTACGAATTGGTCTAATTATGTGGATGGTCTTTGCGGATTAACACAGTATTCAATAGTGCGGACGTTAATCCACACAAGAGAACAAAATTTGTGACCTCCAAGTAGCTGGATTTCAGGATGTCGCCACTATCCCAGTCCATAGAACTATAAGTATCGATATTATTTTTCTCATTTTTTATGACAGTTGAAGTTTCCTTAAAAAACCATTCATATGAATTGTTCAGAGTTTGGATCAATATTATTTTAAATATGTTATTTTTCTCTTCAATATTTTAATTGCTGATGTTCATGTAAATTGTTTCATT
Organism: Nephotettix cincticeps; assembly: GCA_023375725.1. Classification (NCBI taxonomy): domain Eukaryota; kingdom Metazoa; phylum Arthropoda; class Insecta; order Hemiptera; family Cicadellidae; genus Nephotettix; species Nephotettix cincticeps. The sequence goes on along the minus strand of CM041784.1, from coordinate 49,227,195 downwards.
CTACTCCATCAAAGAGCAGGAAGTTAAAAAATTATTTAAAAAGACTAACAAAAACATTATTTGTCTACTTTAAATTCTTTGTCTAATACAGTATTCATGTTCCTTAAAAGACTATGAGAATAAATCATCATTAATTATTCATTATTTTTTATACCCTCATAAATTTCAGAATTGAAATAATATGTTTCAACCAAAAGTAATCAATAACGTGGGTTCGGACCAAACTATAATTGATATATAAAAATGTATACACATTTTATCTAAGTATATTCCATGTTTAACAAACTAAATACATATCTTTTTATTTAAATAAAATTGAGAATATAGAAAAATAAACTATTTGCGAGTGAAAAGAGTTAAGAAAAGTTTTCTAATTTTTATGGGAAGAAAAATATGAGGGGAGAGAAAATCCAATTATCGTTGTCCCAATTACTCTCATCATCAATTACCCAAATTAAGAGTGGGAGAAAATCATAAAAATCTGTAGCTATACAGAAGTAGAAAGTGGCTTCAGTGCACATTTCCTTTCTTATAAAAATAATTAACAATTAACGAACTCTGTTCAGAATAAAACTTTTCACGTTATAAAATTATTTTTATATTTATTTTGCTTACAACTTTGTTAAGAAACTCACATATTGTGTTCTATTAATATTTTCCTCCTTATTCCAACATAGTTTAAAAATACATATTTATTTTGTTGGAAATTTTGTCTCATAATTCCTCCTTTGGAAAATGGATCTTCAAAAATCTGAATTAATTAGTTAGGTGTTGTATTTCATGAACATTTATGAATAGAAGTAGTTTAATCACAAATTTTGAGTTAGAAATGATAAAGGAACTGTTTTAATCAGAAACAATTTAGATAAACTTTATAATTTTAAATCAGTGTAAATAAATGAAAGCAGATAATTCCGCAAACCAGTCGCTCTCCTCTTTAAAACCACTGTGGAAGAAGCCATTGGCAAGGAAGCATTATTGATCAATTTGAAGTATAATAATTGACAGTAAGCAATTTTCAAGAATGGAATTATTAGAATTCAAGAAGACTAGAGAGTTAATTTGATTTTAAAAAGGCATAAAATATAGTGATAGAAGATATTAATTTTGAAAAGAATGTTTTGGGTTGTTAAGATTTTTTTACTTTCCTCAAAATATTGTTTTTAAAAACATTCATAAATTTTGATTAGCAAACCACACTGTTCTCATTCTTGTCTGTCATACCCAATCAAAAGGCTATGATCTCCTGGAGAGTTAAGTCATAGAAAACGAGATCACAGACAATGAGTAGAAAGAAGTTACTTCCATCATAGTAATAAGGGTTGTTTTACATGGTAATTAGTTTATATTGAGGTTGTTCACTAAGTAAAAACACATACAACAGTTTAAATTTTATGGTGAATATTCAAACCTTCTGAATATTTAGCACTATTGAATACTACGTTGATCTGCAAAGACCATCCTCATAATTAGACCAGGCAGTGGTTCGGATTCCACGTTAAACTGTAGGTCCCTTAGATATGCCATTGACTGTTGGGCTATTAATTAACTGTTTAAGAAAAATATCAACCTTAGTCAGTAACAAGACTACAAGATCGCACCACAGTCATCATACACTCATTTCTAATTCATACTTGGCTTAAAATAGCTACCTTGTGGTACAGTCGCCATTTCAATAATCTAATCTAATCTATTTATGAACAAATATTGATCAAACTTGTCCTAGGCCTATATTGTCATATTATTGATTTGGAAATTCGCTGAGTAAGCATATCTAATGCAGAGGGGTATTTCCTCTTTTTCCATGTATTTAGACACTTTAAACTTACACCCCTGATGTTGATGTCCCGGGATATACATGTCAGCCTTAGTCAGTAACAAGACTACAAGATCGCACCACAGTCATCATACACTCATTTCTAATTCATACTTGGCTTAAAATACCTACCTTGTGGTACAGTCACCATTTTAATAATCTAATCTATTTATGAACAAATATTGATAATACTTGTCCTAGGCCTATATTATTATTGTCATATTACTGATTTGGAAATTCGCTGAGTAAGCAGATCTGCTGCACCGGGGTATTTCCTCTTTTTCAAGCCGATTCCCTGACTTTTCAAGGTATTTAGACTCTTTATAACTTCCGCCCCTGATGTTGATGTCCCGGGATATACAGCGAAGTGGGACATTTCCGTTTCCCGGGACATGGCCCGTGGTCACCCTGGGGAGGGCGCGCAGAGAAGTGACAACGCTGCTCCGCCGCCGCCGCGCCGCGCCGCGCCGCTAACGGTACGGTAACGGGCCAACCTGCGCTCCCCTCCAACTCAATCAACATTCTTTCATACCTTCGATGCGACCCTCAAGCCACTGATATCAGCATCAGGATTCCTACACACATCAAACAAGGAAGCCTCCAGCATAGCCCGTAGCTGTGGCGAACATTACATCAGCTATCTTGGATCTTTCGATCCTCCAAGTGTCTATTACAATACCTATAATGTCAAGCGATTTTTGGCAATTTTGCAGAGTTTTGTTTAGATGCACATTAAAAGCATAAAAACTTATATAATGTAGTATATTTCCTTAAAGTAGATGAAATAGGCCATTCAAAAATGTAGTATGTGTTAGTCTTAGCTTTTTATTACGTATCATCCTTATAGGTTCAAATCTAAGGTCCATAATAGCAATCTTTATTTAGTGACAGCAATACTGGTTACTCGATTGTCGTAATAAAATGGCTGTGTCAAATTAAAGATAGAGTGACTATCTTGGAAATTAAATTACTGTAATAAATTTTCGTTTTATTTTCCGGAAAAATATAGTTATAAAGCAATTATATCCAATGGTGAACAGTTAGCTATCGTTTTATGATCGTAAAGAGGAAAGTCGAGAATGTACAGTACTAGTAAGTCCTAGATAACCATTTTACCTTTAATTTAACACCTCAACCATCTTTTTACAACCATTGAGTGGTCAGTAAGGCTGACACAAAATAAATATTTTGTGGGATTGTAATCCTAGATGGCGGACTCTTTAACGCTGGGTTAGGATGGTGTAACAGTCTAAAATATTTTTATGTTATATAAGGGGTAAATGCCCGCTTAGAAGGGTAATGTATGACATACCTAGGCGGCTATTCTCGGACTACCTGCACTGAGCCACATTTTGCAGGTGGCACGGTAGGTGTGCAGGTGGTACGGTAGATGTGCAGTTGAAGCGGTAGGTGTGCAGGTGGAGTGGTATGTGTGCATGTGGAACGGTAGGTGTGTAGGTGGAGCGGTAGGTGTGCAGTTGGTACGGTATGTGTGTAGTTGGTACGGTATGTGTGTAGTTGGAGCGGAAGGTGTGCAGGTGGCACGTTAGGTGTCCAGTTGGCACAGTATGTGTGTAGGTGGAGCGGAAGGTGTGCAGGTGGCACGTTAGGTGTCCAGTTGGCACAGTATGTGTGTAGGTGGAGCGGAAGGTGTGCAGGTGGCACGTTAGGTGTCCAGTTGGCACAGTATGTGTGTAGGTGGAGCGGAAGGTGTGCAGGTGGCACGTTAGGTGTCCAGTTGGCACAGTATGTGTGTAGGTGGAGCGGAAGGTGTGCAGGTGGCACGTTAGGTGTCCAGTTGGCACAGTATGTGTGTAGGTGGAGCGGAAGGTGTGCAGGTGGCACGTTAGGTGTCCAGTTGGCACAGTATGTGTGTAGGTGGAGCGGAAGGTGTGCAGGTGGCACGTTAGGTGTCCAGTTGGCACAGTATGTGTGTAGGTGGAGCGGATGGTGTGCAGGTGGCACGTTAGGTGTCCTGTTGGCACAGTATGTGTGTAGGTGGAGCGGAAGGTGTGCAGGTGGCACGTTAGGTGTCAAGTTGGCACAGTATGTGTGTAGGTGGAGCGGATGGTGTGCAGGTGGCACGTTAGGTGTCCTGTTGGCACAGTATGTGTGTAGGTGGAGCGGATGGTGTGCAGGTGGCACGTTAGGTGTCCAGTTGGCACAGTATGTGTGTAGGTGGAGCGGATGGTGTGCAGGTGGCACGTTAGGTGTCCAGTTGGTGCGGTAGGTGTGTAGGTGGAGCGGTATGCGTAAAAGTAAGTAATTAATTAAAGTACGTAACATTTTAGATATGATTCATTAATTGTGATTTTATATTCATTTCATTTCACCAAAAAGTTTAAAAGCGTTCTAAAAGGCTTATTCAGGAACGGTAGTGTAGATGATTTTGGCTGGTCACTGTAATTTCGCTTGGAGATGATGTGCCTAATGCAAATGAGCAGATCTACTGCGGTCGCGGCGCGATGTACCATGTCCATAGCCATAGTCATAGCCCAGAAGTAGGTCTCGTTACTGAGCAATTACTGGAGGGCTGTGGTCCGGGACGACTAATACTCGTCAGCACGCAGCACGCCACTCACTACTGGTGCTCACTGCTCACTAACGGTACTGGTATCTGTGTTTCTGGATAATCTTTACCATTTATAATTGTATCAGTTTTAACATTTCTGCAAAAAAGACCCTAAATTTTTACAAGGCCGCATAGCACTCATATATGACTACACTCCAGCCAACGTGTTCCAGATTGTTGGAGTGAAGGTCACAGAAATGCCCATCATTGTTGATTTCTGTTAGTCACCGGCATAAGGATAGAACAGATTGGATATTCCGAAAGTCTGACTATACACAAAATTTTCTGCTCTTAACTCAGATATACGGCGAATCTGCGCCAATAATTGACAATTTTTTGACAGTTTTTGCTGCCGCACTGACGACAGAAGCGTTTGAAGAGCGACAAGTGGGCGTTTAAGTAGCAATAGCGCAGTAGTCGGGTGTGCACAGACGAAGTGTTGTTGTCCTCTTGTTGTCCAAGAGGAAAAGTATCAACTCAAAACACCATCTTGATATGGATAACTTACTTAGACTACTGATACTGATGCTGATAAACCCTAGGGGAATGTCACTGCGACCTATGAGATCTATTGTGCCCCCAGACTAGTCTCCAGTTCTTGCCTAGAGAACCCCCTCTAGTCCTAATGCCTTAATGAAGTTTAGTATGTGGGGTTCTAGCTTTGGGAAATCCCCCACTGCCACCTGGTGTGTTCCCAAACTTCTGGCTCTCTTCTGACCTATTGCCTCACACTCGGCTAATAGGTGTCTAGGTGTTTCCACCCCAGATTGACAGAAGCGACATTCACCCTCTTGAACAATGCCCATCTTACTCAGATTACCCCTGAGCCTACAGTGCCCGGTTAGAAAACCCGTCAGCATCCTTAGATTGTTTTTCTTAAGCCTGATCATGGTCTCAGACCTTCTTATATTATGCACTCCAAACATTTCCTTAGCCTTAGTACTTAGGTTCGACATTAAAACGGAAGTCAATAGACCGCCCAAGGTCATCCCGGATGCCACAGAACGTCAAGAGAACCTGCGGAAGCGTCCTGCTGACCATTTCTGTCAATTCATAACGTTATCTTTCGATGTTTCTTCCTGAACCCTGAACTTCACAGAAATCGCTTGCTAGTCCGCAAGAAAATGTTGTTCCAGCAGGACGATGCCGCTGCCCATGTAGCCAATGAGATGACGGCCTGTCGCACACTGCATCGAACGCGACAGAACACGACGAGACATTTTTGACGGAGGAAGTTTGATGTAAGCAGTTTGCATGCGTTTAAATGGGGCAGCCGCATACTGCTCGAACATTACACAACGCGACAAAAAACTAACTTCCGACGTTTTTTCTTGACGGACACTGCTCGCTCGGATTTCGTCTTCCGTCAAAACACCATCGAACAAAATCTGAAACCCGCTCTGCGCACGCGCTGCTGTCCACCCGCAGGCTTCAAAAATAAATTAGATGATCAAAAATATTAAACGTAAAATAAAATACTAAACGTAATCAAAAGCACTTCTTCAGGGGGTCATCGCTTTGCGAAATGACGTGTTCTGTTTTTTTTATTTGGAGAGCGATGAGTTCCAATATGTAGTATGAAGTGGTCGGTGACATTCGGAAGCCATTGAAGAACTTCGCCCGATCATTCCTCAGTTCCTCAAAGAATTCTTTGAGGTCCCTTTCCTCGTTGATGGGAAGCACCCATACACTACTTGTCACTTTGTAGTCTAACAATCTTAGGTAGTTCCATATCAGGAGTCTCCTCGTCTTCATCCATACCAAACAATGAACTACCGAACTAATAAACAAACAGCACTAGTCAACGTGTAGGTGCACAGCACATAAGCAAGTCTAGATTAAATCAATTCAGTGGTCGTCGTTTTCTGTTCCGTTCTAGGGCGACAGACTTAACGTCGCGACTCGCGACGGTTTCCGTCGGCATCCGGCAGAACGGAACAGAACAGAACAAGGCAGAAAGAAAAACGACTTATAGTGTTCTGTTGCGGTCGATTTCGTGTGCGACAGGCCTAAGGAATAAGTTTCGTGGACGAGACATTGGTGTTTCATGGACATTGCCTACCCAGATTGATCCCCTGATCTCAGCATTGTGATTTTTACTTTGGAGACTCCTTAAAACAAGAGTTTACGTAAACTATCCCCGTACATTGGGAAACGTAGGATACCATGCGGCAAGAAATCGCTAAGATGTCTCTCGCAATGCTAAGGAAGTTGTTGAAAACTTCACTGCAAGATTTGAATCAGAATGCATTGCCCAGGAAGTAAACGGGTGAAGTAGGCTTTTTTGTTAGTTAAAACACATACCAATCTGTAATATTCAATATAATTCATTGAATCATTTTACACGTTTGAGTGGGACTGTGGCGTTTCCTGTAATGCAGCTACTTGAGGGTCGCGAATTGTGGATAATTATTAACGATGTTCGATGGATAGGATATTCTCTGATGTGGATTAAAGTCCGCACTATTGACTACGTTCATCTGTAAAGACCAAACTCGTAATTAGACCAGTTCGTAATTCAGAGACAAACGTGGTTCGGATCCCATGTTAAACTATAAGTCCCTTATATTAGGGTGGCCAAATCATTCCTTGATGAAACCGGGGCAGGTTTACGAGAGTTTTGGGGGTATGCAATACCCTTTTTTAGACCGGGGTCCGGGGTAAAATAATTACTTTAATATGAGACAATTTTAGCAGTTAAGATGTGAATTTAAAGAGACATCTGTTTGGCTAATAAATTCGATCCAAACGCAAGAATTTCAAGTTAGGATGCCCCCTGTCATCCTGAATGACTATCAACTTTCCCATTGTTCCCAGGATAAGAAGTTAAATGTATCTAATAATTTTAATTGAATTCATGATTAGCACCAAAAAAGATTTCCATGAGTTAATGCAGCATTGTTTAAAATTCAACAATCGTGTTCAACTTCAAATCCTAGTAATAAATATTATTATAGTAAGCAATCAAAATACTCCAGATTCGTTTGTTACTCAATCATAAAGTATATTCTGTTAGTTCGACGTGGTGAGTCTGCAAACCTGTAGACAAGAGTTAAAATAAAACTCCTTTTTAATAAAAATTTTAACAGACAGGTATTTTTCAATATATTTTTAAACACTTCCAAAAAGAGTTCCGGGTCTTTTAGACGTTCCGAAACTATTTTTCGGGACATCATCTGACACAACGAAAATCCGGGACAATCCCGGCATTCCGGGACATTTGGTCACCCTACCTTAGATGTCATTGGACAGTCATGTCTAAGGAACATGTCAGCCTTACTTAATAACAAGACTTGACGATCGTGCTCGCACCACAATCATCTTACACTCATTTCTCATTCATACTTGGCTTAAAATACCTACCTGGATGGATCGCCATTTCAAAAGGTAATAATAATGGGTTTAAAAAAAAGTCAGATCTTTTTACAGTTCCCCCTGTATGTTGATGATCTCCAAAACATTGGACGGGACCACCGGTGGATGAATTACTAAGTCCATTCGCAAATACCATCCTCATAATTAGACCAGTTCGTAATTTAGAGACAGTGGTTCTGACTACGTTAAATTGTAGGTCCTTTAGATATGCCATCGGCTGTTAAGCTATTAATTAACAGTTCTGTCTAAGAAACATGTAAGCTATAGTCAGTAACAAGACTACAAGATCGCGCAACAATCACCTTATATTTCAGAAACCAACACGGATTTCTCGGCTCGTATCGAACGAACCCATCTGACCCATCCTTCTTCTCACGTAATTACCCTACCCATTGTGGCGAGTCCCCACAGAAGAAGCGCGTTTGCATGAACCTCGGGCCGTGATCTCCTTCCTCTTTGTTTTCCCCAGCTGATGACGGTTTGCCATTCTATTCCCTGATAGGTTTACGTGACTGTGTGTCCCACCAACTCCCAGTAATTTATTTTTTACCGACATAAACCCGAGATAAAAGCGAAGCAATTAGTTTTAGCTAGGAGATTCTTTCGTCTTTTTCCGTTGTAACCCCCTGAAGCCAGAAATACGCTAGATTGCCTTTTTTTAATAAAAACCTGACTATCACAGTTTGGCCTAGGTGCAATGAATTAAAGTCAGCGAGGCACTGTAGCGGAATTCAGTTATATGGGCTAGCTAGAGGTGACCGCTCATGATCTGAGAGGAGTCGCTGGCCATCAGTTTCGATCCAGCAACCTTTGATTAGGCCAGAGCGTTACCCTTGAGCTTTCATTTGAGCCTTAGAATTAGTTGGACAAATAACATTTTATTTTTTTATTTCAATGACATAGTTTACATAATGCCCTCGATAAGTGAAACAAATACTTAACATCGAGGACCATGTTATCTTGAAAACTATCAATAAATTAGAAAACACAACAATTGTACTATAATAATTACAAAATTGGACTTATATAAATATTAATATGTGGCATGAGGTGGGTTTAAAAGGATGTAACTACAGGAAAAGGTGGCAAAATATTCCTGTACATATACTGTATACAGAAAAATGCATTGAAATGGTTATTAATTTGCCACAGTGGCAGTCCTGCAGCTGCCACCTACATCACATCTCACTCTCTCTCTTTCTTTCTCTCTCTCTCTCTCACACACACACACACACACACACACACCCAATCACAGTTGAAACTCAACTCTAACCACATAGTAGTTGACATGACAATATTACTAAATTTACTCAATGCATATTCACCAAGAATATATACAACACAACCTGATGGCTCATGCTACATTAAATAATAAATCATTTAGAAGAAATTTCAAAATAATACGGAGGATAACATCCAACAAATATCACCTCCTGAAAAGTTATTTGAAATCCTCGGTCCGCGATATACAATGCTATTCCTATCATGTTTGGCGTTACAGTGGCGTCGAGGTCAGTGGAAGGAGAAAACGTGCTATCGTATTATTGTTATCACCTTATTGAAAATTTCCATGGTAAAGCCTGATAACCTAAGTATTTGCATAGTATCAAGGAAATTAAAATTTGCATCTTTTGCCTTCGAGTCAATTTCCGTAAATTCCATGGTTATTGAGTTATTGAGCTTTAAAAATTGAAATGGTCACCATTTGGAAATGGTACAAAGTAGAAATTTGACACTTTTTTGACAGCAAAAATGTAGGTCCTGTTAGTACTCATACACTTACCAAATTTGAAGTTGGTACCTTCAAGAGTCTGCATCAGTGGTAGTCATCTTGTATTTTAGTCCCGTAAGAGCAATGTTAAATTCTGGCGCCTATATCTCCTTGACCTATTGTCATAAATTAACGGAAAAGGTGTCAAATTAAAGGTATTACAGTCCTCCAGGGCACCACCTTACAGAACTTCTTATTTTTCGCTCTCAATAAAAAAATAATAATGATTTATTTTGTAAAATATTACTAGATTTTTGTTTTTATATCAAGTTACATTTTTGAACATATTGAACATATTGAAAAGGTCATGCCCTTGAGCCACATCTCATCAATTTACTTCCAAAATTTTACATTGATACTTTGATAATTAAAGCCACTACACACGCCAAAGTGAAGGTATGTTCCGCCAGAATTTAACATTGCTCTTACGGGACTAAAATTCAAGATGGCTACCACTGATGCAGACTCTTAAGTTGTTCCAGAGTTATAGCAAGTTATGTAAAAACACATACACCGACAGACGTAAAACTGAGCGAGATAGGCCATATGTTCACAGGACATTTTTTGTATTTGTATTGACCTCAGAAACAATATCCCAAAGTTTGTCAGTGCATTTCAGTTACACCCTGTATAGAGAACACAATCGTGTTTGACGTCATTTTTCTTATTTTCATTTGATCTTTCAGGTAATTTCATAAAAAATAAAATTCTGAGTCGTTTGAAACGTTTATTATTATAGTAGTGTCACCAATACTCATTGCAGGAACAGTTGCGCGAGGGGGATTGAAGATTTATGGCTGACCCAGGCTGAGCACAGGTAGTCGAGGATCCATCGGCCAAGTTAGTGTTTACAGACTATGTAACCTAACCTAAACCTAGGGATAGTCGATTTTTCGCTTGCACCTCCTTGACCATATATCTGGCCAGTGTTGGATTTCTGTATGGCAGGGATTTTTTGTGCACTGGGTAGTGATAACAAATTATTTGCCGTATTTTGTTTTTTTTTCTAAAAATAAGTTTATACATATGTATGTATTCTGTTTCAGCAAATAAAGTAGAATAATATGATGTAGCAAGTGTTTTCTTTCAGAAATATATTTGGCCAATGTATAAACAAACTTGTGAATCTCTGATTTATGCAAATCACAAATTTTTGAAAGCAACCCTTAATAAAGCAAACAAAAAGGAATCCTACAAATTGTATTCAAGTATAAAAGCTGTGGTAAATTCAATTCCCTACGTGGAAATATCAATATTATGAACATTTTTCCGATGCCATAAATTTATTTAATTTAATTTCAACTTTGTTTCGTTCATACAGAAAATATGAAACACATTAGAGGAAAATACATATGATCCATCCTGAAAGAAAATTAAATTGTGTTAGTTTTAGGCCTTAACAGTTTATAATATTTGAATGAATGAGCTATCCATGTCAAAATACAAACATACTATACAATACCAATGTACAATCAAATCGACATACAATTACTTGAAAGGATTTACCTAAACTACCTAAACTATAAGTTTTACAAAGAAACCTTTAAAAAACGAATTTTAGTTAATGAAATTCTGGTTGCTATGGCATAAATAGAAACTTTGTATGATTTTTAGTTATTTTTCTATTGGCCTACTAAAACAGGTGTTTTGTGACCACCTCGTCTCCCGCCGTACCTAATCAGTTCAAGTAACGTATTTTTATTATAATGTTTGTGACAGTATAATAGTCGCTTGATAATATTTTATATATGAAAATGAATCCCCAAAATCTAGTTTTTCCAATGGTGTAAGTATCATAGCGCTTTAAAACAGTTTCAGACTTTAACCTGTCGATAATACGAACCATGTCACAGTGGTCCATTAATGGATCCTGCCAGTTCACAGTTGAAAAAATAGTCGTCCATTTTTTGACCTTGGCCAGATAGAGGGTTAACGACAGTCGGCTGGCCGGTATCGGTGTCTATTGGGCACACCCTTCACCCTTCACCCGACACCCGTAGCAGGTGTAGTGTGAGTATGTATGTAGTATGTAGTGTGTAGTGCTGGTAGGTAACGCAAGAGTTGCGACGCGACCGTGGCGCCCCCAGCGATAACAAAGCGCTTTCACTGGCCGCCGCCGCCGCCGCACCACAGTGCGTGCACTGTACACGCTTTCTGACGCCCCACTTACTGCCCACACTACTCTATACAGCCTACACTCATCAGTGCTGCCATATAGGAGTTTAGTACCATAAGAACAGTGTTAAATTACGTTCTCCATAACTCACTCAATGATTAAATGAAATGAAAAGAGCAGAGTGTCTATCAAGTCATCATAAGGAAATTCCCTGATTTTTTCCCTGACTAAAAACATGTGAGAAACATGGAGAAACCATTAAAAAATAAACACAAAACCAGTATCTATTCAATGAACTCATTCACACACGAAATCAAATTGTTAAATTAAAATCTACAAATAAACAGAATCATTTTAATTGGAGAGCGAACTAGAAAAATACCCAGCATACGTCGACAATCACTATTCATTCACTTCCAAACTAGCTCGCTGATGAGTAGAAAGAAGAAAGAATGGCGGTCGCCATTTATACAACTAAACTCACCAACTCAGGTTTTCCTGCCGGATGCAGCCAGTCTTGCCAAATTTGTAAGTTCTGAATCCTTAACAAAATAGCAATTTCCCTGACCAATGTAGAAATTTCCTGACTTTTCCCTGTTTCTAGACACCCTGAAGAATCAAATAATGTTCGAAAACCTATTAGCTTTGTGAAATAGCGATCTAGAAAGGTATTTTAAGCAAGTATGGATGAAAAATGAGTGTTAAGATCACGATACTGTAGGAAAATGTAATATTCCTTATACATGACTGTTAATTAATATCCCAATATCAATCTACAGTTTAAGGTGAGATCCGAAACACAATTTTGCCTCTGAATTACGAATTTGATATAAAGATAGGTTTTGCTGATGAATCTAATATACAATAATTAAAAGTTAATCCACACCAGAGAATATCACAACCACCGACCATAGTTCATAACTATCCACAATTCGTTACCTTTAAGTTGCTGGATTACAGGACACGCCAACGTCTTAGCCCTGCTTTAATATAAAGCCATAGTCTTTGATGAGCGGGACGTGTCTACAGGAGACCCAAATAATCAAACTTCATTGCTGGATGCAGTCCCTGTAGGAAAAAGGCCTTTAGGACGTCCAAGGCTGAAGTGGGACCAAGTCCGAATATATAGATTATAAGAATAAGGTCCATAACAGAGGGACAGATATGAGACGAGGACTTGAACGCCCGGACAGACCAGTGCTGCTCAATAACAAACTGTCACAGCAACAGGTAAAAAACCGTAGTTAAAATACACAATATCCTAAACGGTATGTCGGTATGTCTATAGAAATTCTATTATATTTCTAATACACATTGTCTGTCGGTTGTATGATCAACATAAAAAACAAGGAAGGTTCTTAAAGGGGGCAGTACCGTTGTTGCCACGATTTTGTATACTAAAACTAAAAAAATACTGTAATCATGTGTTACGTAATTCTTGAATAAGTCTTTTACAGTAGGCCGAGGATATAACCAAGTACACACAACTATTTTGCTCATTTAATACGAAAACACTCTAATTTGTTACATCAGTAAACAAAAATTAAAATCGAAAGTATTTTTTTTCTATTTCTGAGATTTTTTCTGGTTTGTAATGAACACGAGAACATTTTGTACACCACCTATTCAAGTACGTTAATAAATAAATCAGTGGTATTTTTTTATTAGTTGAAATGTGAAAATTTGAAATATTTTAATGGATAAAGCAGAGAAAATGCAATATTCTTTTCATTTACCACTTCGACACTGATTTAGATTGTAAATGGTATGTGTAAAATTGCATTCCAAAATGTTTTTTGAGATATTTGGGAAATGGGATTAAAAAGCGCTGGTTTCGGAAAATCAGCGACAAGCTACTTATGGATACAAAACACACGTAAATACACTGCAATCTTACTAGACATCATCACTTTTATTTGCCTATAACTTAAAAAATAAAGCTATTTAATTGAAAATTGCGCCAATTTGTTATGCAAACGTCAGAATATTATAAAAACAGTATTTAATAAAGTGAATTTTAAACAAATTTGGGTTAACCGCCCCCATAAAACAATGAATGTCTTTTAAAAATAGCGTCGTGTCCAAAGTGAAACCTTGCTGCTGCCCATGTTTGACGTCCTATCAACATATCGATGTTGGAGACTGAGAAACACTCTAGGGTTAAAAAAATCGATTATTATTTTTTTCAGTTCTATTTTATTTTCTGGTTATTTCAAGTCAAATTACTCTTTTTTCGCATTTTTCAGAGCTTTGCAAGTTTAAAATCGAGAGGATCCCTGAAAAGCTATTCAATTTCATTGTGGAGCACATAACTATAAACTAAACGAGCCATACACGTATATTTTTTAATTTCGTTCCTACAGATATTTTCTATAATATGAACTGATCTGGAGATAAATAGTTTCTGAATTATTACGGTACAAATTGCGACATGTTTTGTATGGACGTCAAATCGTCGATGTTCCAAAACATCGACGATTTGACGTTTACGGTCCCGTATGATCGGCCGTACTTGTTTCCAAATCGATAATTTGACGCGAGCGAGCGCGTCAGATCGTCGATTCGAGTGATCCCGACAGATCACCCAACCGCCAATCTCAATTATTTGAAATACACTCACGAAATTGCTTAATTCACCGCGTCAGAATTGGCAATCTGGTAGGATCGTGCACGTCAAATTGCCGATGTGCACGCCAACGACAAATTTCCAATACAACGTATCGACAGTTTGATGTTTGGGCGATTTGTGTGAGCGGAACTTTGACGCGCCCCCGGTCTACAACCGCAAAAATTTACTAAATGCCCGTACAAAATACGGACGTGTGGCTACACTACAATGTACAGGTGTGGTGGGGGAAGTGTAACCATGATCACAGACCCTTGACCGCTGTAAGGTCGTCGTGGCCGCAGCCTTCGCATCGGAATCCTCGGAATGGTCGGCGCCTGAGGAGCCAGTCAGTGGAGCGAGCGGTCGTTGACCCTGCCAAGCTCCTCGCAAACTCTGGCGTGCTGGTTACATCAAACACCTGTCACGAAATCGTTGAGTCAGTACGACTGACTCCTCTATCAATTCGGGTGGTGTGGTTAGAAGACGGGCCGAGGGTACAAGTGGGATCCCTCATTAGTCTCTTGCCCTCCGTCCGGCCCTCGGGGGGAAACGGATTTTTGGTAACCGCCCAACCCCCACCGAGGGTCGGAACCCTAATTAGCCCTCGACCGCGGCCTTTTGCCATTATGCAATGTTAATCTTATGGAGAATACTTAAAAATCAATAACCTTAAATCAATTTACTTAAATATTCTTTCAAAATTTATTATGCAAGTTCATCTAGTTAAGTTTTATCAATTCGTCCGTAAAAGGCTTGAATTTAATGTTTTCTTACTGCAGCAAACCTACGTATTCATTGTAGTTATTACAGAGAATAGATAAATTGGAGATATAACTCGCTTAGTTAGTGACATAATTTGATAAAATGTTGTATGTGTTTTAACTTAGCGAACAACCTCAATGTAAGCAAATTACCATGTAAAACAAACCATAATTAACTTATTAACTTAGATGACAAGCTCTCGTGGGTTATACACTCGAATAGGGGACCTATAACTCTATTCGAGTGTATAATCCACGAGAGCTTTTCATATAAAACCATTCATCTAGTTAAGTTTTATCAATTCGTCCGTAAAAGGCTTGAATTTAATGTTTTCGTACTGCAGCAAACCTACGTATTCATTGTAGTTATTACAGAGAATAGATAAACTGGAGAAATAACACGCTTAGTTATTAACATAATTTGATAAAATGTTGTATGTGTTTTAACTTAGTGAACAACCTCAATATAAGCAAATTACCATGTAAAACAAACCATAATTAACTTATTAACTTAGACGACAAGCTCTCGTGGGTTATACACACGAATAGAGTTATAGGTATATTGTCAAGGGTTTTATATGTCCTTCGAAAGTTGAGAAATTGTGTAACGGAAAAAATGCTTCTCATGGCATATCACGCATTCTTTCAATGCCACATATCCTACGGGGTTTTGTTGTGGGGCAATGTTGGAGCAGCAGACGTTTTTATTGTACAAAAGAGAGCCATAAGATTAATTGCTGGTATTAAACAATCAGAGTCAAATAAACCTTTTTTATTAAGTACAAAATATTAACTTTAAAAAGTGTATATATTTAAAACAATTTAATGCATGTTAAAAATAATATTGATATCTATGCGCTTATGAGTGACTCCCATTCTTATGTAACAAAACATTGCAAAGATTTAAACTTACATGCAACTAGATTGGAGAAGGTTCATAAGGCTGTTGGCATTAGATTATTTATTAAGCTCCCTGCTCATGTAAAGGAGATGCCTTTTAAGAATTCCAAGAACTTTTTAATTTCATTTCTTTAAAAAAATGTTCCTTATTCATTAGAGGACTATTTTAAGCTGGATATTGTATAGCTTTAGATGACTTATTTAAGTGGTATTATGTAAATTGTATTGACTATACCTATTGTCTATTGACTTAATGGTAAAAAATGATTTGAATAATGCAACAAACCTTAGTACTATTCGATTACTATAATGGGAATAATTGAAGTTCTATGAAATTCGCTCTCCTCACGCCAGCGTGCTGCGTGCGATCTCGTAATTTAATGAAGGAGCAAGCCGATTGACGATTGGGACTCGTGTATGAATAAACAAAACTGGTCGAGTTGAAAGTCAATTTCACAAACCACATGTATGACTGCAAATCGAAACTAACGAGGTCCGTTGGGAGAGGCCGCTTGGAGTAAATCCAGGAGTGCACAACTTTCACGACTGAGACTGGAGATCTGTTCAGTTTCTTGAGTTTGAAAGTAAAGTGCCTACTTAAATGTCCGTCCTTACGACAAAAATGAAAATGAAATTTATTCTTTCAACAATTACAAAGCAATTTTCTAGCCATAATTTTACCATTCTAGCCATTACTGAGGGCGGTTCCTATACCTCTTGGATAAAAATGTGAAATTTGTAGAATATTTCTATCGTTTAGAACATTTCGATTTAGTACTTATTGAGTGTCCGTTGTATTTACGAGGAAATGTTCATAAAACAATTATATCGATTAAAAATAGAGACGTGTCCAGTGTGAAACCCTGCTGCAGCCCATGTTTGACGTCCGACCCATCGACACAAAGATGTTGGGGACTGGGAACAAAAAATTTAAAGATGCAAAGAGTAAAAGTTAGTAACATTTTTGCATAAATTTGCATGTTAAATTTTGCGGTTTAAACACGAGGATCCCTAAAACAGATATTTATTTTCACTTAGGAATACATAACTCAAACATTATAAAAGACATACACATATTTTTAATAACGTATAAATGATTTTCTGTAACATAAACTTAAATTTTGTCGCATTTCAAATTTTTAGCTATTCTAACTCAAAATGTTAGTTGTTACGTAAAAAATTCAATATTATTTTTCAAAAGTCTCTCTTCATTATGCTAAATAATGTGTGCACTTCAATTTAAAAATAAATTAAGCCTTTATCTTATGATGCTTAGCAACACTATGTTTCGAAAAATTATTAATTTAACATTGGTAGTATAGGGTCTTCCCAGTCCCCGTTTCAGATCAGGAAGCCTCCCTCGAAGAGCCAAGTGGTTTGCATCACATTTTCACCAGGATCGCCTGTGATCGCTTAGGCAGTGGAAGGTGGTTACATATCCCATGGTATAGAATTTCCCCAGGAAAATAGGATTGTTTCCTATTTCTACTGGGAATTATTTTTGAAAATAAAGGCCTGAACCGTGTTTTTAACTGTCTGAGTACATTTTTCTTCATCTCTGACGAAGAAACCCGCAAGTAGAAATAGTGTTGAATAACTTAAAAATATAATAACATCAATCGTAATGGTATATTATATCAATAAAATGAAAAAATTGTAAATCATTTTACTTAGATAAGGAAACATATACCTTTTTACAACGTATGTTGTAATTTTGTCATAAAATAATTTTCGTAACTCTGAACTTTGTTTTAATTCTCAACAGTCAGAGGTCTGCAAAAACTGTCCCAAAAGCAACATTGTTAGGATCCTTGCCTTAACACGTAAAAATTGAAATGGCCGCCATTTTGGAATAGTACAAAATAGAAATTTGATACTGTGCACAAATATAGGTCCTATTAGTACTCATACACGTACCTAGATTGAAGTTGACACCTAAAGTGGTTCCAAAGTTATAGAAAATTATGTAAAAAACACATACACACCGACAAACTGAGCGATATAGGACATGTGTTCACGAACATCTTTTGTTTGTTTTGACCTAAGTAACAATATTTCAAAGGTTTTCGGTGTATTTCAGATACACCCTGAATATGTAAAGGTTAGTAGAAATTAGAAATTATCATAATTGACAGTATATTGTTTGTATTTTTAACGGTCTATGTGTTAAAAGTGTTTGGCTATTAGCTCCTGACTCTAAACTTGCGAGCTTCCAAAGTTATAGAAAATTATGTAAAAAACACATAACTTACACACCAACAGACTGAGCGATATAGGACATGTGTTCACGGATATCTTTTGTTTGTTTTGACGTCAGTAACAATATTTTAAAGTTTTTCGGTGTATTTCAGATACACCCTGAATATGTAAAGGTTAGTAGAAATTAGAGATTATTATAATTGAAAGTATATTGTGTTTTTTAGTAGCCTATGTGTTTAAAAGTGTTTGCCTATTAGCTCCCGAATGTAAACTTGCTGTAAACCGATAGGCCATGGAGTAACAAGACACAAAAGCCCACGCGGTGGTGACACTTTCTCGATGACGAGCTCCGGTGACGTATTGCAGATCCGGGACCAGTGAAAGTGAGCTGTGGCGAGGCCCTGGGGTTGCCCCGGAAATGATAACACCACCCGAAGTTACCCAACGGATGACCTCCAATACCGGACGACCAGTGGCGGATTTAGGATGAGTTATCCCTCAGATAGGGAGGGTCTACGGCATCCCCCAGAAGTTTTTGAAAATTTTGATTGCAGTTTTGCGTGTTTCAGCCCATTTAATAAGTATCAAAGTCAAAATCAAATTTATTCCAGAAAAAATAGAAAACAAAATATGTAAAAAATAAATTATACTAATTTTACAATTTTCGGCCTCAGTCATCAAGATCGAGATAAATTAATGAAAAGTTTTTCAGCAGTCGAGTTAAAAATTCCCTCTGATGCATAGGATTAAAATTTAAAACTACTTAAGAGCTATTCAATATATTTTTGGACTTTTCCGACGCGTGTTTTCAACTAGACGACGTTTCTGGAGGTGGAGAAACTCCTCCCGTTTTCAAGTGATTACCTAATAATTGACAGTAAAAGTTGAAAGTTTGAGCTTTAGATATTAATTATATCATGTTATCAATAATACTATACTTATCTACCATGCATATTACAAAAACTTTCTGAAGTAAATTTAAGGAAAAAACTGAAAAAATATATAGGTTAACAAAATAAGTAAATAAAAAACGTAAAAAGTAGAAAATGGCCTACATGGACCAAGAAAGGTCTGTGCGCAAGCACGAGTTGTCTTGTATTTACAATTTATAAAGCTTTTTAATGGGGGTTTATCTCCATATATTTTTTATACGTATGTAAACATTAACACACATGTAAATATTTAATTATTAAAGTATGTTAAATTTTTTATTAATAAATCCCATAAAACTCTTTTCTTTGTATATTTTCATGAACAATATTTAATCCCATACGCAGAAAATTTAAATTTATCAGAATATATTTTTAGTTTTTTATATAAGATGTAGTAAAACGCTACAAATTGTGATTTTTGAAATTTTTCCTATACAATAGAACCTAAGCGAACTTGAATTAGGCCTAATACATTTCAACTAACCTTATAAACAATTATTTTTTATAAACAATTATCACTTGAGTCATTATTACTACTTTGTTCTTCACTGTTATATTCTTCATTAAAAATTCTGGTTTATTTCATTAAAATATAAATAATCACCTCGACCAGCCATCACAATACATAACCTAAACATTAAAACTGTGAAAACAATTATTCTACTTCTCAAAAATCTATAACTAATGACGGCTGAATACATGTTACAAAACAATCAATGAAGAAACACAGACACATAAATACTTTTGGGTAAAAACAAATGCAAGTTTAACTGTTGACGTGAACTGCACTATTTTATTGTACAGACAGCTGATCGGCGACGGCTTAGTGATCCTAAAATAACAGCTGTGAACAAAGTCACCCCTACTGTGAAATGGACATAACAATGAACTAAATTGTAATAAATTTAATAATTTAGTGTTCCCTTTAGCACTGGAATAACTTAAAATCATACTAAAATAGTTTTTAATTCCAAATAGAAGACATTAAAAAAGTTTAATCACCATGACGACGTAGGTCGTCATGGGGCATTTGGGCCAGTTCAGCCGTTACACGATATATGTCGTGATAGGCGTCAATGGGTTAAGTTTTTGAGTTTTAGAAAAATCGGTCGATTAACACCTAATTCGCCTACAAAAAACTAACCAAGAGCAAAAATTACGAAAGAATAAAATAATAACCTGTTACGATACAAGCCGTGTGAGTGGGATGGTGGCGACGTCCTGTAATCCAGCTACTTGGAGGTCACGAATTGTGGATAATTAAATAATACAAGATAATTAAAGAGATGCTCGGTGGATGTAGTGTTCTCTTGTGTGGATTAACGTCCGCACTATTGGATACTACGTTAATCCGCAAAGACCTTCCTCATAATTAGACCAATTCGTAATTCAGAGGCCGTGGTTCGGATTCCACGTTAAACTGTAGGTCCATTAGTTGCCATCGGTTGTTGGGCTATTAATTAACAGTTCTTTCTAAGGAACATGTCAGCCTTAGTCAGTAACAAGACTACAAGATCGCGCCACAATCATCTTACACTCAGTTCTCATTCATACTTGGCTTAAAACACCTACATTGTAGTATGGGTTGCCATTTCAATAATCTAATCTAGTTAGTGTCACAGTATAGAATTTACTCACCAGGTTGCGCTGGTGAGGGCAGCGGAGACACCACCATCAACAGCAAAATCCACATGGTTGAGGTTAATTCCTTCGGTCTCGTCCAGTTCACATCACAACACTTCACCACTTTGCCGGTAAACCAGTTTTCAGTAGAGGACTACCCTCGAAAACTCAACCCGGATTATCTAAAGGTCATTGAGAGAAAAATTACCTTCGAATTCGTCACCAAGATTCCAAACTTTACTATTATTTATTAGGGGACAAACTACAAAAATGAATTAGAAGTTTTTCAGCTATCGAGTTAAGGGGAGTCCGACTTCCATAAGAAGCTAATGTTAACTTAATGACACATAACTCAGTTTTGGAAATAGATTGAGCCTTAATTTTTTTATTTGAAAGATTGGGTGTTTTACTAGTTAAATTTTTTAACTATTTTGTAAGAAAAGCTTACAAAAAGTTTTGTTTTTTGATATTATTACGATATTACGATCGACTAAAAATTACGAAATTTGAGCTGTTGGCGAGGTATTTATAGCAAGTAGTTAGTCAATAAATTAGTTCAGGGACTAGAAAACATGGATTTGTTTTTTACCCAAACTATTTTCTAAATCAATAAATATACATAATTTGAAAAAAACTCATGATAGGAACTAGTTTATAGCATGATAAATGCAATGTAAAATTTTCAAAGTGATACATCAATCAATTTTAGAGTTATGTGTCATAGAAGTTCAAAAAGTACAAGTTTCGGGAAATCAAAAAACAGATGCGATTGTTAGATGAAAAAGCTAGTGTAAGCCTGTTTTGTTTATATTTTATGACTTTCCAGGAAAATAAATATTAAGTGCTATATATCACTGAAAAGAGAAATTTCTGAAGAATAACAATCAATAAATAATACAAAAATTAAAAATTGTCTGCCCTTAAAAGTTCCCTCTGATGCATAGGATTAAAATTTAGAACTACTTAAGAGTTATTCAATATATTTTATTGGACCTTTCCGACTCGTGTGTTTTTAACTACACGACGTTTCTGGAGGTGGAGAAACTCCTCCCGTTTTCAAGTGATTACCTAATAATTGACAGTAAAAGTTGAAAGTTTAAACTACAGATATTAACTATAACATGTTATCAATAATACTATACTTATCTACCATTTACAGTACAAAAACTGTATTAGTAACGCAATCAATAAAAATTAAAAAGTCCAATAAAATATATTGAATAATTAATAACCAACGACATTATGAATTTTAAATATTCTGTACTTATGAGTCTTCACCAGTGATGCCATATTGAGTCTTAGCACCACAAGAACAATATTAAATTTTTATAGCTTTACTGACCACACGCCAGGTGTAAAAAGATTATTGAGATGGGCGGATCCAGGGAGACAATTTGGGGGCGGGTTATGGAGTATCCCAAGGAAGAGGGGAGTTCACAGGAAAAAATTTTGTATTTTCATGCCCATAGAAGTGGGTTTGAAGCATCCGACAAACTAAAAAAGCAAAGTTGAGTAGTATGTAATTTTTCGTACTACACAATTATTCGAGTTTCATACTATTTTTATAACTAAGAATCTAATTAAGCCATTTGTACAGTATGGTTACTATGTTTGACATAAAACTAAATCAAGCTATTTTATTTTGTAGGCCGGAATTAGAACTATATTTTGTACTAAATTTAAATTCATTTTGAACAATATCTTTCACGGAGCTAGGAATCTTGACTGTCCTCCCTTTATACAGGGTGTCCATGAAAAACGTTTCAGGACTTCGGTGAGTGATTAGGTACATTAAAAGGAAGAAAAAAGTTCCAATGGAGGTATGGCCTAAAACGCTTATTTTCTCAGATATCCCATTTTATAATTTTTACAAAAAAATTGTATTTAGATTACTATTATTAAAAAAATAACCAGCATGATCTAAGCTCAAAATCCAAAACGTTGAATAAGTTATCCAAGCTCAAAATCCAAGATGGCGGTCACTTAAATTTCTTGTATTCTTAAGCGTTTTCAAAGTTTGGATTTTGAGCTTGGAACATGCTAGTTATTTTTTCTATAATAGTAGTATACTAGTGTGAAACACAAACCAAATTTAAAAATAATCCTTTGAGAAATGTTTAAAATAAAAAATATTTTGAGGAAAATGCAAAATGGGGGATATCTGCGAAAATAAGCGTTTTAGGTCATATCTCCATTGGAACTTTTTTCTTCCTCTTAATGTACCTAATCACTCACCGAAGTATTGAAATGTTTTTCAGGGACACCCTGTATATTGGAAACCGTGACTTATTGCCGGTTCCAATACTTGCCAGTGCAAGACAATGCTTTTCACGGCTATGGGAAACGAGCAAGGGATATTTTCGCACTGTTAAACACCGCACATCTGCGTTTGCGAAACTACCTTCTCAGGTAGGTGTCGGGCCTCCCCAATTGCCTTCCTGAGAGACTCAAAAGTCTGGTGAGTTCCCGTTAGTTCAAAACGAGACTGAAACGTGAGTTGACAAGTCATGAGTTCTACGCAGTAGACGAATTCACATAACGCCGTTGGAGCTGAGTTTTGAGTTTATTAAGATTATCTAATTACTTTCTTTTGTTGTTTTGGATTCCCCAGGGGTAGAAATTGTTATGTGTTATTTTATTGTATTTGTTTTTAATCTTCATTGTATTGTTAAAATTTATATTTGAAGTTTGCTAAACGATGTTTTAACGTTGTCAACTGCAAAAAATATATTATTATTATCGCAAGAAACCGATTTAAAAGAGGGTAAATAAATGTAAACTTCTTTCACTAAGTCAGCTGATATTGATAACTTATTATTTGGAATAATTGACAGTTGTGTCAAAACTACAACACCAGTAAATATCAGAAGGCAGGTTGTTTGAGTACAAATAACATTTTTGCGTCAGTTTTATCCTCCTTTTAGGATTTTATGATTCTCCTATCGGATGGCCAGTAATGATGTCACAAAATTAATATTGTTCTTATAGTGCTAAAGCAAAATATTTCATTACTGATGTAAACTTAAAAATTTGGTAACGACCATTATCCATGGAATTTTATAATATCAGCACAGTAAAACAATATTTAGAAACAAAATGTAATACAATTAATAAAGTATTAATGAGGTAAAATAATTAATTACACAAGTTGCAACCCCACGTTTTTTTACATCGATCCAACTTTCGTCAAAATTTGATAACCCCATTGCAAAATCTTCGATGGTATAAAATTGTTTTGTTGAACAATTTACAAATTAGTTCATGTAATGTCTATAAGTCGTAGTTTGGCTCTGACTACAAACCGGTAATGTAGTACTGTATATGGAATCTACAAATAGGCACAATTCGAAGTTTGTATATACATAAAGAGTACATCACATTTGCTATATGAACTAATCTGTAAATTATTCATAAAAAATCAGTCATAAACTATACTAATGGGTTTCATTCCATAAAACGCTACACAATTTTGAACTGAAACTTAAATGAACCATGGCCATAAGTTATATCATGATTCACATCTACCTGATGTATGTATGACGTCGGCACGAATATACCCTAAAATATAATTATTAATCCAGCTACAAATGTATAAAATTACGAATTTAATGAATTTCGACAGCAATAAATGACGAATTTATTCAACTTCCGTAACATCAATTATTTCATGGCGTAATAAAATATTTTAAACACAAACCACAAACTTTAGTATCTAATAAGTTTACCTTGTCTTATTTACGAACTAATAATTAATTTTTAGGGATTTTTGGGGATTTCTAGTTATTTTTTAGGGACCAAGTAACCCATACAGTGTTTCGTCCTTTAAGTTTAGGAATAGACATGAACGAAGGGGCGTACTGATTTCTTTTTGGACAAATTATACATAATACACGAAAGAATTACAGTTTTAATTACAAATGCTTTTAAAAGGAGTTTAGGCCTAATATCCATCCAAATACGATGAAAATTATTGTATAAGCATTTTCATAAGAGTTCAACGAGCTATAGCTCTCGAAAAAACGGTACAATTTTTGTTCGGTTTGACGTTAACATATTATTAAGTATTAATTTTTTTAATTCCATGAATAATACGTGAAACTATGATGGCAGAGTACTTAGTTTTAGTTTAAAACCCAATTATATAGAACAACTTCAACAATATGACAATAAATAATATATACAAAGTATTATCTGTTGATTTTATTTTTAGGCCAACTACTTCGAAGAATTGTATAAAAGAAACTCTTTCATACATTTCTGGTACTTTAAAACCTTTTAAGGTTTTGGAACAAGTAGGTAAAGTTCACTTTAATGTAATGCAGTAGAATAAATCTTTCAGTAAATAAAAATATCTAAATTATAATGTAGAATTTACGACACTTCTGTCCATATATTATCTCAGTTTTTAAAATCGTACACAAAATTCCAAGAATTAACTGACTTGTAACTGGAAAGTCTTTCTATACTTGCTACCGGTTACAACAAAAAATTTCGGTTTAATTTTGAAAACTACCCCAATAAATGTTTCAATAAGTTTATATATTCGCCTATAAAAAATAAGTCTAGCGGTTTGTTATTGAAGAAAAGAATAACAAACGATTTACACTATTCGAGCAGGATGAATGTCCTACAAAAGAAACTCCTTATTTGAACTTGGTTTTATGACGTTTTTGTGAAATAAAATAAATCCATAGATTTAACTAATAAAGACCTACTTTTTTAACACTACGGAGTCAAAAACCTTTTAAAAACACTTCACACACAAGTCAAAAACACTGCACGAACACTGCAAGGCGCTAAGCTATCCAAGACGACCTGGGGACTGGTCCTGAGGTAGAGCTGTAGAGCTTCCCCCTGGTGAGTACAGTCACTCGCCGCAGCGCAGCGGTACAGTCACTTCCGGAACCCGCCTTTCCGTGCGTTGACCCATTTCCTCACAGCTCAGAAGAACAGAAATACTGTTGTAGGCCTACACTTGTGTCCTGTGTTCGACAGTGAATACATTGTGACTGGTTATAAATTTAGTTGGAAATTTCTCACTTTTATGTCAAGAATTTCTTGAACTGAGGAGAGCTATTCAATTAATTATCAAAGATTTATAGTATTTCGTAGACATTAAATTACAAATTGGGGAATAAAAAAGTGTAACGTTAATAACAACTATTTAGTTTAGGTTTATTATAAAAATTCAAGAAAATATCTAAGACCGAACGCTCGAAATTGACCCTTTCCGTTGGGGCATTCGGAAATGGTCCGTTAGACCGATTCGTCCCGTTGTGAGCTGACCCTCAAAAATGCTTACAGCAGCCTATAAAACACCTTTCATTGGCTGGTACATTGAAAGACATTCTTCAGAAGAAACCACGTGTCCTTTTCATTGTTGTGAAGTGCCGTAGTGTTATACGCACTAAAGCCAGGAAATCTGTTTTAACCTCTACAAAGCAAAAACTCTGTATGCATGCTGTTATTTACGGTTTTACTTCAAATTTGGTAATGTTTATAAGTCATTTCAGCATTTAAATTAGAGGGCCATCAGTGGACAGACAAGATAGTTGATATACTATTTTGATAACACAAAAATACGTATTAAAAATTAAATAAATGTTGGAAAGGGAGCAGGTTAAATGTCCTAGATGTCAGATGCCCCAGGTTTGCTAAAAATTAAGTAATTTAGAGAAGGTAACATGTCACAGTATTAAGAATATTTATACTTTTGTCGTTTGTCCAATGTCCACTCGCAGGTTTGTATGACCCAGGTTTGATATAAAACTAAAGAAGTATAGAGAAGGTCTAATGTGCCAGTTGTCCTAGTTTTCATAACTTTCTGGAAAATGGCTAACATCCTACAAACAGTAACTCAAAGGTTCATGCAAAAGTGGCGTGCAAAAAAGTGTCAAAGTTTTTAAAACTGGAACGTAAAACTATCGCCATTTTATTTTAGATTGAGCCTTTAAAAACTGGTTTGCACATTGAATTAAAATAAATTAAATTAAAAATTTTATACCAACCTCGATTTGTGCAGCTGGTTGTGGGAAATAATGTTAGAGGTTAGTAAACATTATGACCAGCTGCGTTTTATTTTATAATCTGTATAGTAAAATTTCTCTTCTTCATTTGGTTGTTTTAAGGTATCCCTTCGTTGTGAAGGTTAAATAAGGGATTTTTACGAACGGATTGAAACACGGGTTGAATATAGGTTAAACATGTATTTACATTTGCGTATTATTATTTTCATATTAAAAATAGGAAGGTGGGGCAAGAGTTTGCGCTAAACAAAAATAAAATAAGCAATGGAAACTTTGCTTTACTTTGTGTGGATGCTGGCATGAAAGAGATGTATATAAGGAATAAAATTTGAAAAAAATCATTCAATTATGTTTCCTGGTTACTGAGAAAATTAACCTCAAAGTTACATTAAATTAACGTGGCGGAAATAGAGACAACCAACTTCCTTGTGATCTGTGCTTCGTATTTTGGAAAAAATTCAAATAAATAACATTACATCTTTTTTAGTCTTTTGTTTTTACCTATGTAATTATTTACTACCTTGTGTTTTTCGGAGGTGGATTATTTGAAACTGTATTTAGAGATTTGAGGACGTCTTCTACGTTTGCGCTAGCGTGTTAGAATTCCCTTTAACTCAAAACACAATCATCGACATATCAATATCCATTTGTTTTCTGTACTTTAGTTCTAAGTAATTTTTAGGGATAACGGTTTTAGTTGAGAATTCATAATTTAAACATTTGCGTAGAATTGTATTCATTGTAAGTATTTCTATAAACATTAAAACTGTTCTTTCATCCGGATTATTCGTGTTTGATGCATCACAAGAAGTAAAAAAATTGTTTTCTGGGGGAAACCCAAAATTGGGCAACCCTCGCCCAATAAAAAATTCTAATACCTTTGGAAATGGTACATACTTGAAATGTATTTGGTGACATTTTCAAAACAATGTGTTTTATTCATGTATTGATACGGAATTTGGTTTAAGTTAATGCAAATGAGTTATTATAAAAATAAAAAAAGTTTTAAAATTGTACGTGTAAACAGTTGTTTAAAATATATACACAGTCAAGCAAAAATAGTAATAAATAATAGTATTTGTAGGTCAACGAGGAGCCGTGGTGTAAGATTAAGTACATCCATACAAATAAAAAATATTAAAACCTTAAAACTTAAAAAAAATTACAGTGTACGCGTCAAGTTTTTTAGGATCAGTGTAAATTTAATCTTTTAAGGTGGTGAAAGAAAAAAACTTGACTATCTAAAAAAACATAATTTTAAAGTTTGTTTGTTGATTGTATCATAAATATACGTTGGTATAATTTTTCAAATTTTTAGTGAAAACTTTCCGAGTTACAGGGTGATTAATTCGGAAATTTGGCGATTTTTAAAAATAAGTGCAGGAAACTACTGATGCTTTCAACTTAGATTTCGGCAAAGTGCGTGAATAACAGACCTTCCAGGTCTGCAAGGAGTGTAGGAAAGGTACTTATGCTAAATTAAAGCTAATATCTTGGTAAGGTGGGCGAATAACAGACCTTTTTAATGTAACCTATGTGAAATTTTGAAATATGAAAAAATCGTATGCTACAGGAAATAATTTTTTAAAGCCACATTTTTGATCCGATAATATTATAAAATATGTAATTTTGGAGGTCTAAAAATGTTTAAAAATCTTCAAGAAACAGAATTATTGTTATCAGGAAATTTGCATGAAATAATGAATGAACATACTTCTTTATTGAGGCGAACATTAGGACTTTGGTCATTTCTTACAGTTAACCTCTTTAAATTAAACAATAATAAAAATAACAATAAAACAAATTATAAAACACAGCAAACTTGATTCACAAAAAATACCCCATTCACTCACTCATTCGCCACCTGCTACCGCCAGGCCTAGCGCACGCCCTCCCACCACGCCACGGTCATCCTGACTAGATCAGTCGGGAAGGATTATCTATGGTTTTGATTTCATACGACAGGGAATTCCAGAGACGGCAAGCTTACCGATACTTTTTTTTTTTTTTTTTTTTGGCAGGTGGTAACTCTTTATGAGTACCCCCGCTCCTGCGATTATGGAACACCGTTATGGTTTACCACTAAAATTATGTCCAGACGTGTATGCGCAACTTACATACGGGCGAAAGGACTTCATTTGAGCGACCACAGCATTAGCGTTTACCGCTGTAGCTGCTGGATTACCTCTTAATGGCTAAACAATCAAATCAGAAACCGGAGCAAGTGAAATATCAGATGTTACTCAAAATGTAATAAACACAAACTTAAATTAAGAAGATTCAACACATTGCTGAGACAGGCTTTGGCTGGGTTGGTCATGATGTTCCTACGTCATCCAGATGGCGATGGGCCTGGGCCTCCAGACCTCTGCGACATCATGCCGTGTACAGAGTTCCCTGATGTGCTCTAGGCTGGACTCGGCTGCTTTCTGAAACAGTCCATTGGCTTTTGTTCTGTTAAATAGGTCAAGATTTGGGGCTCCCAACGTCCTCATAATTACTGAGTTCCTGACGAACCACGGTTGTCGTGTGATTCGTCTCAGCGACTTCGTCTGGATTGCCTCTAGGCGTTTCCTGTTGGTCTTGCTGGCCAGAATCCACCATGCTTCTGAAGCATACATGATACAAGAGCGCACAATTAGTAGGAACATGGTGTCCTTCGTCCTGACCGGGATTGGGCTCCTCGCTGCAAGAAGTGGCCACATCAGCCCCAGGATTGCCGTTGCCTCAGCAACCTTCCTGTCAACATGCTGTTTGAAACACAGCCGTGAGTCCAGGGTGACACCCAAGTACTTCACGGACGTCTTCCACGGTACTTACCGATACTGTAAAGGATCGGCTGAAAATTGTTTTGTGTCGGGGGATACGCATTGTTACCAAATGATATGGAATCCCACAATTGATCACGGAGTGGGTTATTTTGATGATTCTCATCTGACTTTGATGAGATAATTTTAAGAGTGAAGAATATACATAATAAAGAGTGACATGATCTATAACAACCACATATGCGTAAAGAATAAGCGACACTAGCGCCGACCTAGCGGATTTCAGTTGTCCCTAACGCCGCTCGCACCGCCTTAACAAATAAACATTTATACATTTACATATTTCAAATAATTGATAATCTGTTTGATTAAACATACATTATAAGTATAAGAAATTGATATTCAGTGATAACTCAATTTCGAATGGTTGTTACTAAAAATTAACTTTCGGGGTTACGGGTTAAAAATAACATTAAAATCCATTGTTTCAGCCCTGAACTGTGTGTTAAGACTTAATAGTAAAAACTTACGTCAATTACAGTTCATTTAAGAAGATTTCCACTACATG
Organism: Nephotettix cincticeps; assembly: GCA_023375725.1. Classification (NCBI taxonomy): domain Eukaryota; kingdom Metazoa; phylum Arthropoda; class Insecta; order Hemiptera; family Cicadellidae; genus Nephotettix; species Nephotettix cincticeps. The sequence goes on along the minus strand of CM041784.1, from coordinate 49,197,160 downwards.
TTTTGCCTGAACGGTGACAAGTGGTGATGCAGGAACGCTCCATCTGTTTAGGACTCGTCATCAATTGAAAATACAAATTACACAACACAACACACCTACACATAAAGACGAAATACGATAAAAACAGTTCTTTAAGGAAAAAATAGGATTATTAGATTTTTAATAAATTGTATGACGGTGGCGACGTCCTGTAATCCAGCTACTTGGAGGTCACGAATTGTGGATAGTTGTGAGAGATGGTTGGTGGATGTGGTGTTCTCTTGTGTGGATTAACGTCCGCACTATTGAATACTACGTTAATCCGCAAGTACCGTCCTCATAATTAGACCAATTCGCAATTCAGAGGCCGTGATTCGGATTCCACGTTAAACTGTAGGTCCATTAGTTGCCATTGGCTGTTGGGCTATTAATTAACAGTCCTGTCTAAGGAACATGTCAGCCTTAGTCAGTAACAAGACTACAAGATCGCGCCACAATCATCCTACATTCATTCCTCATTCATACTTGGCTTAAAATACCTACTTGGTAGGTCGCCATTTCAGTTTAAAAAAATCGTATATTGTGTAATAAATACTGTAGAATAAAAAACATTAGTAATAGTTTACTTTTATCGCAGGTGTGTACTTTATTTGAAACTAATGTGTATTCCAAAGTTTTATGAAACTATTATGATAGAATGACGAAGCAAATTATCACTATATGATCAGTAAGATAACTTCTAGTAACATTTTACAAATACAGTAATTATAATCGAGAAATTCTGTACTTTACTTAAACATTAGTAAAATAACATTAGATATAAATTTCAATACGATCAAATTAAGTAAATCCCAAAAGAAGGAATTATATGGTTGAAGTTACGCCAAAATCTGGAAACCATAAAAGGTTTTCATAAAATAATGGTGGGGTTTAAAACTCTCTGTAAAACTATTTTCAGATAAATGATGTCCTTCACACTGCATGCGGTTGATCAAACAGCTGTGTTTTTACTTTAATTAAATCAGCTGTGTTGATTTTTGAGCTAATCGATAACTTCATTATTCTTTTTAATAAACTTCTAGTTGGGGTTTTTTTAGAAACATGTTTTCAAAAAAGTTCAAGTGTGTTGTATTATAATGTGAACTATTTTTTTCTCTGGGAATATGTCAAATACGTTGTTCATTCGCAAAAAATTGGGCCGTTCAGAAGAAAAATCAGATATTCAGTCTCCACTCTGTAATAAAGTGGGAAATGTTGCACAACATGTGGGCTGAAATAGAATCGTCTGGATGTCTGTAGAGCAAGAAATGTTGGCCATCTTAAAGTTTATTTACTATTTGCAAATAGTTTTTGTTGTATATTTTTTATTTCATGGCTAACCCCCACACATTATTTTACTAAAACTCTGTATAGTTTCAATTGCATATTTGACTTCTTTTGTTTCACTTATAGGTGTTTACAGTATGTATTTGCTTATATAGATATTTTTTGTTTTCAAGATAATTTGTTAATTTTGTTTGTTGTTTATTTATGTTGCAATTACAGTACACATGTATTAAAAATTTGAAATATATCCAAGCAATTTACCTATCTATTTACTTCCACCAAAGTTACAATGAAAACAAGAATAGGTAATATATCCACATTCGATACCGTAGAACTGTCCCCACTAGATTCAAGTGAATACAAATTCTAATAACATATAATAAAATGTGGGAAAATACTTAAACATAATTTAGTGAAATAACATTAAATATCTACTGCAATATATACTAAAATTAAGTAAATTATATTTAATAGTATTATCTTTATGGCTGTTTGCATATGACACTGTATATAGGGTGACAATTAAATCTGGAACCCTTTTTTTTATTTTTCACCCACAATAGAAAAAGTTCACACGTGCTTACTGGTGTTAGTAACACACACATCTGCCCGATTACCGACCGGATAACCCCTTTGGGGGATGGTCCAAAAGGAGTCAGACAAAATTCTTAAATAGCAGCATAGATCAAATTTGGTAGGTAGTAGGTAGAATAGGTCTCACTTAGCAGAGTACAATGCTGCAAACCGGACTTCAAAAGGTGCATTCATTCAGTAGTTACGGCTGTTTGAATTCAGTCAGTTTTAAAATTCAAACAGCCGTAACCACTGAATGAATGCACCTTTTGAAGTCTGGTTTGCGGCATTGTACTCGTCTAGAACCTTTTCCACTAAATATGTCCGTTTTTGAAATTTTGTCGCTTGGAACGTTTACGGGGGACCCATTCAATTATAAATTTTATTCCTAAAGGAATAAAATCTTTTCAAGGCTTCACCAGTTATGGCATTTCAAAGTAAACTTGTCATAGAAGCGACAAGTGATTCCCGAGAGGAACCCGGACCATACCGGCTGCGACACAATCCACCCCTGCGCGGAACGTACACCTGGGATAATTGAAACTGGGTCATAAGACCCTACTCTTATTTTATACAGAGAATATATATGGCTGAATAAGACACAGCAGTAAGATAATAGAGATGGCTGAGCCAACACAGAGAATATAACTTATTCTCTGTGCTGGAACTGACAATTTTTAAAAGCTTCAATTAAATCAGTATTAAATAAACTTTCCTCCATATTGTTTGAGCCTTTAATATTCAAAGTATATTATCAGTCTTGGTCATGTTTGCAGTACAAAGAGCAGCCAACTTAACATATAAAAAATTGTTTATCTATTCATACTTACACTTTATGTAATCAGATATTGTATAAGGTCAAGATAAATAATTGCAAGAAGTGTTTAAATATTTCTTATATATTTTCTTTACAAAATGTGAAAAACAACAGACAACATTACATAGAAAAAGCTATAGAGAGAAAGCTTAAATAGTAAGTAGGCGAAGGACTAGCTAAATATTTGGTTAACACAATTTTTGTGTAAAGCCCAGAACTGACCTTGACGCTCTTTTGTTTCATCTATGTTCAGGTCAGCACTGGCGATATAAAAATATTTAATAAACAATACAATTACAAAACCCTCTGCATTTGCAGTACAATCAACAAAATCTTACATTTACGGAATATATATACAGTTTTAAGTGATGAAACTTGAACTCGATTTAAGGTGATGAAGTAAGAATGTAAACATATTTACATCTCATCTTTAGTATACCTATGCTTTTTTGAAATTACCAATATATGATACACTTACACATGGGTGTTGGTTTCAATTTATTAAATTCATAATGTTAAAAAACATCAATGAACACTCTTTGCATCAATTAGTATTATGGCTCATAACAAATTATACTTAAGTGTAATGGAATAAAAGAATTTAGATCAACATATGATTTAAAGATATCGACACTAGGAGTGTAACCGATGAATCGAGATTATTGAATTTTCAACTTTAAATATATGGTTATTGGTTTTATATAACTCAAATTAGTACTGTTATATACACAAAGTACAGTGAGATGGATTTTAAAACAATCCATTGTTAGCTTAATAAAGAGATTTATACTATTACTAATACTGATCAAAAGTACTGTACTTCAGATGACTGAATATTATTTAATATTTTGAAACAATCTACCATACAGTGTGATGTTCAAATTAAGGCATATTATTTGAGTTACCTATCAACGGCATAAGCTTATTTCCAGCTTTAGGGCCAACCTGGATTTTTTAAATCAATGTTAGATTGGACTGATTAGTAATTGTTAAACACAAAATATTGAGATTCAATTGTTACATAAACAAACACATTTTTTTCAGACAAAAATCGATATTGAGTATACAAACTTTTAATGGTGCCAAACTAATTCAACAAATCAAGCAAGTAAACATTTTTCTCTCAAAGGTGTTATTTAAATAAAAAAATCAAAATTGGTACAGACAGTTTAAGATGATTCGTAAAGGAGTGTTCAAAAACCTAAGGATGAACATTAAAGATCTACAAACACTCTTAACATTTACCATCATTACTTAAAAACTAATATTTATAAATGTGCTAGTTTTGTTAATTTAACTATATCAGGTATAACATGATATCTGTTCCAATTGTTCTCCTTGAAAAACTCTCACACAATCCATTGCAGTTACATAGCGATAATCAATTGCCAAAGAAGTCCTATTGAAAACATATTCATTGAACTCCATACAGAGAGATGTAAAAATATTTGTTGGAAAAACATAAATTCTCAAAGAACAAGTGATGAATAGTTGTACAGCTTCCTTGGATGTGTGTATAGTTCACGGACCTTTGTTTTGAGTGAACGTAAATTCCGTGTTTAATTTTAAGAAACTTTTTGACAAATCAATTTGAAGGAAATTATTCTAGGAAAATATTTTTTAGTGATTTGATTTTCTTTCTATCTTTACCTCAAGTAAAATTGTTTTTAGATAATCAGGTTACAGTACTATTTTACCACCATTAGTCAGACCAGTAGAAAATGTCAGTCACATGAGTCTACATTTCACAAGCAATGGAGTTTTCAGGCTGAAGTTGAGTTTGCTTGATGCCGTTTCAAGATCCAATGACCCAGGCCAACTTTCTAGCAAGTTTTGGCAATTAAATAGGGGTAGAAAAATAGATAAACATGTTTTTGTAACAAATACAGGTTTTTACATTTTTCTATTTCCATTTCAGTGCTGCGGTTTGCTAAAGTCAGTTACCCTGGATAGTTCGCTTTGCAATTAGTTTCATGTAGACTCGTCTTTATAGATTATAGGTAAAACAATAGATCACACACGATTTTACACAGCACAAACTCTGAAGATCAAGATCCATGTCTAAAACCACCCTGTTGCATAATGTGTTAATCAAAATTGTAATTTAGATTTATAAAAACTCTTGTCAAACAAATTGTTAACAAAATAAAACATAAAATTTAGTAAGTTAATAGTGCAATAGTATAGATAGTAAAAATTAATCAAGTACCTCAAAATTTTCAAAAACATAAAAGTTTAAAAACATTTATTTTAATTTTTCCTCAAAAGAAAACGAACCAAGACTTCTGATAACAGGGGGCAAGAATAGTGAAATTTGAATCCAACCAAATTTTAGTGTAAGAATTGTGAATTAAGTCCGATGAGCTAAACATATCTACTGTCTACTTGATGGTGGTATAATGGTACCAAAAACCTAGCCACCTGGAAAAAAACTGTACATGAAATGAAAATGTAAAGATAAATTAACTACTATATTGTTTAATTCAACTCAGAAGATATTTACATCGGAAGGAGTCAAAACTATTCCACACTGTCCTGAAAAAGTGAAATTTAATTTCAAACTAGCAAATAACCACAACCTGAACATAAATTCAGTCTGAGGGCTGAAACCCTACATCACAATTTCACATCTATTTTGATGCTTGATCCAACTTAACATATCATCAATATGTAATATGCTGGAGTTGCGTACATATATCACCTTATGCAACACAGATCTGATTTGTTCTTTTTCTGAATAATTCACAGAATCACTCGCCTTATGTAATATCTCATATTTGAAGGATCATACAACCAAGATGTTATGAAGAACTTGCCAGTAATTGGTAAGCCTCTTTTTCTTTATAATTATGAACACTGAATTCGATAAGTCCAGTATCCATCTGTTTTGAAAACGATTTAATATATTAAAAAGGTGAATCCTGTTAGTATGTAAGAAATCCTATTCTGCAATGAATTATAAATGTTCTCTACTTAATTTATAATATAGGATAGTAATTACACCTTGATGATAAAACATGTTAAATTTGTTCATATATTAAATGCTTAGTTACCTGTAATATACAGAAAAACAAAATAAGAAAGAGATAGAAGAATGAAGGATTCTGTGACTTGAAGACTAGAGAAATACTGTGATCCTACTCAAAAATAAAGGAAAAACCAGAATTTTGTGACAAATTTAAAGGGTGGCTGAAACTTAAGTCATCTTCAGATGGAAGAGGGCACGCAAGCTCTTCATCCAACCGGTGAAGTGAGAGAGATGGATCTCCAGGAGAAGTGAGAGTCGGTGATTTATGGGAGGAGTCAGGTGTGATCAGTTGTGGAACAATGACGGGGAAATGGTAGGGGGTGCTGCTGTACGAAGGTCTTTGACTGGGAGTGGGGGTGGATGGGGTCCAAGGCGGGGACATAGGACGGGGGTCAGCTCGCACCAAAACTGTCGGTCGACTTTGGTTCAGACTGCGACAGTTGTCTATATTTTGCTCCATAGTCGCTTCTCTAAGCCAGCGTTTTTTTGGCAACTCTAACCTTGTTGGGTGTAACTCCTTTGACAACTTAGGAGTATCCTGTGCAGTGACTTCACCGAATACCCAATTCGCCCACTGTGAAGTTTCCGGTGTACTCTTCTCAGGAGATTTACATTTGTCATCTTTCCTAGACGAGTTTTTGGACAGTTTCTTCTTTTTAGGAGTACAATGAATGTTGTTTTCAACTTCGTCAGCTCCTTGTTTGCTATTAACGAGCTGTTTGATTGGTTGTTGATCCTTCTTCTCTTTCTTGTACCTGAAAATATAGACTCGTATAATATACATCATTTGAAAACTATATACACTGTACGGGTTATTTATTACAACACTGCTAAATTTTCTTTTAATAATTAGCACTATAATTTAAGTAGAATGAACGATAAAAACTTTATTGATGAGGAATCTGGTCGAACAAACCATATCTGCCACGTAGGGACATCTGTCACGGGCCATCAGATAGGGTAAAAAATTAAAAAGGAATAATTGAATAGACAGAGTTGCTGGCTTAACTTTAAAAGGGTTTTTGTAATTACTACTTTTCAGTATCTAAAGACCCCTAAAAACAATCACTACGAACTCTCAGTTGGAACTGATAATCAAAACAAAAGGCTCCAATCGCATCCACAGGGTCAGTTTTGTCTGACATCAGTGAAGATTGGTACAAGTTGAGTTTACTGTGTGGACTGTTGATAGATGTTTGCAGATAAAAAATAGATGACTAAGAATTCTTGTGACTGGATCGTGCAGTTGTGTGTGTGAGATTGTAAAAAACAGAAGAGAAAAAGAATGCAAAATATGTGGTGAAGGATTGGTTTTTGTAGCAGAGCAATATTCGCCTATTAATATTATGAAAGAGATTCGTTTTCACCCGAAGGACTAGTATGATTTGAGGAAGCATGAACAGATGTATTAGTAACTTCTGTCACTAATTTTCAGTGTTATTTGGACACATTAATTAAGGACGAAACAAATATGCTGCATTACGCAAATGGCTGGATTGTGCGACTGAGGTGACTGTACACATAGTAAGTTCGGACTGTTGTCAGTTCGATTTAATAAAATTTTATCAATCCAGTTTTTGGCCTAAGCGCAGTCCGAAGCTTGCATACAGATAATCACTTTTAACTGTCAGCTATAAGTGACACGCTCACTTATAATAAATATAAGTCACAATTATTCGGGTTAACATATATTATTATATAGGACTATGTCTGATGTGAGCTTTCAAACCATTTAGTGAATGGTTTTTGATATTTTGACTTTTTTACAGTTTACCTGCGGTAACTGTTATTTTGTTTAGCTCAACCCGCTTTACTCACATATTGCTATGTTCTAAGTTCCTGTAACTGAGGACTGAGTCAGATTTCAAAACTTGAAATATTGTGTTTCCTAAACAATTGATTGAAAGTGTCTGAAATTATATACAAAAATATTGTAAGAATAGACTGCCTTTATCCTTCTAGTGGAACTGTTGTCTGTATTCATAATCTTGTCTAATGATTATTACAACTAATTGTTAATGATAATTATTTGTATATTCATTGCCATGAATATACAAAAATAATTTAGTTTGGTCATATATTATTACCGAAATTACATGTTTCGGATTACGGCTTAAATTAATGAACTCGTCAACTAGTTGTATTTGATTTTTAAAAAAATTCTTGGTACCACCAAATGGTAGTACAGTGAAGTACGGTTTATCCAGATCCGAATCATCCGAATGGGGTTTTGAAAAAAAAAATAACAATTTAGGTGTGAATTTTATCCCATGCTTCTTCAAAATTCCAGACCCAACAGCAATATCTTGCTGGACACGTACCGTGATGAACACACACTCTGTATATTGGGGGTGTTTCCAAATGGAGGCCTACAAGAAATGTGCATCCGCAGGAGCGGTCACTATTTGACATTTTAATACTGAGCTTTCAAAATGTAGGCGTTTGAGGTTAGATGTACATGGGTTGTTTGTTTCAGAATTATTTTTATGGTTAAAGTGCATACTAAAACTGTGGTCATAAAAGGAAGAAGGTTGTTTTAATGTTAGAAGAGTGTTTTATTTCCTACTTAAAACTAATAATAATAACTATTTAACTTATAATAAAATTAAAAACAAATTTTTAACACGTTAAACGCTTGCGATATTTCGCAGCTATGTTCTTGAACAGAGGTTATATACAGTCTGCAGCTTTAATATTACTGGCACTTTTCACGATCGTTGTCAAAGTGATGTGGATTTATATAATGGTATATTGTTAGTAGAGTTTCAGATCATCCGGATTTTCGGCTATTCGGATCGGGACTCCGTTACATTAATCCGGATAAACCGGACTAAACTGTATATTGAAAAATATTATTTTTAAGCTTTTTTACCTTTCAAGCCACTCTATAATTGCTTCAGACTGGTACGGGTTGGTTTCTACTGTTCTCAACACGGCTATTGAAGTGTCACTACGAGACAGGGGCAGAAACGGATGATCCTGGCAGCGTCTATTGGCATGCGTGAACCGCATTCCACATCTGGAGCAACATTCATCATCACAATAAACTTGAATAGTACTGATAAGCCATTAACTATCGATTGGCTACAAACAAAATTTGGAGTACAGTATCTGTCCGATTACGCAGCAAAATGGACCTGGAAGTTTATACAGTCTATTGTTTCACAGGGCTTCTGTGCTTCTTAAACCTTAACAAACTAAACACCAATTAATACAAGAAGGTAGAAAATTTAAGAAATATTCCAGATAATATACTCTTGTTTAGGAAAAGTATCCCATTTCTCCTTCCACGAACATGCTGTATGCCGTTCCTACACTTCAAAATCACTTTGGACATTAGTACTTGGCACATATATCAGGTAACAATTCTGGTCAATGGTTGAATAAGGGAGGGGTAGAGCTTGCAGTTGTCAAAACTATGTATTCCGAATAAATGTTGGGGATATTGAAGTTCAAACGAAGACTGGGGCAAAGTATCTGAAGTTGATGCTGTCAACTGCTATTCTACTTGGTGGGAGCATATTTAAATGGTTTGCAGCAAAGCAGAAAAATATATTGCATGCTCAGCAGGGGAATATCAAAGGTTAGAGATCCAGTAAGAGATGAGTATTAATGTACACTCTCAATGTCATTCTTCCACACAACGGAAGAAGTCTGGACGGGTGGCATAGCAGTCAAGAGCCACAGCAAAAAATTCTCTTACATTAGAATAGAACTGTGATCAGAGCTACTTGTCCGTATTACATTGAGTCTGGACTGGATGTCATGGTTGTTACTGGCGTGAAACTCCTTGATCTGCTTACCATTGAGAAGCATAATCTTTTGCTCTGCCTCAGAACTAAGCAGAGAAGAAACTGCTGTTACCACAAGACTATTCACATTGTAAACCAAGCCGGATCGATGTGCTGGAGATACATTTGCAGCACACAGAGAGGCGGGCTAGACACTTCATCTCATTCAAAACCCCAGGATGTGGAATAGTTTAGATCGCGGAGATATTGATTTCTTACTGTTATTAGTTTCTGATGGATCACAGGTACGGCAGAAAATACATCAACCATATGGGAAAGAAGCTCACGTCAGTATATGTAATGCACAGAAGAAGCGGGTGCTGTCCATCATACTTTCTTTGTGTGTGGATGTTGCACTGGAGCCAGAAAAAGGCGCAGTTGGTGCCCTTTCTTTAAGGGTCTGATGCTTCAAAGCTAGTATATTTTGAATGAAACCTACCCCTTGTTTACTCTTGGCTTTTTGCCAAGAGTGAGACAAGGAATGTCATCCAAAACAGTTTATGTTAATCGATAGGACATAAACACATGTGGCCCAGCCATGGTGCAATCCCATAAGGATTCCAGGCTAGATATCTGCGGTTCAAAAGAGGTTTTTAGTGGGCAACCCTTTCTCAATACCACAAGGAGTTCCATACTGTTGTGTTCATGTAACAACAAGGTCTGTTCATAATTATTCTGCCATGTTGTTTTGTACACATGGATTTCTAGTGATAATCTATAGGTTAGCAATGTTAAACTAAATAAAGTTAAAGATAGTGTATAACATTATGAATAACTAATCATATTGTGCAAAACTCAGGACTTACCCTGCATATGAACACACAAATGGTTTTTCCCCTGTATGCAGCCTCTGGTGGGTTTTTAGCTGTCCACTTTGAGTGAATGCCTTTGTACATCCTGGATAGTCACAGGTGTACGGACGTTCACCTGAAATTTAAGTTATTCATATTATTTTTTTAGCCATCAATTACTCAGCGTTAAATTTTAGTACAATAAGATTATATCTAAAGCATATTCTTCCACATAAAGGTCGTTATTTGCACCACTAAGTATTTTGCTAAACTTACAAACCTGATGTTCGGTCCACACAGTGCAGGAGATTTATCTAGACAAGATTTATTGCTATGATGACAAAATACAATAATAAAATAGGTACGGTATTTTGGGAAAAAGCAACTCAAAAATAATTTGAGATAACCAACAAAGCCATTCTTCAGACAGATTTAAGAGGTGAAAGGAAACCAATTGCATAAATCATATACCAATAGGCCCCAATAAGTTGCTAACACATTTGTTACGTTGTGCGCCACATTGGGTAGTGTACATCAGTGTTTCTTTAAATTATGGCTGTGTATCTGACGGGGTACACACAGCACATTACCGAGTGTTGTGCAACCCAATCAGGTACACACTGTGTTTTCTAATTCTGTTAAAGATCAACTGAATATGATATTGTTTGAATTTTTTTCAGCCTCTGGCAGAATTCCTATAGTAAGTATGTACCTAATGGTGCATCGGTACACGATTGCATCAATTTGAGGTAGACCTATTAGTTACCCTATTTGGTACACTTATTAAAAGTATAAAAATTATAATTTTGTTCAAATACATGACACAAACATGTTTTTTCATCAATAGGCCTACAGTCCATGAAAAAATTACAAAAAAAGTAATTTTTAGAGTGGCAGATTGAAGAAACCATGAACATCAAATAGAGTTATGTTAACATTATGTGAACAGTAGATAGAAAAGACAAGTTACATTACATTTGGAATGAGTTTGGTTGTAATAGACTCTTTAATTTCTTCAGCTATCATAAAATGCATTATAAATAATAGGCTACATTTAAATAATTTAATACAAGTAAACCACTACAAACAAGACAAACTACTGATGGTCTATGTGTGAAATTTGATGTGACAGTTAAGAATGACATGTTAGGTCAAAAGTATCCCTGTTAAAGCAAAACAACAATGGCAAACAATATTTTGTAGTTCATTTATCTTCACAGCAGTCTTTATTAAGTCAGTTCGGTTAATTCAACCTTTGTCAATAAATATTTCTAACACGTCATAATGTTAAGCATAAATTTATGCATATAGAAAAATATGAGTAAGTTAGTCCACAGAAAATGATTGAACTTGATTGTTACCTGTATGGGTTCGTAGGTGAGCCTGTAGCGATTTCTCTCTGGGAAATACTCGGCAACAAAATTTACACTTAATATCACTGGCCGAATTAGAGCCTTGAAGCATTAAATTACTAATAACAGCAGCCTTAGGTCTTCCTCTTTTACTTTCCAGCCGTGATAATTTGGGCGAGGTGCAAGAAAGAGCATCCCCACAGTCACTTTTATTGCTTAAACTACCCGGACTTGAGGCGTAATTACTAATATCTTGAATGGTATCGTACGGTTCATAAGTTGGAGATAAGTAATCCGACTTAATATCAGAGTAATATGAATCTGAACTATTATTAAAATCCATTTTCTTGGAGCTAACCCATTCACCACTGTAACCTTAATAGAACAAACTACATTACTGAGTACTGATGTCCCAGTCCCGCCAAAACTTTTTCTAATTTACACAATTTCGCGCGCGAGTTGTCGAAATTGAAGGTCTATTTCACAGACGTATAAAATAGTTTTTAAGCAGAGCAATACCAACTCCACTAACACAGTTTGCTGATCTTTATTGGTAAACATGATTTATAACTTTATTTTCACAGAACATGATAAACACATAAGACCTTGATATAAAAAAATTCGAGAGGCATAGATGCAATAGTCATAAAATTAAAAACAATAACAGTCAGCAGAATTTTAAAATAATAAAATCATCAACAAGATTATTAAATGTAACAAGACGATAAATATCTAATATATAATTAACAAGTGATAATTTTTGAAGGAAGGGATGACATTATAAAAACACTGTAATACTGTATAATTGCTATGATACCATAAAGGATCTAATGGACTACTTGTTTCTTCAATTGTAATACTTGTACTTGAAACTATTACTTTATATTGTAACACTTTATACAATTTTTGGGTAGGTTACAAAGATTAGTATTTTTCTTAAAAACTGGTGTGGTTAGGTTATTTTTTAGGACAATTGCGAGATGAATTAATTATAGTGCAAATGCGTGTGTATAGTATATGGTTAAACCGTCTCGTGCTTACATCGAAGTAGCTTCTTAAGTGTTTTAGTCGGTCTTGCTCTTGGCATATGTATAGTTGAAGATTGAGCTTGTTTTATTACATTTAACATGGACATCATCATTGTTTATTTGTTTAATGCAGTAATGGAACAAGCATACTCTTCATATTCAACATTCAATCTTACAAAGTATAAGAAGAATTCTCAATACCCAAATCCAACGTATATGACCAACTAAGACATCGTTTAAAAATCGAAAAAATTAGTGTTGCTATGGTGGTACTAAGGAAGTTATATTATAAATAAGACGTAAGATATTTATTGATCCTTAAAAAATTATTACATACAATAGATCTCGTCAAAAATCCTATAAGTTACAAAGGATGAACTTGCAAATAGATCAAGATGGAACAGCAAATAATGCATAAACCATTAATTAAATATAACTTACATTAGAACACGTACAGTCATGTCAAATCGCAGTCGATCACATATGAGTATTTACACAGATGTAAATTAAACAAATAAATTAATATAAATAAGCAAATGAATTTATAAACTAAATAAAATGATTTTTACAGTTAGGCATTTCTCTAAAATCCTAACTAGCAATACAACTACATTCTACAGGCTATTACACATGCAAAACAATAATCATCTACAAAAGCAAAACATACATATGCAGAGCTATGGTAAATGAACTAAGTAAAACTTAATGATTCAAAATCCAAGTCAAAGTATTCCTTTATGCTGTAAAGTGTGGCCTGTCAACCAATCATGCACAAATAACTCTTTTAAAGCAGTCCATGCTAACATGATGTGCAATCAAGGGCACTTTATTAATACATTTAATGCCAATGGCTTAAAAGGATGGAAGTATCTTAGTTAGTCTAGTAAAAAGTCTATTAATTATATTTTGTCATCGTGTGTTGTGTGGGTGAATATGCATATTAAGTACATAGCAGTCAAAGTTTTGTTTAACATACAATAAACAAACAATTACATACAAGTTCACAACTGACTTAACCCTAATCGAATAAATATAGGTTTACGGTGAGCTCTGGGTTCAGCTAATAATTCTCAGTATCTTTTATGGGGCAATCAGTACATGAATTAGAATTGCCCCAGAAAACAGCCCGTAGGCAATTTTACTCTGAAAAAGGGCAAATACACTATTCTCAAACATTCAAAAGAAATACAGTGTTTGATTTTTCTTACAAAAAAGATTACTCTATTATTAGAGCTTTGCAAATATGCTCTACACGCATATGCTATAACAGTATGGGTTCTACTTTTCGTATAATTACAGTACCTGGTAATTAGTTTTTCAAAATTCAGTGTTTAGTTTGATTTGATTTAATACCATCAAATTAAACAAACCAAAACAAATTAACCACTGAGTTTTTAATTTGAACTACGGTATTTTAATGTTGGGATGGTAGTAATAGTATAAAAATACACTTCATTCAACCCACTTTCGTATATCCCATAAACTCTTTTTACATTTTTCCGGTAACCATCAATAATGAAAACCTATAAAGTAAATGATGTATTATTAAAATAAATATGAGTTCATATAACGATACCTTCTTCTTCAACTAGATTCTGAAAATTATTTTAAACACAATGGGCCTCTTTCTATTTCCCGCTTACTGCCTCAACTATGGATCAAATAGCTACCCTTAAAATTTATTTACAGAAACAAATTTATATTATTTGAAATAATTAAGCTTTAAAATTAATTTATAGTTTTTGAACACAGTTTTGCTGTTAAAAAATTAGGGGTAAAATTATAATTAAAAATGAAAATTCTTTGTTGACTGAGTAGTACTTCCGACTACCCATGAGGCTTCAAAACATTACCTTTTTTACTGTCATCCGTCCTCTTGTTATCTGCCGCCATATTGAAGTGCCGATCGTGAGGGCTGAGTAGCCGAGGAAATTTGTTTCTCCAATTTCTATTAAAATGGAGAATCTTTACGGGATAGGAATAACCAATCGGTATCAACTATTTCTAAATGAAGATGAAGACCCTCTAGAAGTGCTCAAGGTCCAAGAACAAGAGAAAGAGTTAAAGAAGAAGTCGAAGCTCTCGGAAAAAGAAAACAAGGGCAAGCAGCAGGAGATCAAAGGAAAACCCACAGTTGCCTCGCGGAAAGGAATCAAAGAAACACAGAATATTAAGTCGCAAGATACACAACATAAGGTGAAAGATGGTATGTATTCCTTTTCGATGAACAATTTCATAGTAAGAAATTCAATAAACATTGATACCTATACCACATTTTAGACTTCTACAACAAGACCTATTTTTAGAAAATGTTTTGGGTTTCGATTAAAGACTTTCCATCTATGGATATTTTATTGAAAATTCAGTACAATTTGTTAATTAGGATGGTATTTGATTTGCAGTATAAATGTACAAAGTTCCATGTGACTTTCTTGAGGATATGTGATGACCAATGACCATGTGGTTTCAGGAGTTTGGAGAGGTCCATTCACAACATGTGTTCATGGCCATTACTATATGCTTTGTTATTATTGTACTATTGCTGTAATATCCTAATATTGAAGATACTGATTTTCTTGAGTTATGTTAGTTATTATTCTGTTGTCCATGTCTTTTCCTGAAATAGCTTTAGCAATAATTAATTATGTTCTAATGCTCGATCATTCAACAAATGATACAGCTAATTCTTATTTAATTAATTCAGGTTAATTTGATAGGCTTATTGTAGTAGTCGTATGGTTGTTGATATTGACAATTATTTTAAAAATTTGTTTCTGAGTTCAGATGATAACTAGAACAAGTAGGCCTATAAAACTTTATTTTTGTTTTAAATAAATCTGCTAGAAATCAAATTCAACGATCATTGAATACTGTGATGTGGTTATGTTTAGGTCCTTGTTGCCAAAAGGACATAGTATTTGTTGCTGAAGCTTATGAAACTTATTAAATTAACAATTAGTTTGACTTTTCCAACGCGTAAAATCTACACAATGTTTCGAGAGTTGGATAAACTATTCCCGTTTTCAAGTGCCTAAGGATATTTACATTTATACAAACAAAAGTGTAATGTAACAAAACAAACATGTAGTGGTCTGACCTTCGCGTTGTGTGGTCCTACTTGTTTTTACGTCCGCTAGCTCGGAGGTGGAGTGTTAGTGTCGTTAGTTTGCAATTTTACGAATGTACAAAATAGGCTAAGTAGAGTGTTTAGTTTACTATTTTATTCTATAGTTATATTTTTTGTTGTGTTTTTTGACCGGTTTCTTTTCTATACCGTATGTTGAAATAACCTTCTGTTTGTGTAAAGGTAAATATCCTTAGGTACTTGAAAACGGGAGTAGTTTATTCAACTCTCGAAACGTTGTGTAGATTTTAAACACAAGACGCATTGGAAAGTCCAACTAATTGTTAATTTAATAATTAATAATCAACGCTATTATGAATTTTCAAAACTCTCTTGTGAAACTGTTCCAAGCTGTGATACTGTGTAGCCTACCAAATCAATACAACTTTCCATAGGCCTATTACTTATTTTTGTAATAAACTATGATGTTGCTAGTAAAATGACATTTTCAAGGATATACCTACCTAATAAGAATTGGATACAGATTTTTATTTTGACACTCGTTAAGTTTAATTTACTAAGGTGCTTGGGGTATAGATAATTTCACACCCACTAACAGTAGTTTTTTGTTGTCTCCATTATGTACACTTACCAAGTAAACAGCAATTTTTATGATAAAAAACAATAAAAAATATAAGTTAACTAATAGGCCTACAGCAATTGTAAGAATTGGAATTCCTTACCGTTCACAATTTTTGGGACCTAAGGATATTGTAGTCCAGATACATTCAGATAACTTTATTTCCTTCATAGAGCCAGGTTAGCGGTAAGACAGCAATAAAATGCCGTTTCTAAAAATAGAATGGGGTATCTAGGTAAACAATAGCCGCGGCTCTCACGTTGCATTTCTCTCTTTAGCTATACGTTGCCTTCATCTCGGCCCGATTTTCTTGACGTTATATACGAGGTTTTAGAATCTACTGACGAGACATCCGAGGTTTTACCTATGTAAATACCTTTAGTTTGGCGGGACCTAAAAATAAATTACGTTATATCCGAGTTGACGTTATGGCCGAGGCCGCAATAACCTAGTTGCACTGTATAAGTCATAGCCAGTTACTAATGTTTGGGAAAAAATAGCAGACAACTTGTATAACAAAATTAATCAGGTGAGAATGTCAAATCCGACCATATTCGTACATCACGGTTAACACAACAAGGGCATTGCACGACATATCTCTTACTTACTTATTCTTTTTAATCCACATTCCTAGAGAACAGGATGGGCGTCAATTTCTCGATCAGTGTTTATATCGTTGTCGGTTGGTGTTTATGTCGTCTTGTTCAAGGGACAAACAACAGAGTAGAACTCTTTTTCCATGAGCCATTCCAGCAGCCTTTTCTTGTGAAGATTTTTCAGATTTTTCAAAGAAGAAATAATATTTATACACTTATTTATCCACTAATGAGTGTATCTCCCCCAGGCCCAGGGGATGTGTGCACAAACACATCTTGAATTTGCGAATTTATTTTGCCCAGATTACTTTCCCCATCCATTTCACTTTCACTCTCTATATCATCGGGAAAATCACTGAGGCTAGCAACATCAAAATACTCATGTATTTCGCAATCAGTTAGTCGTGACCTTGGCGCAATGTTTACCAACACAGGCCAAAGAAAGCAACAAGTAAAATAAATTTATTTCAATGATGCATAGTGCTGGGATACAAAACAAAATACCCCAGAGACCGTCTGGCTTTTCCCAAACACAACCCACCTAAAAACGAAGTGTTCCGACTTCCCCCAATGTAGAAAGAGGGCCAAGTTTAAATTACGACATTAGGATTCACCGCGTGTTAGTGGACCGCTGGTTGTACTATGCCACGGACACCGGTGCGTTCTTGTACTTGAAGAGTTTAAATTATGCAAAGCAAGAATAACTCCTTATCCTTATTTGTTATAGGCCCTAAAGTGTATTGAAATTAAAAATTAGGTGCTTAATTTACAATTAGTATTGAAAATTCTACCAAGTTATCCCAAAGCTTCTGGTTTCCTGTGTTAGAAACCATGAATTTTTGTATTATTATAGAAGGTATTTACTGATTTTTTTCAGTTATGCACTGTATTAAACGTATGTTGACAATGAAAAAACTGTTTCAAATTACTATATAAAAAGTAATCATGAATTCACCGTAATGACATGGTTAATACTATACTTTGTCATAATTTTGGGCCAAGACCACGCAAATCTTTATCTCTTTAACATAAATTCATTTGAACGCCCTCTTAAGTAAATTTAAAAAATGTTGTTTCTTTACCCCTTAATTGTTTATTACAGAAAATGTGAAGCCTAAAGGCCCGCCAAGAACTGGTGGACCTGATCGTAGGTTTAATACTGAGAACCGAGAAGAGCGAAACAATCAGAGGAACAGACCTGATAAACCTGCTGGTCTTGGGGGTGAATTTCATAGGTAAGAAAATATTTTAATGGTTTTCCTATTAACCATTTCCATGAATCTTTTTCTTGTTATGCATAATCATATTTACCTTATTGCCTATATTTAAGTTGTATTTTGCTCCCTATATAATGTTTAAATCTTTACAAAATAGTATAGTTTCATCGAGATGTCTTTCATTAAAACCCCAATAAATATACATAGGTAGTTATAACTTATTACAATCTACTCAAACAAATTTTAACTAATTAAAACTATTTTATAATGTATAACAAGTTGAATCTACACAATATAAAGTAATAACCTACCAGTACCCAGTATTGTCGAATAATAAACAAATTTAGCTGATGTCAACATTAGTTGTGAGCTATAGAATTAAGTATCAAATGTTTTTTGGCTCAACAGATAAGTTATATGAAAAAAAGAAATTGTTTGTACTTCCCTCAATTTACCCCAACTGACGGAATTTTCGGCCAAAGATTTCAAATTACATTTTCGTACAAGTAAAACGTAAAAAGTTTTTGGAACATGAATAGGTATTTTACTTATAGTCATGATTTAAAAAAAGAGAAGACGTAACATTACTTAGGGGTGATAACCTTACTTGATATTAGCGGAAACCTACTGGGATTGTGATTTAATTCAGTTTGTACTTTTTTTTTAATATTTGGGTAAAATTTAACAAATAATTTTATGAACGGTTTCAAAACGAAACTGGAAAGAAAGAACTGCTTTTCATATTGAAACATTTAAAGGAACTATACTTTTATATGCTAACCTCAATTCAAGGAATGAATTGAATATTTTAGTCATTGGAAAGGTTTATGGTATGATTATTTTATATTCTATGTTTCCTGTCCTGTTGTCCCGGTCAAAGAGAGCATGTGTTGCCCAGGTAAGATTAAAATGTCAACCCTTGTATTAAAGGTGTAATTATTTTAAGTGTGATCCTTGTTTTATTGCATTAAAGAAAAGCTGATTACAATCCTTGCTTCTTATCATCGCCTCAGTGATAATTTATTTCTATCGACTTGAAAACACGATAAACTTTTAATATATCAGAAAAATTTATAAAATTAATCGTAATAAGTTTTTTTTGACTGGGACAGTGGTGACGTCCTGTAGTCCAGCTACTTGGAGGTCACGAATCGTGGATAGTTGGGGTCGGTGGGTATAGTGTTCTCTTGTGTGGGTGGATTAACTTAGTGTGTGGATTAGCCTTAGTCAGTAAAGAGACTACAAGATCGTGCCACAATCATCTTACTTTCAATCTTTATTCATACTTTGCTTAAAATACCTACATTGTGATATGGTCACCATTTCAATAATCTAATCTAATTTAGTAAAAATGTTTACTTGCAACTATTTGGTCCTCTAACCCTCCAGATTTTAAGTTTTTTGTAACGTAATTATTTGTACTAAACCAAATAAAATATAGTCTAAATAATTGAACACATGTGTTTTATTTTATTTGTAAGCTGCTAAAAAGAAAATTTATTACGTTAAATACATTTTTTACAAATATATTTGCCACTGTTATCGGGGGTATGGATTAGCGTTTTTACCATCAATAAGTTTTAATGTTACTACTTTCAGAAAAATATTTATTTAATGTATCAAGAATGAATTTTTTTAAAGTATTCATAGCAATAATTTCAATGACTCTTTTATGTGTGCTCTCTAGACTCATTAAAATTTAATGGGATATTTTTTGAGCACTTAAAAGATGTCCTTTAAATATTTTCAACTCAGTATAGAGTATATTTATGGTAGGTACATCAGAATTTTTCAGTTGGTCATTTCTATAAAGTTACTTTTATATAAACAAACAAATAAAACTCAATACCTTAGTCAAAATTTTAATCAATTCTAATAAAATACATACAGAATTTTGTCTGGATTTATTCATTTGGAATTAATAAATCAGTGGCAAATTTATAAATAGTTTTTTTGATTACAAATTGACACAAATACTTAACACAATAACTTCTAAAAACTTTTATTTAAAATTTTCAATAAAAAACCCTTAAAATTTAAATTTAAAACTTCAAATCTGAAAAGAAAAAATTTTCTAAATCATTAATTCTAAAGTTGAGGGATTTTTCATATGTTAAGTAATAATGTGTAATAATTCAATGGTTCAAATCACAAAGACAATTGAAAAACAGGAAAGATAAGAGAAAAAATGTTAGGTTTAAATATTGCAAAATGAAGGGATAATATTTAACTGTTAATTCCATGAAAATATATCATAATAGAAACCTGTCCATCAAAGTTCAACTAGAAAATACTTCATAAATAAAACTACATATCAAAACTATGGCGAAAGTTATAATTAGGATAATTCAAAACATTCTTTAATTCAAACATTTCTCTTCTTGGAATGTTTTGTAAATAAAAAAATAAAAGTTAATATTAACAGTTTTTTGCACAGTTCAAACTTATTGCAAACAAATTCTATCAGAATCGAACAGTTTTAGATCCAAAATTTCCCTAAATAATGCTTTATTACTTGCATTTGGGCAAGAACACTTTGTCGGCACAAGGTCTCATTCTTCACCTTCCATCACCTTATTCTTCTGTTCAGTTATCTTGATTTACTTAAGCATTTGTTTGTGTCTTTGAGGTTATGCTTCATGTGTTTTGTATGGGATAGTAATCCCATAAACAAAGAATTGTTTTAAGTGATCGACGTGTCTAGAGAGAAAGAGAATCCCTAGACATTATCAGCTAGAGGAACAAGGAGTTTCTACTGATCAAGAAGTTCATAGTGTTACTTAACCCTCCAGTGGTTTACTGTCGCATTTGCGACAGTACCTGCTGCCCACCGATGGTTCACTGTCGCAGGTGCGACAGTTAGTAAGCTTTTATTTAATGCTCTCAAGGGCGCCTTAATATTACACAGATTGTTTTGTATGTAGTATCGATGTAATCGGCAAGTCACGCTTTCTGCCGATGCCTGCCTGCAAACGTTTACTCTATTCTCTGGTCGACAACGATCGTTGAAAGATGTGTCAGCTGTCTACTTTTGAGTCGTTTTGGTTATGTTATTGTTGATATCGTTTCATCTGATGGTGTTTTTATTTCTATAAGGGCATAACATTGTATATATTCTTGTTCCTTATTAAATTTAGAACAAAATGGCTATTTTAGATTTTTGATTCAGTGTTATTTACTTAAATTTGTGAGGGAGCAAACTTCAAAAATCCTTACGGTGTTCTACTCTTTTGTGTTTACAAGAGGATACATCTGCAAAATATAAACGTTTGTGGAAACTACATATAATGTAGTCATAGGAAATTTAATTACGAATAAAATGATATGTAATAGCTACCATTTCTATGGTAATTATATTTTTTATGATTTTTTCCCTAAACTGCAAAACAGTCAAAAAAATGGCAAATCCTTAGGGGTAAAATAGTGAACCTCTGGAGGGTTAAAGTTGGGAATTCACAATTTTGAAATTTAAAAAAAATAATACAATAATAAGGTTCTCACTCAAAAGTTAAGTGTGTTTATAAGAAAACTATTTTTATTTTTTTTGGCGGGAAAATAATATTTGAATCATCACATAGTGGAGAGCGAAGTGTCTGATTTTGTCGTTGGAGCAGAGGGTTTGCCTTTTAAAATTTTGATATTGGTCAAGCTCCTGTGGCTTCTGTTTATTGTTTAAAAATTAAACATAACTTTTTGGAGCATTTCTTATTGTTTTCACCATAATACACAAGAGGCGTGAGGTACGGTGTGTTTTGACATATAGATTGTTTCCCCCACTTTCCAGTAACTTCCCAACATAAAAAAGCCAGCATCCTTTCTGCCCTTTGTTCAATGAATGTACTGAACAAAATATTTTTTGGTCTACTTGCTTGCTAGTTTATAGAATAAATAATTGTACACATAGGCCTTGTGTTTTAAATACAGAGTCCCAGGTATTCCGAACCCCGCTAATCCGAACTACCTGATGAGGAAAAGGTTACTGAGTTTAAATTAAAAACGTAGCAATGTAATCTGAATTGTAACACGTTAATCTACAGAACGGTATCATAAATTATACAGTACTACATATGTAATGTTAATTAAATATCATAACTTACTTTTTGGAACATAAGAATTCAGTTATCGTCTTTTGACGTAACAAAAAAATTCTGTTAAATAATGAAAAGTTGCGCCTTCGTCTCATACAGTACTTATTTTTTTAATCTTGACAATTTTTATTTTGTGCCTGGCAGTAAATAACACTCATATGGTTCCCACTCTTCCTGGAATTTTAAAGGTGAACTGGAAATCCTGGAAAAGCCCTTGAATTAAGCTTGATGTCCTTAAATTCTATCAGCCGTCCTGGAGATTATTCTTATAAAATTATTAATTTTCATAAATTCTTTGATATTAATTTTAGCTTTGAAATGGTTGTTCTCAAGACTTTTCAAAACATTTTTAAATGTTTTTAAAACATGTCGGTCTCTATTGAAATTTTGTTCTCATCCGGACATTTGGTTGGGCTATAAAAAATCATGATTCTATGTTTGTTATGTTGTGTTATCTCAGTTTTATAAAATTACCATTAAGACGGTGCGAGCAGCGTTTAGGTCAACAGAAATCTGCTAGGTCGGCGCTAGTGTTGCTTATATAAACGCATATGTGATTGTTTCATGCAAGCTTCCTGAGTGACCTGTTTAAGATAACAACTCTATTGTGTATTCTTAACCCTTTGAGGAACAGGCGATCGATATCTGGACGGTAGGTTTTATGTGCGAGAAAGACCAGGCAGTCGATTTATGTACGGTCGCTTTCACTTGCGAGAAAGACCAGGCGGTCGATTTATGTACGGTCGCTTTCACTCGCGAGAAAGACCAGGCGGTCGATTTATGTACGGTCGCTTTCACTCACGAGAAAGACCAGGCGGTCGATTTATGTACGGTCGCTTTCACTCACGAGAAAGACCAGGCGGTCGATTTATGTACGGTCGCTTTCACTCGCGAGAAAGACCAGGCGGTTGATTTATGGACGGTCGCTTTCACTCGCGAGAAAGACCAGGTGGTCGATTTATGGACGGTTGCTTTCACTCCCGAGAAAGACCTGGCGGTCGATATCTGGTTGGCAAACTTTACTACTTGTCATTTTAATTCTATAAGTGTATTTCAATCTATAACTATTTTTATATTAATGTTTAAGTACTATACAATGATATTCTTAACCATAAAATGTTTGTTTTGGAATTAATACATTTTATTTTGAGTTATAAAATTATTATGTGCAGCTGTAAGTTGATCGGCGCTCAAATTTCTCACTACTCACAATACATTGAGATTATAGTAATTGTTTTATGGTGTATAAATGTATATAGATCATGTATAAAAGGTTAGATCATGGATATGTCTAAAGGGAATGTTTTCAGTTCATCTAAACAGCTGTTCTTATTACCATAATCTATGACATCACTAATCATATGATGTCACTAACCACATGATGTCATTGTTGCGATTTTTGGTCACGAAAATTACCAATATTCCCCTCAGAGCATATCTATGTCAATAATGGGATCCATGCAATCACGCGACATAACAATCGTGCGACCACATTTTTTTATTATTCCTCCATGTTTTCTCTCTGAAAATACATTATTGCTCCTCTATATTTATCAAGAAGGTGGAGAAAATAAATAAAATTTATTTAGGATTATTTTTATTGGACATGGAGGAATGATGAGAAAAATATGGTCACACGATTGTAATATTGTGTACATGCAGTCCTCCCATCAATAATTTATATAATGTAAATAATAATAAATGTATAGTATAAAACTGTATGAATGTATAAATGCTATTGTTTATAACTGCAAAACAACAATAAAATACCTATAATTTTATAAATATTTCACCAAATTCTGAAGATTTTGACACATGTCGCTAATGATATTTAGAACTTAGAACTAAACAATATGTTTTCCACAATAAAAATATTTATTTTTGTACATTGTGTTGAATATATATATATTTATGTAAAAAAATTATAAAATCTCAATTATGTTTTTAAAATTTTTAACTTTTGTAATTATTAATTTCTACTTGCATATTACTTAGTATAGAAAAATTAATTCCTCACAATCTGATAAAACATTATGTTGCTAGTGTGAAAACTAAGGAAGATATAATATTTTTACCAATCCTTTGCAAACCACCATTATTTGGAGTGTGCAGTTTTGGGAGACACTAACAAAAAACTGGGTTGCATTTTGGTGAGTCTTTGCCCAAGGTTTTTTAATGCCACGTGTGAAGTGTCCAAGAAAACATGTATTTCGTCCTGGAATTGTCCTTAAAAAAGGTTTTGGAACTCTTAACAGTTATAGATACTGTAGTCATCACTGACACAGTTAACCCTTTAACCGCGGCATAATTAGGCACGACGCAGTTCAGTAGCGCGGAGTTTTTTTTGCAGCCTCAAATTTTGATACTGCAGAGCACGTGGCATGGATGTAGTTTCATCAAAATCCACTAGAATGCAGCACCAATCTGTTACTTCTCATGGTCAATGTAATAGTCGGGCTTGAAATAAAAACTAGCAGACGACTTGTATTCATAAAAGAATCTGCTGAGAACGTCAAATACGAGTTAACTCAGGCGTTGCGGATGTTGTAACAAGAGCATAGCACGAGTTAACTTGGGCGTTACGGTTAAGGGGTTAAACATTGTGTTTTAAGCGATATCATGTATTTTTTCTCAAGATGATTGATTTTTTACCATTAAAAATCTGAATGCTCAAGGGATTGTCTAGTTTCCGCTCATAAACTGTTGGGCAAAGACTGAAGGGTAAAATCCTTGCTCATCATTTCTTAATCCTTCCTCCTACCTATCTATCTCGTTCTGAGTGGTATTTTTAGTATTACTTTTCTGTCATGTGATAAGAAAGAGTATTTCCTTGTGGGAATGGGAAGAACTATTCTATGTAGCTCTGTGGAAGCCAGCTTCTGAAGGCCGGTTACAGTCGGTGGCGTCAGCTGATCAACTCTCTTGAATTGTTAAAATTGAATTTAATTATTTATGTTTTTTGTTATCATAATTAGAATGTTGTAACCTTTATACATCTTTGTATTGAGCGGGGGAATGAACCAAATGACTTTGCACAATCATATTACCGCTCGGAGAATCAGGATTGTTCCAAGTGAATTAAGACGTTCGCTGCAAACTACTCGGATCTTAGTGGTACTGGTCCCGGTGCACGGAGTGGGGTTGCAGGAAAGGCCTGAAAAAAAATTGTCAAACGATGGGGGAAATTCTGTAAAAGTATAAAAAATACATGGTGAGTTGGAGAATAATGAAAATCAGAAAATATGTGCGTGTCATCTTGGAATCTTGCTACGCGAACAACCCGTGGCATAATGCTTTAGAGCACTTACTCAATTGTAACCAAATTATCTACTTGAGTGCTGTTTGCAACAGTATTTTGCAAGCAACCAATTTCATTTTTATATGTCTAGTAACAAAATGGTAAAGATAATTATTTGGATCCATCCCAGCTTCACCTTAAAACTACTCGGAGAGGAAATCTTGGATTTTTAGTTCTAAGATTATCAATGCTACGTCGGACACGAGTTCATTATCCTTCCCAACGGTTACATCAGTGATAAAAAATTAACAAATGTATGCACACTAGCATATTATCCCTACCGACCTCAATATAACCTCTTCAATGCCTCTGATTGTATAACAAGCAATTTCTAATGATTCTAGTCTTAGCTCACCAGACTCATGTTTCATATGTCTTGAACCCATAAGCAGAAAACAGAAACTCGGCTAAAGTTCATAAGTATCACATTGACACAATGTTACTCTTGTTTTGGCTAAGTTCAGAAACTACTACAACTTCAGGGTTGATGATGTGAAGTAAATGGTTCATTCTTTTAATCTTATTACCAATACGATCGACATTTTTATGGAGTATTGTTAAACTCTGTGCTGTGTTCCATTTGACATTTTTCTTAACATTTTAGAAGTTTTTGTGTATCCATTTGTCCTCTGTTTGGATTTTGTTTTGTGGCCCACTTCTAAAAAATCATTAGCATCTTTAGTACCTCCTACAGTGTTTTTAAAATTAAAAATCGTTAGCATCTATAATACCTCCTACGGTGTAAAGTCTTCTGTGAAAAATAAATGTTCTTGTTGGAAAAATCATTGTAACTTTCATCCTTGGGTTTTTAACTTAGCATGTAACAGAGCTTCATAACTAAGTTTTATGCTTGGTTTTCCTATGTGGGTTTTGTCAATCTGTCATGGTTTGGTCCTGATTGGCTTTTCCAGATTTGTTTGACGGAGTTTGGTTGGTTCTCCCAGTTACAGTAAATTATCTCTCTGTCTTCTTCTTGTTAATGTCCATTATTGGGTCAGTAGTAGTTATTTTGGGCATTAAGAATGTGAAGGTATTTTTGTATTTTACACAACAAAGATATTTTTTTTCTTATATTGTTTTATTTTATTCAAGAGTTGATACTTCTTTTTAGCATCAAATTCTCTCCTTATGTTAGGTGTGATATTTAGCTTTTCTTTATCATTTTCATGTGACACTCGATTTTTTTTCTTATCAAATTTTTAAATTGGCTAGCTGGTAAAAACGTGACTAGGAATTGATTTTGTTGTGAAAGTCATCCAAGGTTTGTATTTCTTTAATTTTTGTGGTTGTATTTCCTGTCATTATCTTTCTCAGTTTTTTGTGATGTTTTCAGTGGTTTAATAGTGTTGAGCTGTAAGATTTATTTTCCGTAGTTCATACTATCATTGGTGATAGTATGTTATTTTTCTTTATCTTGGTCTACAAAGAGGTATTCAAGTTCAGCTCGAAGTGTCTTCTCCTTGGTTGGTTATTTTTCAGTTTTTTGGGGACAGGTAAAATGTTGGAGGAGGCATATGTGACGCTCCAGTGAAGTTCTTGGGGACAAGACACTTAAGGGAATCGGTCCGATTTTGAGTTTGATTTTACTTGACTGGGCTTCAACTATCCTAGGAAACTTTGTAAATAATCTTGAGTTCACTGGCTACCCTCAAGTGTCTTGGGCAGTTTGCAATGGGCTGAAAACACTCAAGTCATTAGTCTTGCAACTTATATCAGCACTGACCCTCTTATGGTTATTGTAGATCGAGGCATGAACTGTGCAGGGTTAGTGGTAGCCACACTATCCCCAACCAGAGTATGATCAGTACTACTTGTTCTGAACGGGGCTCAATACCATTTACTGGATACCATTTCTCAGTACCCTGTTCCTGTCAATATTTTTGATTTTAGAAATTTCTTTCTTAAGTTCAATTATTGTTGCTTCTTCCTAGATAATATAAAATTATATATTATTTGCAAAAGTATTTCTAAAATCCTGTACAGCTTGTAATTTTGAACCTCTGTATATTTTTCAGTATCAACAGGTCACAGATACACTGACACTCTTCATGATCAAATTAAGAATATGCTTTAAAATTGTGTTAAAAACATAATGTCAGTTACATGGTCTCAAGCATGTTTTTGAATGAGAGATAAAAGAATAAGCCTTCTGGTCATTGTAACCAGCTTCCCTCACATTTTTACTTGTTCTTTTACTTATTTATTTACATGCTTCACAACAGGTTTTGGCCTAATAACAATGAAGCATTTCTTCAATCTGAAATAATGAAATGAGTCTGGTTTTTGTCATCATTTGAATGGTATACATCTTCCTTATATTTAGTGAACATATTTACTCCACTTAGCAAACAATAAATATATAACTAAACAATAACAATTGAAACTTTAAATTTAAAACAGTCTGCAAAATGTAACAATAACGCATGAACAACAATGATAACAATAAATAACTGATGAACAATAATGAATATGAATGATAAATAATAAATATAAGTGAAATATTCTGATATTTTAATTCCTCGATACTATGTTTTTTTAAACAAATGAATGAGTTAGAAGAACTGTGTTTCGCCAACTCGAGAAACAATGATATTATATTGGCCCATCATGTGGAAAATATGTGAGGCGGTATTTGATGCAGTGCGAGAGTATGGTAAAGAGAATAGCAGCCTACTCCAGCTGATTAAGTGTACACAGCAGAGGGAAGCCAGGCTAATTGGCTCATCAACCATGCTATGTACAATTTTGTATTAAAAAATTAGCAAATTAGCAAAACAAGCTTTCATTAAAGCATGAAAGCTCATGAACATTAGCTCACACCACCCTTAATTTTTTCTGTGATATAGTAAGTCAAAATGTTCGGCGACCGGGAAAAGCGGGAATTGTACAGGAGTTTTATTTCGCCAAGAATTATACGGGAAATGTACTGGAATCTTAAATAATTACAGTTTTTGTACGTGAATTCGGCAAACTGCTATTTTTTTAGATAGTAATATTGTTAATACTTGTAATTATTTAACTACGAAACATCTTTTAAATGTATTAACATTTAAATATTGCATTTAAAGGGTTAGCAACAATTCTTTGTTGTACAAGCTCCCTAATCGAGATTTGACGGAGTGTTTGTGATGAGGCAAACAGGACGGCAGTGGACTGGACTGACTGACGGGCAAGTGTAGTGCAGACTCGAGACTACTCGGGAATTTTCGGGCTCTTCCGCGGAACATTTGCGACAAAGTACAAGTGACTTGGGGATTTCACCCAAAACTGAAACCGCCGTGAACTTTGCTTTAACTGCAGTTAGCTCCGTAACTGACGAAATCGTTTTTCACAGTTCGCCATTAAAGTGGAATCCCTTCCATGTTCTATTTTGTTAAAGAGTATTATGTTATTCCAGGGATAAATGGAACATTAAATTAATTTGATGTATTATAATATAGTTAGTTACAATAGCCATTACAAAACAAGGATTACTTTGTTGAAAGCCGTTATTATCTCTACGCCGAAGCTCCCGATAATCTGAGGCTTACACAAATGAAGTTAGTTACTCGTTCGTTACATTCTTATGTTTGTTGGTGATGGTGGGTATATGTATTTGTGACACCAGGTCCCGGTAATAAGAACTACCTTATGGGGAAAAAGATTACTGAGTTTCAATTAAAAACCGTCTTACGTACACAATGATAATTAAACACAATAACCTACTTACAAGAACACAGTTATCCTCTTTTCAGGAAACAAAGAAATTCTGTCAGCCAATGCAAAGTTGTTCCATCACCTCATAAACATCACGTATGCGCATGTAGCACTACACTGTTGCTCGAGATAGCGTAGGGTAATGTCTAGCTACACTCATAGTACGAGGGGGTACCCAAAAGTAACCGGAATTTATCTGCCGAGGTCGGAGCTTTGGTAGTACGGGTGAGCGCCACTAGGGCGTATCTAGCGCAACTCTTTGCCAGTTCAGAACCGCGCGGGTCGTTGAGCTAGCTCATTCTGTTCGTCTGTAGCGTCATATTTTGCTGTAGCTGTTTCACTGTTGCTTCGTTTTTTACAATGGCAAGAACAACGCGCCGCTGTGAAATTTTGTTTTTCACTCGGTAAAACCGCTGCTGAAACTGTTTTAATGTTGAAAACTGCTTACAAAGTTGATGCTTTGGGGAAAACTCAAGTGTATGACAGGTTTTCTCGATTTAAAAATGGCGACCTTTCGATTGAAGACAAACCTCGTTCCGAACGTCCATCAACTGCCCGATTTGATGAAAATATCGAAAAAATGCGAGAGGTTGTGCTCACAGACCGTCTAAAGACAATTGATCAACTCTCAGAAATTAGTGCAATAAATTGGAGCTCGGTTCAGCGAATTTTAACTGAAGATTTAGGAAAGACACGCATTGCTGCCAAATTTGTTCCTCGGGCTGTGACTGACAATCAAAAATCACGTCGAGTCGAAACATGTCATGAACTGAAAGAACAGCTCAGAATCGATCCAGATTATCTTTCAAAGGTTACTGGTGATGAATCATGGAAAAACAAAATTTCACAGCGACGCGTTGTTCACTTAAACTTGCCATTTTAAAAAACGAAGCAACAGTCAAACAGCTATAGCAAAAAATGACGTTACAGACAAACAGAATGTGCTAGCTCAACGACCCGCACGGCACTGAACTGGCAAAGAGTTGCACTATACACGCCCTAGTGGCGCTCACCCGTTCGAACATTTGAGTTCATCTCCAGCAATCAATATCAATAAATCTTTATTGTCATTAAGTAACACATATTACAATAGACGAAGTCATCAGAAATTCACAATGCAGTTTAACCTAAACAGAGAAATTCAGAAAACTAAAACTAGATGAATTAAAGCAGGTCAGAATTGATTATTGAACCATAATTAAAACAAAATTATTATTTAGACTGCTTGGCACCATTACCATCTTCAAGTAATGAAAAATTATAACAGTAAAAAAATTCCACAGTCAAATAAAATGAACGATTTATTAACCAGTTTTATAATTTTTATCTGTATTTGTTAATGTTTTCCTGTTTTCTAAAGGATACTGGAAGCTTATTAAAAGATTTATTTGTACAAATTTTTAGCTTTTGATACATTACGTTAACCTAGCTTGTGGAATCTGTAGGGTCTCCGAACGTCTGGTGATATACCCATGAATTGGGTTGCAAGGAACAAATTTATTTCAAATTTCCTTAACATAAACTAAATGTTGATCAATGAAAATACTAGGAAGAGTCATAACTTCATTTTCAATACAAAAAGGCCTACAACTAACCCTATTGGGGATTTGAAACATAACTCTGAGAGCCTTTTCTTGCCGTTTCAAAACACGCTTGGCTCCAGAACTGTTACCCCTGTGGGAATGGAATAAATTATGGTAAGTTACTAAAAGTGTACGTTTTGAGACACAATTTTTAAGTTTTCTTAATAAAAAGCTAACTCGCGATAATTTTGAAATTATATTGTTAAAATGTATATCCCAAGTAAGTTTAGGGTCCAAAGTAATTCTAAGTAGTTTAACAGAGTTGGTATTTTGTTCATGAAGATTGTGTAAAGTACAGTAAAAAATTTTTTTTAGGTTTTTTAAATTATTTATTTCAAGAAAATTACTTTTAAACCATAGCTTTTCGGATTCAATGTCATTGTGTATGCCTTGGTTTGCTGAATGAAAGTCATTAGCAGATAAAATTTAGGATATGTCATCTGCATAAAGAATTGTTTTACAAGGCATGGAAAAAAGGTAAATCGTTAATTTAAAGAATAAACAAATTCAGCAATGACCACGATCACGTAAAAAGTAGGCCTAAAGAGGGCACTGCTTTATTACTGTTTGTTTTCCTGTGTCAATGTGTGTGTCGTGTTTTTCATTTCTAATGAGGAGTCCAAAGCGGATAGAATGTCCCCGTAGGAATGCAGTTCAGGCAAAACATGTAGTGGACAAACCTATATGTGAACTGTGATAAGACGGAAGTTAATTGGTATAGATCACAGTTCGGGTATAAAATAATGGATTTGATTAATACTGTACTTTCAATGCAACTTTTTACTGCATATCCATATAATCCAAACGATTTGGTAATCAGAACAGGGTTCAGTCCCAATTAGTTCGGATTACAGGGACTCTGGTGTATTTAGATTTTTACTGCGGACGTTTTCCATCACGATTCACAATTTTTAAAATCGAGATGGAAAATGTCCGCAGTAAAAATTGAAGTAAATATTCATATGTGTTATTAAGCTAGTGTTTTTCAAGTCTTTCAGAGAAACACTGTTCTGTTGAAGAAACTTAAATAATTTTTTAATGGGTTATAGGGAAGAGCGCACTGGTGAAAGGAGACCTGAGAGGCGTCAGTTACCTGAAAGTGGCGATGGAAGAGGCCGTGGTGCAGGACGTGTTATGGGTCGTGGACGAGGCAGGGGAGGTCGTGGCGGCTTCGATGGTCGTGGCAAGCGTGAATTTGATAGACAGTCTGGTTCTGACAAAACGTAAGTATCTACGATTTAAGTTATATAAAACAAATAATCCATGGTTAATTTCTTAAATATACAGGGTGTCACAAAAATGTGTAGTATGCTTTGCAGTATCAAATTCTACACTTATAATCAGTTGAAAATGTACTGGGCAATTTATTAGATTTCAGCTTAGTTAAGTAGTAGTACACCATTTTGTTTATTTTGTAAAATATTTTATATCTCAGTAATTTTTCAATCGATTGTATAGAAATTTGGCATGCGTCTTAAAATAGTTAAGACCAAATTTAGAAAAAAAAACACAAAGTTAAATTTTCATAAAATTTAAATTTTTAAAATTAAAGAACTTAAAAATGGTTAAATATTTCATTCCCACTCCGCTAAGTTGGCTGGCTGAGAGACCATTGTTAGAGTTGATAACCTAGTATTCGTACACACGTAATACTGGTAAAAGTATCGAATCACCGTTGTTTAATGACCGATTTTCATCATTGTGGTTTCAATGGATAGGGAATTTGATATTTATTCTTCGTAATTTTTAAAATAATAGAAAATTTTAAATATTTTAATTTAAACTATAAATTTAATTTTTTTAAACTAAAAATTGTATTGCATTGATATATTTTTTTAAATTGGGTCTTTACTATTTAAAGACACATGCCAAGTTTCAATACAGTCGATTGTAAAGTGACTTGAGATGAAAAATATCTAGCAAAAAATACAGAATGGCTGATTACGGCAATACTAAGCCAAAATCAAAAACATTGCCAGTTAATTACGTTTTTGACTGACTTTAGGATTTACAATTCGGTACTGCTAAGCACCCTACGCATTTTTGTGACACCCTGTGTATACATACATTTCCGTGAGTAGTGATGTTAAAAGCCCAGGCGTTTGAATGTTGGGGCAAATTTCTAGGGCACATGCTCAAATAAACGCCCAAAATCCATAAGCGCTTGGGCGTCCTACCAGTTGAAGGCTACTACACAAAATGAATGGAAATTAATTTAAAGATCACTCCTCTAAATAACTTTTTAAACCTCTTATCACAGATATTTAAATAAAAGTCTGTATTGAAATAAATAATTACTCGTAGGGTATAATAGTTATTTTGTTTGTATAAGTGTTGACTCTCTCTTGTCAACAAAGGGTAATGATTATTCTGACTTAATTATTCTGACTCAAGACTGAATTATTCGTTATAAATTTACCTAATTCTCATATTGATGACTTCCAAAGTAGAAACCTGCTTGAGTAGCAGTTGGTAAATTAGATATTATTTAACAATTTCACATCAAAAACACCAAATTAAAAATATTTTACGTCTAAAGTGTTTATTTAATTGTTTATGTTGTTTGTTAACCTGTCTCTTGATAATGAACTCTCCCTTAAAATATTAATTTTAAGAACACAACTTAAGTCTGAAGGTAGTTAAAAGATTAATAATAAACACATGAACTATAATAGTGTATCTAGTGATGAGCTTAGGTATTCAAACTGCCCCTGTCAGATAGAGACTGTATAGAGGGGGTCTTTTGTAGTATGTCCTTGCGTTTGCAATTTTTTTATTAGAGTCACTGAGTGTTAATTTCCATTCATTATTATCAGCAGTAAAGGTTTTCCTAATAAGGTTAGGGCGTTATCTCTTGGGGGGTGTCCTCTGACACAGCCTCTGCGTTGTCTATTCTGACATCATACACGATATCTGTGCCTTGATAGTTGGCGACTACATACGTTACAAAAACAGTGATTTGTTCGGACATATACTCTTAGCGCCCGGGGACAGCCTGGCGTGATCACCTGGCCATCCATGTTATAACATAGACACTTCCCGCTCGCTGATCGGCAATAATCTTCCTCTGGCAAGAGCTGAGCTCACTCAACAGTTTTAGTTGCTATGTGACGAGAGGCCAAAATAGACCGGCCAGATAAGTATTTTAAGTCAAGTATGAATGAGAAATTAATGTAGGGTGATTGTGGCGTGATCTTGTAGTCCTGTTACTGACTGAGGTTGACATTTTCCTTAGACTGGACTGTTAATTAATAGCCGAACAGACGATAGCATTTAGGAGGGGAAGGGACCTACGGTTTAACATAGATCACTTTGAACTATAAACTTAATTTCTAAAGTATTTCAATCAGAAAAAGGTTAAACTAAAGAGACAAGGAAAAACAATGTGTGACTTAACACACTAACTATTTTATAAAACATACCTTATTGGAAATATAGTATACTTTATCTAGATTAATGTAGCAAAGCTTGAATCCAGAAACCGGTACCCAAAATTCTGGATAATCTGAAAGTATAACAGGGTATAGACTCCGACATCGCATAAACAACGATCGTAATTGGTACCTGCAATAGTAGTGCTAACAACTACTCATACCTAACGTAAAGCGAAAAGCCGCAAAATATGGCAGGCACCGTGTTAAAGTTTATATTTAGATAAATAAACGGTATCAGTGGACTGACATATACTTTCTCCCTTAAGTAAATTTACAAAAAGACAATCTGTTATATAACTATCACGTTCTTCAAAGTTTATCTAAATATCGTTTAATCGGGGGGAACCCCCCCCCTTCGGGTAATACCAGGCTTTTTTGAGTTGGTTTTGTTGGGTGATTTGACCTTACGCTTCATACCAAGTTTCATGGAAAACGCCTGGAAAATAAGGAAGAAATTGATTTTATAATATTCTCCATAAGAATAACATTGGGTACTTTCAGACAACATACTACGTTTATCATGGACAGTAAATTAAACTTTTCTCTAGAACCGTTGTCGTAGACAAATGGTTCAAAGTACTAATTTGTTAAGTTTTTTAAGCTGGTTTCAATTTCAATGGTTATAGTCGAGCTATACTTTACTTTCACTGTTTTCTCTGATAATTTAATAATTAGATTTTGTTGATATTTAAAAGCCCATAACTTTTGAACCATCATTTTTACAGACATGCGGGTGGTGTCAAATTATTTAGTACTCTATGCACTATAATCTACCAAATTTTAATCAAAATCGTTGGAGCCGTTTTTGAGAAATTTGGATTTTTCATGTTTTTTAAGGGTTTTTAGGGGTGAACTACCCTTAGAAATCAAAAATGAAAAAAAACGCCTGGAGATAGGGTGAATATACACATACATGCCAAATTTCATCTAAATCGGACTAAAGAGGTTGGCTGTGGCTCTGTACACATCCAGACACACACAGACACACGTACGGACAGACATCACGTCAAAACCCCAGGGGACCCCAAAACGGATATATCCACTCTCAACTCAAATTCGAAAAAGTCTATTGCAATATGTCTAATAATATTGAGCTCTTTCTTATGATTCGTGGGTGACATTGGAACGTTCAGTAGCCTATAAACCATGCTGTTATATGCTGCAAACTTCTGTGAAGGTGGATGGAATGAAGTGTTATGGATGGTTGTTGGCTTTCTATATATGCTGTACTCTAATCTATTATCCATTTTCTCTATGGTTAAATCCTAAAAATCTATTTTGTTTGATTCCCTTACGCCATTTTAAATTTTAAATTAGGTGCTATGGTATTGAGATAAGTATATCTAGTTGTCTTGTTATTTCCATTAAACAAAAGAAAAGTCTCATCAACATATTTGTGATACTGTAATATTTATTATTTATGCTTGTTGTAGTTTGAAAATATTAATTCATTTTGTATATGGTTTAAAATAAATATCAGGAAGAATACATAAC
Organism: Nephotettix cincticeps; assembly: GCA_023375725.1. Classification (NCBI taxonomy): domain Eukaryota; kingdom Metazoa; phylum Arthropoda; class Insecta; order Hemiptera; family Cicadellidae; genus Nephotettix; species Nephotettix cincticeps. The sequence continues at coordinate 49,161,365 of CM041784.1, read as the reverse complement.
AATGGGGAACCTATTGATAGGCCATTAGGCTGTGTGTAGTACTTCTCATTGAATACAAAGTAATTCTGCTTTAAAACCTTTTTTAGTAATATTATTAACTCATCTATGGCTTCAGGCAATATATTTGAGCTAGTGGTCAGGTTATTTTAAAGTATCTAAGTTTGATCGACAGGCACATTTGTAAAAAGATTTACAACATCGAAAGAAACTAATAAATTTTGTGTCCCAACAATAAAATGGTTTTTTTCTATCAAATCTTTTGTATTTTTCAAACTATTATCGTGGTTAAGAGTTATTTGATGATCCCTTAAGATTTGTTCAAGTTTCTTTGCGAGAGTATAAGTCGGTGCCGAAGTGTAGTCCACTAACGGTCTTATCGGTACGCATTCCTTATTCACCTTAGGCAAACCTCTTAACACTGGTGGTTTGGGGCTCGAAACTGCAAGGCTCTTCACTACTATTAACTAGCTTTTTGATTTTCTGAAAGACACTAGTTGGATCTTTTTTAATTTCTAAAATATTATTCTCTTTAAATTCAGAGACCTTATTAACATAGTGATTTTTATACATAATGTCAAAAGTGTTGCCTTTATCGGCTTTACATAACAAGGCTTCATTATTTATTATATTTCTCTAATACAGTTGAACCTCTGAAACTCAATACAATGTGGACTTAAGGTTGTCCAGTTTTGAGGATGTCGAGTTTTAAGGAAATTATTTAAAAATAACTAGGGTTGAATAATATGCTTATTTTGAGTATTAGAACACATCACTGCTAAAATTCATGCAATAGAGAGTGGTATGGGCCTAAAATCCTTTTACGTTTTTACTCACCATTTGATTGAAAACAGCTAATAAATGCATTTACGGCCATTTTTTTCGTGGAAACTACCTTTGCCGCCCGCATCTGGGGACGTTCACAAGTTCATCTGCGGCAGTGATCGTTGCCACCCGCAGCGAACGTGTGAAAATGGTACATTTATTGATTTATTATATACAATTAATTATACATTTCTATCAACATTTATACCAAACTGAACACCCAGTGACGACAATGAAGCTAGGGTAGTTTATGACCTGCCCGGGAATCCCAGGTCAACGCGTGCAAACAATTGCCCGCCCCAGCTAGGCAGGTAAAGGGGCACGTTGAACGACTTTGGAAAACCCAAAACCTAGTCTGAGTCTCTAGCACTCTCGGGCGGCCTATGTACTGCTCTAGGTTATGGGCGGTGTAAAAAATATTAACTCACCCGCCTTGTCGAGTTTTATGGAATATTGAGATTTTGGGAATCTAGTTAGGGAGTTTCTACTGTATTATTTAAAGCTAGTGCATCTTTTTTGTGTATATTATCTAATTTCGATGTTCTATTTTATTGCAAGTTTGTGTGATGTCAAAACTCGAGCTAAATCACGTCCAAGATTGAAAATAAAAACGAAGTTTTGTGCATAACCATGGTTACCGTTTCTGTTGTGTTTACCGGACAACCATATTTTTACATGCTTTAGTGCTGTGGTTATTGTTAATCACTGAAAAAAATCTTTGAAACAAACTAGTAGACATTAATATAAGAACACTTTTCAAGCAATTTTATAAATTCAAACGATCGTAACATGCGACTAAATGAAGTTGCAATAAAAGTGGCTGAAAAGTTAACTTTGATTGTTAGAAGACAACGAGGTAACTCAACTCGTTAGAAGACAACGGAGGTAACTCAACTCGGAGCAGCAATGCAATAAGTCATACCGAAGTACTTTTTTTTCATAAAAAAGTAATTTTTTTTAATGTGCACTGTGTGAGGTAAAGATTATAAGGGTAAAAGAGATTTCTTGAGTGGACAGTCTTAAATAGAATTCACAATTGATATTAACTTATACCGTTTATGGAATGAATATATTTGGGTTCATGGAACACTATCAAACAGAAAGGGAAGCAGTGTGATAAAGAAGTGATATCAAAGAAGTTTTTAGCGAATTTCCCATAGGGAAGAAGCTATTACCGTAGGTCTCATGGTGAGACTTAACCCCGGGACCATGTTATTTTTTCTTCTTTAGGTGCCCAGAGTCCAAAAACAATAGTCGTTAATATATATATATATTTGTGTGTGTGTGTGTGTGTGTCTGTGAACACGATAACTCTCGTAAAAATTGTCCGATCAAGACCAAATTTGGTAGGGACGTGTATTCTACAAATGCTCGGACGAGTTCGTAAACCAGACATATCGGTCAATAACGGTAGTTTGGGGGGGTTTTTGTACCCCAAAATTTTTCACGTGTAATTTTTAAAAAAATTTCTAATTTTATATTTCACCATTAGAATCAGCTTAAAAAACTACACAATTAAGTTCCTTAAAGTTTTTCTCTATCTCCAATTACCGAGATATTAAAAAATCTAAACACAGTACGTTGTATTGTGGGGCTCCAATGTTAATCTTATGGAGGATAGAAAAAATTAATATTTCCTATAAACGATATTTTTGGATAAAACTTTATATTTAGCTTCATCTGGTTGAGATCTATCCATTTATACTTAACTCATAGTTTCGTGTTTATCATGGCAGCAAACCTGCATACTATTTTCCCATAATAATCATATAGGGAATAGGCAAACTCCTTTATTTATTAATTTTTTATATCAAGGATGTTGATGAAAGTTGGTATAAATGTTAAGATAAAAATTATTTATGGTAGAAATGCCTAGTTTCAGTGTTCCTCACGGCAGCAAACCTGCACACTCTTTCCCATGTTAATCTTCTGGAGAATAGGCAAATAATTCTCATGTTTATGGACAGATTTTTATAAAACTTGTCATATATTATTATTATTATCTATAATTGATTTGGAAATTCGCTGAGTACGCAGGTCTGCTGCGACGGGGGTATTTATATTGCAGTCTGCATTCTGACCCCTTTAATGTAACCTTGAATAAATATTACGCCCCCTGCCTCCTCTTAAATGTATACAACCGCATATAGTTGCAATGTAAGACCCTGTGGTGTAATGTAAGCAAACCTAGTTACTCATTACCCATGTTATTCCAAGGGAAAATAAGTAAATTGATCTAACTACCTTATTTATTCTGCAATAAAATTTGGTATATGGCTTAACTTTTGATGATGCATGATCTTGCAAGTAATTCCCAAATCAATGGAAATACTTTTGAGTATGAAGAACTGCTTCTATAGGGAAATCTCATTTATATATTTTGTGCAGTGGTATCAAGGCCGTTGACAAAAAAGATGGAGGCGGGGCTCACAATTGGGGATCTCACCGCGACGCTATTGAGTGAGTATTCTTTCTGAACCTCATCAGTTCAATATTGCGAGGTACAATCGAAAAATATTTTCCGTTTTGGTTTTACCACTACCAAAGTACTTCAAAACTGTCACTTGTCACATGATTCATATTCTAACATATTTCTAAAAATTAATCATAAGATTTTTAACAACTTAAGTATTAATACTAACTTACTTTTGTTATGCAATCTGTGGTTTTATGAATCTTATGCCTGCCTGAATAAGACCCGAGTCATTCCGAAGTTGCACAAGCACTCAGGTTCACGCAATTACCTGAAGTTACCTGAATTTTCGGGAACCGCAAACCTCTATAATTAATACATTTTAACTCTAAAAACTATCTAAAATACAAATATAAACACTGTAAACAAATTTGTTGCACAACAATAGCAAACGACAGACTACGTCATTCAGGAAAATAATATTACAATCCATCATCCTTCAATCCCACTACAAGATTTTTTTGTCCCTATTTTGATGACAAAAAATAAATAATAATTAATTAATGTATTTCACCACTAAAAACTATCTAAAACACAAAAATATAAACGGTGCAAACAAACTTGTTGCACAACAATAACAGACGTCAGCGCGACAACAGACAATGCCGTTTAGGAAAATATTGCATCAAAGTTGTCTGCAAACAGGCCTTTATAATCTCAACACACATAAGCATGGTTTAGAATGTTATATTTCCACAGTAAACAAAGTATTTTTATATGTTTTATATATATATATCACATGTATTTAACATAGTTTCAGTTAAATGCAATAGCTAAAACCAGTACACGGCAGTCGGCAAAAAATTTTGCCGACTACACTGTAGAAACAATGTCATCGGGGATATTATAAACGATGGACACTTCTAGGGTTAACCCTTAACATCCTGGGTGCGGTCTCACAGACTGCTTGAGTTATTTATTTATTTGAATTTAAGGGTTTCAAAAGACGATGACCCCAGCCATGCGAGGTAGTTGTCCCTCCCCACCACCGAAACCGACCCCTATTGTCACTTGTCTTCTGGTCGTAATATTTATAGATGTTTATAGATTTGTTGGTCATCAGCGGTCTGTGAGACCGGACCCAGGATGGTACGCGATAGATTCACGACCTGGCCCATGTTTTGTGTGTGTGTGTTTTGGACTCGGATTTCAAAGAGATGTTTGAAAACTGGATTCGAGGATGCTTTTTTTAAGTCAATTGTATTCACTTGGTGAAACCACAATTGTAGCAAAGTTTTCAGAACACGAGGCTGATGTATCAACTTTTTGAGCATGTATCCGTCGAGTACTGGGAGTAGATCGCGCCACAATCATCATACACTCAATTCTCATTCATACTTGGCTTAAAATACCTACCTTGTAGTATGGTCGCCATTTCAATAATCTAATCTAATCTAGAAGAACCTAAACCCGACACTGTTGGTGATAGGCTGAATAAAAGAAAGACAAAAGACACATGTGATCCGAAGAAGATAAGAAAAACTGCATACATTTGCTATTGATGTGAAAAACATGTTTGTCTCGAGTGTACAACAAAAGTTTGCAATGAACGTTAGATCTATGTTATAAGCTGAAATTAGTTGTGAAGCAACTGTCTCAATTTTAATGATAATACTTTTTTTATAAGTATCTTTATTTTTTTATATTCATCATATCCTATTGAATGGAAAAATACCAATAACTAAAAACATTTCATCATATTTATCATTACGTTTTTATGGTTTTAGAAAATGTTTACATTTTTCATGAGATTTCATCATGTCCAAGTTTTTTAAAATTTTATACATCTATCTACACAATAAACTTAATTTAATATTATTCACATAGTTAACATTTCAAATAACTTTATTAGATAAATTGATTCCCAACAGTAAAAAATAATTTTAAATGTTTTTTTTTTCAAAAAGGCAGTCTGTGAGACCGCAACCAGGACTGAGTGTAAAAAAAGTTCACCCAGGACATCAAGGGTTAAGGGTCAGAATCATAAATTTTTTCTGACTATTTTAAATAAATTTTTAATTCCTATTGTATGTTATATATGATGTAAATGTGTAAAAAACTGGGACTCTTAAACATTAAAGAGAAAATTTGTGATTTTAAGTCTTATGTATAGTTTTACTGCATTTATAAACATATAATTAAAAATATAGGCTAAGTTTAAGAGGTCATAGACAATTATTGACATAATGCCACTATTTTTGTGTGATTAACCGTATTTGAATGTTATCCAATCCGATTCCAACCTTGACCTGATTCAAATTAAATTTCACTATCTGCAGGTGTTAACTAGTTATGACTTTTAATAAACAACATTTTTTTTATTTTTAGGGATATGGACAACGTGAACCGACCCAATGATGACACGTGGGACATGGGGGAGAAAAACGAGGCAGAGGTGGCACCGACCGAGAGCATTGAGAAGTGAGTTGAAGCATTATATAGTGTAGTCAACAGTTAACGGTAGTCAGTCATCTGTATTTGTCAGGAAGTACACTGTAGAACATTTAAATAGTGTCAGATATTATTTATAATTTAAAACTAGTTGGATTTTTTCATTATTTTATATTTCCTGGAGGGATTCTCTTTGAATAAAAAATTGGCAGCAATACTCCTTCAACTGTTTTTAAAATTTTAAGGGGTTTCTTTCTATTTAGCGAACTTCCCATAAGGAAGCTATTACCGTGGGTCTCAAGATCTAATCATGGGACCATGTTTCTTTTTCGTTTATGATATGACAGTTGAAAATTGTTTACTTATCGAATTACTGTGCAGGGAAAATACTGAAGGACAGAATGGAGTTGGAAGCGGAGAAGAAGGTGAGACCCCTGCTAACATAGAAGAAGAACGCAAGGAGTTGACTCTGGATGAATGGAAGGCACTGAAAGGCAATCGTTCCAAACCTACTTACAACTTGCGCAAGGCTGGAGAAGGGGAGGACCTCTCCCAGTGGAAAAAGATGTACGCTCTTACTAAAAAGAAGGAAGAGGAGGAAGAAGAAGAGGAGGAGGTAATAAGTGCAATGATTTACAAAAGTGTCAATTTTTACTAAATCATTGGCTACTGAATAAATTTACACTTTTGACACACGCCGATACCGAATTATTTTAGCCTTTTTCTCGGTTTTAGCTTTGTATTAAATTAAAACACAGAAAATTAATATTTACTCACCATATTTGTGGCTGAAATTTGTTAGTTAGTTGTCGGTTTATTACAAGATTTATTCCAGGACTAGAGGTAAAGTTGATTTGTCTTACTGTGTTTTCATTCGATGTCCAGTTCCACTGTTGAAGGTCAGGCCTACTTTCAGGTTGTTCTACATCACTTTCACTGCTGGAAACACTTGACCTATCACTATGATCACTTTCCGAATCAGTACCACTACTTTCGGTTCCATTTTCATTTAAAATCTGTCTGACAAAATCAGAATAATCCTTAGAAACAAGGAATGCATTTCCGCGAGACGACATTGTTATTGTCAAACAGCAGACTGCACAGCGATATAAACAGCTCAAAAATACCTACACTTGAGTTCACAAAAATGAACTTAAAATGTTTGTGTATATTGATAATAAGGTGCAATTTTGGTGCAATTTAAGTTATAGTTTATATCTATGTCTATGATTACCACTGTTTTGAAGTAAATGTATAAACAAATTATGTGGATAGGTCTAAGAATAATAGTTATAATTTTTTTCTTGGCGCTTACAAAGTTGTGAAAAACCGTCTGGCACTTTTCAGTACTTTTAATAAAAGTTATATGGCACTTTGGCAAATTAAAAAAAGTCTGACACTGAAAGGATCAATACATTAAAATAAAAATTATAGCAAAAATAAAGACTTATGGAACTGAACGGCTGATCCCGATCTATACTTGGGATTCGTATGCAACGGTATTGCAGTAACCCGAGCTATACTCGGGTATAGGGCACAATGTGTTAGCTAAAGTGAGGTAAAGAAATATGTAAATTGTTTTTAAAAGTTGTTGTGATTTTCAACCTTGGTTGTTAATCTATTTTAGGAGTATGACAGCTCCGACTATCCTCAGCGTGTGGGTCGCCAGAAACATGTTTTGGATATTGAGTTCAAGTTCGCTGATTCCCGAGTTGGCAGGGGCGGACGAGGGGGACGAGGTGGCGGTCGTGGAGCTCCCAGGGGGGCCCCCAGGGGACCACCTCGAGGCAACAGTTCAGACAATGCACCTGGTGTAAGTATGCAGTCTGGTTGTACTTTGGTTTATTAAGTTAAACCTCGGATAATGCACAGGGCGTTCACATTCTGGAAAGTCAGTGGGAGAAATTCTGGTCAGGGAAAAAGGCAACAAATCTGGAAAGTATTTCCATCCAATGATGGATTTGAGAGCTCTTTTCAATGCGCTAGTCGCCCGTAACCCTGACTTATGCAGCATTTTAAGATTTTTCCAGAAATATATGACAATTCAATTTATTATTTTATACCTGTGTTTGGAATATTTTTTGTTATTACTCTTTTTTCGTTTTTGTTCTAGGATGTTGATAAGTTGTTAGTCCTGAAATGGCTAATAGTGTAAATTTAATAAATTGTGGTTTGGTGCCAAACTATTTCCTGAGTTAAGTAGTTGGATAGATTTAGAAGTAAGTGATGCGACTTTGGCTTATTGTAAGGTTGCAAGTCATTCAAGCTCTGTAACATGGATAAACAAGCTGTTCACATTCTAAAGCACCTAAACTTTTTAAATATATGCAGATTAAAAATTCTCTGAAGATTTACACCCTGTACCAAGTACTTCAAGTATACCGAAAAAAAAATTACTCCATTGTAATCTGTCAATACATACGTATTTCAGTATTTTCTGTGAAAACTCATATAGGCATTAATATTTCATAGTGTATGTCATGTAATAATTTCTGAATAATAAATACTAAATGTAAATAAGAAATAAAGTTCGTGAGACAGGGACTTCAATGACAAATGGTCAGGGATAATCAGGGAAATTGATGACAAATTTTCTGTGGATACCCTGATGCAGTGAGTGTATGATTTTTAAACGCAAGTTGACTATTGTTATTGTTATTTCATGTGGATATAGCTTTGTTGATGTGAAATTTTCATCCTTATCAAATTGTTTTTAATGTGTGTTGCATATACAAAGATGATTAAAAAAGTTATTTTTCATTTCATCGGCTAAGATTTATTCAATCTGTTCTAATGTAACATGTACAGTAGAACCTCTCTAATCCGTCACTTTTGGGACCGAGACAAAGGTCGAATTATCCTAAAAAATCTAATATTAATAGGAAAACAAATAAAAACGTTTTTTCCCACAGAGTTAAACAACATAGTATCCAGATACACTCGAATATGTACTAATTCTAAAAGGAAAGGGGACTTACAAATTATGTACACTGTAAATCTGTTGGTTATGCGAACACCGGAACAAAATATGCCAAATGTTATAAATATGCTACATGTCATCAAATTGCTAAAATTATGTGTATTTTATGTAATTATGTGTATTTTGTTGCAAAATTTGTTATTATAATTATTGAGCTTTGATAATATATATCAGATAAATATTTCATAACATAAACATAAATTTGTTGTTGCTGAAATGACATTTTATGCGGAATAATAACCACATTCAGATACTCTGTGTAACTTTCAATGATGATATGCGATATGCTTTGTATTTTAATAATATATTGCTGGACTTTATCGGTTACTGGAATACGTAGTTGACGAATCAGATTAATAAACCGACTCCATAGACCGACTAATGACGTTCTTGAGTTCCAATAGTTTATGAATTGCGTAATTTCGTCATCTGCTTCAACACTCGGTCAATCAAAGATGTTCCGTGTCACCAAGATTAAACGGAAAGTCTTGTTTTTATTTTTCATTTATAATGTTAATTTTATTCTGTATATCCAAAAGTCAGGATATTTACGTATTATATGCTAGACACCGAACGAGATATGAAGAGCGAAGCAAACAAGCAATACCAAACCAAGAGAAACGGCTCGACAGGTCTCCCGTCAGTGAAAAGTCGGCATATGCTCGCGAGCCTGAGCATGGTCGGACTAACCGGAGTGACGGGCCATCCAAGGTTGGATTAGAGGGGTTCTACTGTAGTACACTTAATTACCACTGACTAAAATTGGTCATGAAAATGCATCATTCTATCCTTTAAATCATAAAAAGAAAAATATAGGAATGTAATTGTCTGATATGTTTCTTTCAGAGGACAGAGTGTATTTGCTTTTGCGTTAATTGACGTCTGTGTTATGTTACAGCAACGAGACACTGAGAGGGAGCCTAGCACTTATGGAGGGCCGCGCACCTCTCGTCCCATTGCCAACAAGGTGATAACATATTCTCCTCAACCTTTCTCCAGATTATGTTTTATTTGTTAACCACAACTTATAAAATCAAGTTCCAGTAGGCTTTCAATTTACCAAGCACAGAATATTCATGCATCTGGTCTTATGGAGCAAACTTACTTACTCTACTCCTACTTAACAATGGCCACGCCTATCTAAAGAGATATTTGGCTGCATCCAAAACGCAATTACCAATTTTTGTATAGATTAGATTATTTGAAATGGCGACCATATCCCATGGTATTTTAAATCAAGTATGAATGAGGATTGAATGTAAGATGATCGTGGCGTGATCTTGTAGTCTTGTTACTGACTAAGGCTGACTTGTTCCATAGACAGGACTGTTAATTAATAGCCCAAAAGCCGATGGCAACTAAGGGACCTACAGTTTAACGTGGAATCAGAACCACGGCCTCTGAATTACGAATTGGTCTAATTATGATGATGGTCTTTGCGGATTAACGTAGTATTCAATAGTGCGGACGTTAATCCACACAAGAGAACACTACATCCACCGACCATCGCTCATAACTATCCACAATTTGTGACATCCAAGTAGCTGGATTAGAGGATGACGCCACCATCCCAGTATAGTTTTAAGGAAGGTTGCATAAGATTCCTTGTGTATGAGATAATTAGATTTTTTTGCTGGTAATGTAAAAGGGCATATTATTTTCTTTTATTTTCCTAAAACGATTTATTATGTAAAAATGTTCGAGGGAAACAAAAGCAAATTTGTTTTTAAGTAAGGGCTATATTTTCAAGATTTTTTATTTCCAAAAAAATTTTTAGTACAACAAATATAACATGAAACAAATTCATAGCTCAGAACTAAAAACTAACAATAAAGAATATTATAACTAGACATAACATTACAAAGTAATTTAAAACAATTTTTACAAAATATAGAATTCATTGGAATATTCTTTGAAACCACGTATCAACACAAGCAAATGTAAAATTAATAAATGTATTTTAGAAAAATGAGATAAAAAGTGTTCACGCCTCACGAAATGGCAAACTACCGCTGTGAAATTATCTATCGACTGAAAAATGAAAACAGTGCGAAATAACAACTCAACAGGTTGGCCAACCAAGCAAAATAATATTTATAAATGTTTTCTAATCGACATAGCAACACCATCTATCGGGAAAACTTGGAACTATTACGGTCAGGCATTCAGTCCGCTCTCGGCGTCATGAGCCTGACTCGTGTGTCTACCTCAATGGGTTAATACAGTAGAACTTGGATTTAATGACGCTATATCAGAGTGACACTGACTAAGAGGTTCCATAATTTTAATTTGAAACCGAGGAAAAATAGAAAAACACATTTTTACATGAAATTCACACATCAATGAAGGTAATGGAGGAAATATTTTTGTGTACTTTATAAAAACTCGAGTTTAAAAAAATCGTAATGATTGCCGCAAAGTTAGTGGTAAGACTGTCATAAAGGCTGTTTCATAAACAATAGTCGCACCCCTCTCGCTGGACTACCGACCAGACTTTCTCCCTTTAGCTATATGTTGCCTTCTTCTCGGCCCAATTTTCTTGCCATTATATACTAGGTTGTAGAATTTACTGACGATACATTCGAGGTTTTTACTATGTAACTACTAAAAATGTAATAGTTTGACAGGACCTAAAAATAAATTATGTATCCGTGTTGACGTTATGGCCGAGACAGCAATAACCAAGTTGCACTTTATTTGTATTTTCCTTGTTTTGGATTTTACTTTAAATATGTAGATTTTTAAATTTTGAAAAAATATCTGCATACTGAAACCACTCCATATTTTTTTATTTTAATAGATCTTGTTTCATGGTGTTAGGTGTGGGTTGTAGGGATCTCAATCCCGGACCTAAATTTCAATCCCGGGATTTCGGGATCAAATAAAGCCAATTCTATGATTCCGGGATTACCGTTTTGATAAATCTAGGATGTTTTGTGTTGTGAAGACACCCCTAAAATAATTTTTTATTAAAGCTGAAAATTATCAACAGTTTCATCTTATAAAATCTGGTAGCTTTCGGAATTTTAAGCAGATCACAAATGGTCATTATTAAAATTTAAAAATATTAACGGCACATACTACTCACTCTCACTACACAAATCTCTCCCGAATCGCACAGCTGTTTGCTAAACGAAAACCCGATAGCAACTAAAAATGTTGATCATTAGTTGGAACATCATGAAGCAAAAAAATATCAAAAAGAGCCACCTGTGCGGCTGTGGGATACCTCGTTCGTGGGAATTATCTGCATTAATGGGGGAAATATTACATTAATGACGACATTTAAAATATTTACAAAAATCTGTGTTTGTCAAGACGACTTCTGCAGTAGTTTAAACCTCCAAATCACGAAAAATTGTTAGATAATGATGTTATTCAATCTCGGAATTGAGATCCTCTAATCCTGGGATTCATAGGTACCCAAAAGCGACTGGGATCCCGGGATTGAGAACCCCAGTTGTAGATTGCCAGGAACGTAAGTGAATGTGAGAGATTGGAAAGGTGTATGTTCTCATTTGGATGTCGAGTTATATTTTAGTTTTCATTTGCAGAGTCGAGACCGTGACCGAGAGCAAAACCCCGGGACCTACGCTCAACGCCAGCAGCAGAACCGCCAGAGCGCACCCAAAGTGGATGACGAGCACGACTTCCCAAGTCTGGGTTAAACAACCGCCTACCGCCTACTAGTCACCTGCATCAGTGCTATTCAAATTATCGTTTCCTGCTCATCGGTTATATCATTACGCAAATGTATCCGAAGTACAAGAACTGGTTTTAGTTTGAGTCAGATGGATCCTGTAATAAGGCGGCATTGAGAGTATTCATTCGATGTACATTTCTTTACATTTCAAAATGATTTTAATTTTGTTATTATCACACCCGGTTGTGTTTAAATTTGTTTGCATGGTTAATTAATTCTCAGTGTTACAAAATAACATAATATGTTACAGTTGTTATGATTTTCGAGTTCAGTGTATTTTTTATAAGCTACACATGTTATCAAGCCCAATTATATTTACCAAATATGACATTGGGTTTGCAGGTAGATAGTTAACAATAGGTTATTTAGAATACCTATTGAGAACTGATAATTATAATCACTGTCTTGTTATAAGGAGGTCGAGAACTGCAAGTTTGATGCATATTAAAACACTTGTTAATCTTCAATCCTGTTCAATATTTGTTTTCCAATGATATCTTTTGCTTCTCAACTTTATCCTCGTTTTATACGTTTTAAACACACCCCTCCCCGCCTTCAAGCTTAAACTCAATGTTAGACTAATATTAATTTTATACTTTCTTGCAATTTTTCTTACCGACTGAGTTTAATTTTATAAAAAAACAATACTTTGTGGTTAAAACTCAGACTCGCTGAGTCACTCAGTCCCTTACTACCCAGTGCTTTATTTATATCTAATTTCATTTAATTACTGTGTTGGTTAGATCTAAATAGTACGCTATTAACATTTGTTACTACATGTTACTATTATTGACTGATACGTTGATGTGTGGGTGAAGTTTAGTCGGTAAAAATTTCATTTATAGTATTCTTATGCATTTTTTTAAGAATTACATTAATTATTGGTTTTCAAGAAAGATGTGTAATGTGCTCAATTTCCCTGATATGTTTATAAACTAATATAGTCATCATTATAGCATAAAAATGTTTATGAATTGTAAATATTGCATTCAAAACTTAAGTCCTGGAAGAGCTCTATTATTTTACGACATGATGGGAGGCAATGGAGTGATGAGATAACTGCCTGCATCCCCCCCCAATATTTCAGATATTGTTGGTATTATTATGTCTTTGTAGAAACTAACTCTTTCAAACTTTTTGGTTGGATTGATGTAGACTTGGATTTGGCGTCTACTTGCTGAAATACTCAGCTGTACTTTTAAAAATGTTTAAAACCCACCTTAATGCCATCACTTTTAGGAACAGTTTTAGAACATTCAAGTGGAATTATTAGAATATATAATATTTTTAGGATGAAGTTAGGAAGTAACTTAAGATATTAGGAAGAAAATATTCCACTCTTACGTATCTTTTTATTGCTTGGAAATAAAAAAGATTTAATTATTTAGGTTATTTTAAATTTTAAAACATTACACATTGCATGAAATGAATAAGTGTTAAACAGGTGACTTATTACAGTTGTCAAAAACGACAATGTAAGAATATTTACTTAAATTTCTTTTAATTTATAAGAACATTGATGTAAATACATAAATTTTGTTTCAGCTTGATGGAAATGCATTGTACTATTTGGTTTACTACAGTATTTAGGTGGATACAATGGAAATTGTAAGCATAATGGATAAAATTGTATCCCGTATAAAAAACATAATAGATGAAATTGTATCCCGTATAAAAAGCATAATGGATGAAATTGTATCCCGTATAAAAAGCATAATGGATGAAATTGTATCCCGTATAAAAAGCATAATGGATGAAATTGTATCCCGTATAAAAAGCATAATGGATGAAATTGTTTTCCATATAAAAAGCATAATGAATGTGCCCTTTTTTTATTGGACTCAATTTAGAACTGTCAACATCTCCATCACAGATTATAAGTTTTTTTTGCTCTATTTAATTTGTTACTTTTATCAAATCGGATCTCGTGAAGCTGAACACATTTCGCTAATGCTAGTTTTTTACCTCCTCTTAGGATTTGTTAATTATACTTTTTCAGAATTTTATCTTCCACAATCAGTTACCTCTACTAAGCAATATGGTAAAAGCATTTGTACAAATTGAGGAAGTAAACTTGGAAACAAATTGTACATTAAATGTAAAATTTTTCCCAACTTGAGAATAAGGAGGACATCTTTAACTCGTAACAGATGTAACTTTAATTACTTTTCTAATATAATAACTGGATTCTCGTTCCACCGATTACATGTAATGTATATTTTTAATTCATAAAACTTAGCGAGGATTTGTGTATATTGTAATAAATGTCCGAAAAGCTAAATTCCAACTTGAGCGAGATTTTTTTATATGAAAAAATGTAAATAAATATCCAGTTCTCCGTTACAAGATATTTCTATATGTTACATCTTGTTCTTGGGCAGATAGAAAGTTAACACGGTAGTATTGTAAATATGTTTTGTAGGTGTCAGTCTGCCTGTTGACTAGGTGTGTAAATATCCACCAGCCAGATCAACCAATAAGTATCTTATTATTGTTATCAACATTAAGTCTCCCTTGCAACACGCCTCATTTCACACTCATAATGTGATCTATTTTGTACAAGTGGGAAACAGGATTAATTAAATAAACCCATAGGAGTTATTTGTTTTATTTCTTATTTACCTTCATCAACGAATCCATATTTCCTAGTTTCAGAACAAGTCCAAGTATCTCTGTGTGATCTAATTGGAGTGTTTAGTTACAGTATTCAGATTAATTAACCAACAAGGGGCAACAACATTCTAGATAATATATTAAGCAACTCTTTCAAATAGGGACAATTTGGAAATACCCTTCTCTTATCATAGGGCCCAATTCATCAAATTCTCTCCAAACATTTCCACCAATTTCAGTCTAAATAGAGGCATCACTAGCGTGGGGTGGAGGCAGAGGAACTCCAGCTGTGACTTCAGGAAGGTAGGGTCGGTGCTATGGTGCTACACTCTATTGGGAGAATGTGTAACTATTTAAAAAATAAAGAAATATGTTATCCTGATTTCTTAAAAAACCATATTATGACTATGCGTTATAGGCTAATAATGAATTATTCACAGTGAATGGACTAGTTTACTAAAGCTATGAATAATTTTTTTGTGTTTGAGGAAGGTGTAAAAATAGTATATAATTATAGGAACAATGATTGTAAACAAATAATTTACTCCAGGCCCAATTTTATTATCATCTATTATATTGTACACTTTCCCTCAACCCGGACTACAAATATGGACACTTGTAGGCGTTGGGACAAAGTTGTCAAGGCCTACATTGATGTACCAAGGCCTGAGGTTGTGGCAAGATACAAAAAAGATGTAAAACGCCGGCTGCAAGAAAAGGGCATTCGTGTCTTGCGTAAAGTGCAAAATCTCCCTATACTATAATAATAATTCTTTATTCATCAAAAAATATATAATACAACACATTACAGTAGTATTCTTATGAAATTCACATATCTATAAACCACTCAACGGATAAACAAATACATAAACCAACTATACCTATAGAACAAAATAAACTACTAGCGATTATTTAGACCTTAACATTTATGATGAATAACTGGGTTGCCCCGAGGCTATCTATGCCCGATTGGGGTCCCTTCACTACGCATACATGAATTCAAAGGAAAAAACAGATGTGCCAAGCTGTTATTTTTTGCAATAAAATTAAACATTCAAATGAAAAAAATAATTTAAAAAAGCATAGTGTGCTTACTTAAGACTGCTAAAAGTAAAACTGCAACATATATAACTCAATTTACAGTAGATGAAACATAGGTAAAATATGAATTGGAGAAGTAAATTTGGAAGTAATTCCTAAAAGTTATTCGGTAAAATTTAAAAAAAGGAACAAAATAGACTAAATTTGAGGCTTAAGTAAAACCTCAACATCATCAACCTTATGAATCCAGTATCGAAGTTTACTCAAATAATTAGTACCCTCAGTAATTTGAGAAATAGAATTAAATGTTATGTTGAATAACCTAGGCCCGTTAAACGAATAGAAATGTTGAAAGTGTGTTAAGTTGGGTTTAGGAACCACCAAAGTGTGATTGGAACGTAACTGGTAAGGCCTTAAGTGATCAGTATGGTTTGCAACACTCCTACTAAAAAAATAAACGCAAAACCTTGTAAATATACAAATTTCTAAATGGAAGAATTTTCAATTGTTTAAAAAGAGGTAAAGCATGATCGAATCTACGTTTCTTCATTATTGTTCTTACTATACACTTCTGTAATGTAACTATTGGTTTGATTGTTGATAAGTACGTTCCTCCCTAGAAGTCAGCCCATAACCCAGTCTGGATCCTACTAAGGCATGGTAAATTGTGATTAGAAAATTTCTGGGACACATATCTCGTAAAAAATAAAACTTCCGGATAACGCTATATAATTCTCCTTTTATTTTGTTAACTTGGTCCTTCCAGCTAAGTTTGGAATCAATAATTAGCCCCAAATATTTGATTTGCTTTACTTTTTCTATTTCAATGCATATTCCCTTACAATTAATATTTCTCAGACATTCAGAATTATGGTAAATTAAGTTATTAATACAAATTACTTCTTTTTTAATGTTAAATATCATAGGGCTCCCCTGAGTCGCATCTTTCGTGAGATCGGCTGGGAGCCCAAAAATCATCTATCTACTTGTTCAGTATAAATAATGTATAGTCAAAGGTATAAGCATGTATAAGGCTGTAAGGCAAGGCCTCAAGCGGGTAACTCCCTTCACCTTATATACTTGGTTAGATATAAGAACTGTTATCTGGATTTTCACCAGAATAAGTAGTCTATGTAAGGTGTGTTTTACAAAGAGGGAAACACTTCTAAATAAATAACTAGTAACCAGAAGGTTTTACTTTCCTCCCTCAACAGTTAAAATTTATCATTTACAGTAATTGATAATAATTGGTTATACTGTTTTATTTGGCCCAATTTACCTATTTTTATTCTTTAAAAGTAAACTTTTGAAACAAAGATATTTTTTATATTACGGCAATGTGTTACCTCTTGAATTCATCCCGTAAAAGCGATTATATGCTTAAAATATATATTCCTTTTATGAGTGGGGAAATTGTCCAATACAATGGACGAACCATAGCTTCTAAACCAGAAGTCATAAAAAATGCAAGTGGTGACAAAGATTTTCAAATAAATTACTTACTCCATGCTAAAAATAAAAATTATGGGTTAAGTGTAACTTAGTTCTTCCCCGAAAGGGTTAAGATGAAATTTTAATATATAAAATGACATAGAAATTTTAATATATAAAATTACATAGGTGTGAAATAAGTATAAAATTATTTAATTTTCATATGTATTAAGAAGACAGATACTTACTATAATGACAAAATATAAACCTAAAATCTTTTAAAGAAAAGTAAAGAAAAAATCAATTTTTAGCTTGATTATTAACACTAAATTACAATTAGATAAATTAGAAGATTTGTATCACTATTCAAATTAGCTATACACTAAAATAACATTTTAATACAGTATAATTTTGAAATAAGGTTTAAAATCAATGATTAATGTAAAAAACTAATATTGATTCGAATTTAACAGCTGATGGTTATTTATTTATTTAAATCACTCTTATAGATCACATGGTTAGTAATACCAGTGAGTATAAAGGGTTACCCAATGGGAACCCTTTATACTCACTGGTAATACTTAGAACAAATATAACTAATATTGCTCAGAACTGGGGTTTTAAGAGCTCATAATATTTTATTTCCACAATGCGTTCAGTGTAAGCCGGCCCTACACTGACACTTATACGTATGCAAATATCATCGTTAAACTGGGATACAAACAGAACTTAATAGTTCTAAATAGAACTTCTTAATGTAGACGCTCTTAATCAGAACTTAATAGTCCCACAAACTGAGCTACAATGCGCGCGTAGTGGTAGGATTGCTAAATGAGCCAAGCAGTTCGTAGTTTCATCTCTCTGCCACATGTGGCGGTAGTGGGCACTCACGTAATCTGATACAGTAACTACACAATTAAATACAATTTAATTTTACTATCCAAACGATTTACAGTAATTGGCATTTAAAACCATATTTCTACTATACCAATCTTTGGAAAAATAATACATTCGAAAGTTTTATATGCTTACTCGCTTTTATATTTAATCTTCTATGAATTACGTTCTCGGTAAATAATTTGATTGTACTTACAATTAAATAAGATTTACATATTTCATGTATTAGAATTCTTTTTCCAAGGCTTCAAGGCTTGCCTTACCATTTTGCAGGGCTCCCCTGAGTCGCATCTTTCGTGAGATCGGCTGGGAGCCCAAAAATCATCTATCTACTTGTTCAGTATAAATAATGTATAGTCAAAGGTATAAGCATGCATAAGGCTGTAAGGCAAGGCCTCAAGCGGGTAACTCCCTTCACCTTATAACCTCTTATGATTTATTTTTAGACTCATACAGTTTTTTATCATTCTACAGGGTATCTAAAACGTTTACATTCCTAGAAAGTATTTTCCTGATGTGAAAAATTCGTTTGAAAACTTCCAAAAATTTTGAAAATATTGCACTCCCTTGAAAGTTTAATTTAAAAATATATAAAAATAAAATACAAGCATAATTAATTATTATATCAATATGTTGACCCTGGTTTGTATGGTGAATTGAGCTCGATACAACCTTTGGTAATATAACCAGAAACATTTGTTTTCCTTGCAATTTTTATTCAAACTAATCAGATTTCTGCTGTAAATAGCAAAGCGGACATTAATTGTACGCTTGAAAACTTCATTAAAATCAATATATAAATTTAGGAATTAATAATATGAAAAAATAATAGTCAACAACAATGATAAGGGGCCGTGCATTCAAATATTTACATGTATTGTGTTAGCAAAGGTTTCCGCCTTTGTCCTCCGCTGGGTAGACTAGGCCGTGATCTCCGTTACATAAAAATACAGAAAAATGTGTAAAACGCGTTAACACTGACTTGTTATTATTACAAGTATTCAATTCCACGTGATCGTGTGGCCAGTAATGCTATCGCAAAATAAACATTGTTACTAAGGAACTAAAATCCAAGATGGAGGAGGTATTGTAGACTCTAAGTCGAAAACTGACGAGTTATAAAAGTCCTCTAAGACAATATTAGAATAAATAATGGAAAATGAATAATAATCATATTATGTAATACGAGAAAGGGTTTTTTATAAAATACAGCTACTACAAAAAATGTATACGGCATTGATATGATTTTTACAATTAGCTAATCCACGTGTGCTAAATATGTTTTAGTTAGGTCATGTCTTCGGAAAACATATTTCTGTGAAATTCATTTAAAAATTTATTTAATGAAGTTAACTTTGTGCATGTGGAGATTTGAATAAAGTAAACAAATTTCCATATTGTTAGTTTACAAACAAATTTGACTGCCTATATTAGCTTTATTAAAAATGTCCAACACTGAATCGGGGAAAATATAAAACAAAGTCTTATGTAAATATGCAAAAAGAAGTAGATATGTCTATTATAAATAATTGTTCAGGTAAAATAGGCATTCATTTTGATGTGATTATTTACCTTATTCATAGTAGAGTACTGTTAATATTTTAGTAAAATATTTTAATGTATTCTATGAAAATTATTTTACAGTATTGAAGTTATTAAATTAATTTACTAAAAAAGTTTGATAGTAAATAAGAAAGCCATCCATAATCCATGATGTAAGAACAATATAATTTGACATATGAGATTCTGTCACTTTCGGTTTAAAAAAAACAGATTTTCTCCAAGTCAAACTACGAATATGTATATCACGTTTTAAGTGCAATGAATAGAATTTGAAAGTTTTATTTTACATATTAAAAACTTACTAAATTTGTTCTTGTCTAACGAAAACAAACTGAAAATCTCTAAGGATTTTTGGACAGACCTAAAGGCGTGTTTTGGCTTTATCTTTATGGAATAAACCAAATGTGAATTATTAGGGTTCAAAGAGAAAATAGTTCATAAAAGTTTATTATGTTGAGTTATTCTGAAATTTACGAGGTTAGTAGCTAGCTCATGCGATTCCGTGACGCATCCGTCGAGTTCCTCCGTGGACGCTGACTCCCGTTCTGGAGGAAGACGTTCCGAGACCAGTCGTTGGTACTTCCAGTCGGTCCTCATGCGGGCATTGGTGGGGGCGGCTCAGTGTCGGACTACCGTTGAATCACAGTACATCCTATCAAAGAACATAGAAATAGAGAACCTTATGGGACGTTCAGCTCTCCTGCCCTCTGTTGTAGAGGTGAGTCGGGACTGCAGTATCAGTCCCGCGTGTATCTGATACTCGAAACCAAAAGAATCTGATACAGGAGTACTCGAGTAATCAACTCCTATTGTTTGGGTACATGTACCATTGTACCGCCGAACCTCTAAATCCAGTCTCGGGACTCGCCTCGAGTATCTGTACTCTGTACTCGTGTAAACTGAACTGAGTACTTTTAACCAACACAATATCTGATTCCACTGGATCGTCTGCTTAGGCTTTGTTTACTTTACAGGCGATCCTGACGAAAAATAAATGGTTAGTTTCCGTTCATAATTAATTGTTTTTTATGATGACTTTAATATTTGAGGTTATGTCCCAATATAATTAGTTATTTTTAACTAAACTAATTTTATTTGATACAATACGTACGTGATATTTTAATTTGAGTTTAATATTCTGTCCAAAATCAGTAATCAGTATTTCAATGTACTCATTTAGCCCATCTCTACTCTGTTGGAATTCGTTTAAACTAGGCCCGTTCAGTGCTGCCACACACCAACATACGGTGGCCAAGAAAACTACACTGAACTGCGTTTGTGCGTTATCATACTCGTAGAGACTGTTGAGTCACCACATCCGGTGTCACTTCCGGTGTCTCCACAGGCAGGATTCTCCTAAAGAAGCGAGACCAAGGCCCTCAGTTCCAACTCACGCTTAGTGATCACTTATTCGTTTCAAATCGATATCATTTTGAATTTTTTACATTTCGTCTTTATGAAGATTGAGGAAGAACCTCATGAGATACATTATTGTCTTTTAATAAAAAAGGCACCCAAAACCGCAACACGATTGGTATTCCTAGCACTAGCATCGGAAATTGAAACCTATATTTTTATGTTCGAATGAAAAACTTTTATTTGATAAAATATTTCAAGTTTACAGCAAACATAATTATTGTAAAGCTAATTTAAATATCATTGATTCAATTCACGAATATAGATTTAGAGAATACCTAGCAATGAGTGCAGATAGTTTGCCAGTCATACTTAATTTTATGACTTAGGCCCCTACGGTTAAAAAAAATAAAAATACCATTGCAATTTAACTTAGTTGTTCCGTTTTCGGAATAGAAAACTTAAATATTATGTATTCAACTAATAATTTTAATTTAAGTACAAGTATAATGTACCCAAAAATATCATTGGAGAATAATAGTAATCTGTTTTTCTGTTCTTGTTCCTACTACAAAGAAAAAGCTTCATATTATTATTATCATTCATTGTATATTTTATATTATAATCTTTGCAATCTTCAAAACAACTAATTTAAATTGTTGTACCAGTTTTTCTAGTTACTATTTTAAATTTATACAGAAAAGCGACTTACATGTCTACAAAATTACAATTTGCAGTTTCGTTAGTTAAATTTTTTCATATTTTTGATTACATTTGATTACGGTACTAACTGCCTGTTAGTACCGTGATCAACATAATAACATAATATAAGCGTCGTTAAAATTATGAAATTTCAAAATGGACTAACATTTCCCTGGCACAGCCAAACATTTAATTAATAACTCAAAAACGGGTTGGCTACTAACTTTATTAGTCAAATACTTTTTTTACTAACTTAATGTCCTGGGTCCGGTCTCACAGACCGCTTGAGTTATTTATTTATTTGAATTTAAGGGTTTCAAAAGACGATGACTCCAGCCATGCCAGGGAGTTGTCCCTCCCCACCACCGATGATCCCTATTGTGTCTTGTCTTCTGGTCGTAATATTTATAGATTTGTTTGTCGTCAGCGGTCTGTGAGACCGGACCCAGGACGGTACGCGATGGATTCATGACCCGTCCCATTGTCTCGTGTGTGTTTTGGACTCGGATTTCGAAGAGATGTTTGAAAACTAGAACAATGATGTTTTTTAAGTGAGTTGAATTCACTTGTATGGTGAAACCAAAATTGTAGTGACGTTTACAGAACACGAGGCTGACGTATGAACTTTCGAGCATGCATCTGTTGAGTACTAGGAGTACAAGAGCCTAAACCCGACACTGTTGGTGATAGACTGAATGAAAGAAAGACATACACATACACATGCGATCTGAAGAAGATAAGAAAACATGTCTACATTTGCTATTGATGTAAAAAAACATGTTTGCCTCGAGTGTACAACAAAAGTTTCTATCAGGTTCAAAAGATCGATGTTATAAGCTGAAATTAGCTTTGAAGCTACTCTCTTATTTGAATGATAATACGTTTATTATAAGTATCTTTATTTTTTTATTCATCATATCCTATGGAATGGAAAAATACCAATAACTAAACTTTTTGTCATATTTATGATAACGTTTTTGTGGTTTTAGAAAATGTTTACATTTTTCATCAGATTTCGCCATGTCCATGTTTTTAATTTTATACATCTATTATATGTACTCAATAAACTTAGTTTAATATTATTCACATAACATTTCAAATGCCAATATTTCAAATAATTTATTAGATTGATAAAATGATTTCCAACAGTAAAAAATAATTTTAAATGTCTTTTTTTCAAAAAGGCGGTCTGTGAGACCGCACCCAGGACTGAGCATGCTCTCTGCATTTTTCGCAAATGGCATTACTTGCCATTGTTACTCTGTGCATTACTCCCCTTGGTAGCATAAACGTTCGAGTAATATTATGTGAATTGGGTAATAATAATGTAAAAGCCATGAACTGTCTAAATATAAGTAAACATACCCCCGTCGCAGCAGACCTGCGTACTCAGCGAATTTCCAAATCAATAATTTAATATATGACAAGTTTTATAAAAATATGTCTATACACATGAGAATTATTTGCCTATTCTCCATAAGATTAACATAGGAAAGAGTGAGCAGGTTATCTGCTGTGAGGAACACTGAAAGAAGTCATTTATACCATGAATAATTTTTATCTTAAAATTTATACCAACTTTCATCAACATCTGTCCATAAGTAAAGGAGTTTGCCTATTCCCTATATGATTAATATGGGAAAAGAGTATGCAGGTTTGCTTCTATGATAAACACATAAACTATGATTTTTAAGCATAAATGGATAGATCTCAACCACATGAAGCTAAATATCAAGTTTTATCCAAAAATATTGATTAATATGGGAAATATTAATTTTTCCTATCCTCCATAAGATTAACATTGGAGCCCCACGACACAACGTACTGTGTTTAGATTTTTTAATATCTCGGTAACCGTTGGAGATAGAGAAAAACTTTAAGAAACTTAATTGTGTAGTTTTTTAATCTGATTCCAATGGTGAAATATAAAATTAGAAATTCTTAAAAATTACATGTGAAAAACGCAAAAAACCACATTTTGGGGTACAAAACCCCCTCAAACTACCCGTTCTCATTGACCGATATGTCTGGTTTACGAACTCGTCCAAGCATTTGTAGGAATACACGTCTCTACCAAATTTGGTCTCGATCGGACCATTTTTACGAGAGTTATCGTGTTAACACACACACACACACACACACACACACACACACACACACACACACACACACACATATATATATATAATATATATGCTGCTTATGATACATCTCACCTCATCAAATGTGTAAGGAACTACCTACTAAAGCATGACATTATTTTCGAAAATGGAAAACCCTCGTGGTAGCACGTACAGAAGTTGTATGAAATTGATATCTCTTCCACCAAGGTTCATTAGTCATTAGTTTCAGGTATTTGAGTTAATGTTGCAAAATTACTTTTAAATGTAGCCCATAGCCCAAGGTCCCGGGTTCAAATCCCGGCAATCACCAATTGCTTTTCGCTATGTGATAATGCCGCAACCCACGCAGGGGCGCGCAAAAAGCCGCTCCGGCTGAAGTGCCTTGGGAATAATCCATCCATTCAAAAAAAATGTAGCCTCTATTAAAATTTAAACGATTAATATTAATAATAATAGTAGTAAGCCCTTCCTTTGTACAGGTTGTATAATAAAGTCTAGAGAAGAAAGATTATCATGGAAAACTATAAACCTAAAATTCTAAACAAACAGTTACAAAAAAAGATAACTTTTAATATAATAATTTTGAAATAAGGTTAAAATAAATTATCAATATAAACAAACTAATGTATGATTTTAATTAGACACCTGATGGTTATACCTTTAATTAAATCGATCTTATAAAATGCGTAAAACGTAAAAAAATATGTTCAATAATGCTGAGAACTGGGATTTTTAAATCATCTTATTTTACTGTATTTCACATAGCGTCGTCAAATATAAAGTGAACACAAACCTCCCCCAGAAGTTATAGAAGGTGGAAAAGAGTTTTCATAACTGCGGGTGCTCTTTATTAAATTAAATTATTAATTTAAATGTAATTCTTTTTACGGCAATAAACCTATATACACATTGCACACTTCATAAATAAACCATAAACACATTAACACAACACACACACACATATATGGTATGTTTATGTGTTAACAATACCTATTAAACCTTATTTATCATAAATATATAAATATATGCTCGTGGGACGATACAATGTGTAAGTATAACTCTCCACCAAGTCTTGTTTAGATATTTTCCAATTAATTTGTATATTAAAATCTTTTAAATGTATAATTTGTCAAATCCCGCAATCACCAATTTTTTAAAATATGGCCAAAAAATCAAAAATGGGCTAATATAAAAAAAAAAATATTATAAATAAAGAAATAACCTTTTTATACAGGTTGATAAAGTCTAGAAATTATATAACCTAAAACAACAAACAAAAAAAAATAATAATAAATAATTTTTAAAAATTTTAAATTATCTTATAAAATAAATAATAAATGATGGTTATACTTTAATTAATTTATCTTATATGCGTAACGTAAAAAAAAATAAAAGAACTGGATTTTTATTAAATATTACTGTATTTCACATAACGGAAATATGATCAAAATAAAAGAAAACCTCTTTAGGGTAAATAAAAAAATTAATTAAATAATCTTTTTACGGCAATAAACCTATATACACATTGCCCATGCAATTTTTATGGAGATCAGATAATTTGGTATAACTCGCTTATCTTTCGACATAATTTTAAAACATTTGGTATGTGTTTTTCTTAGTTAACAGTCTTTATAAATACCATATTAAACAACCCTTATTGCAGCGAACCTGCATACTCAGTACTATTCGATTAGTAACTCTTCGATGAACTATGATGGTAATAATATAAAAGTCTTATAAAATTAATGTTCAAAATTTTGAAAGAAATTTCCTTTATCCTTTTTTATATACTAGAATTATTATTATCCCTAATTGAATTATTTAATCAAATTATTTTTCTATAATTATTTCTATGTTCTTTAATCCTACAAGCACACTGGTAAAATGCAATGTCGTGCTGCGCTCTACCGTACATACAGAGTACTATCACGCCGGTAGTACACAGTTTGTCCAATTACTAACAGGGAGCGTTGCAGCTAAAATAAAACATTTCTGGTAATTAAACATAAAAATAATTACATTCTAATTAGTGAAATTGACTTTAGACCTATTAATATTAAATAAAATTATGTATTTTAATATATTTAATTACGATTTATACCTCACTACTCTGTGATCATGCTACATTCGGGCGTAACTAATTGCTTTCTCGGATATATTAAATGCGATACGTTTATTGAAGTATACTTGACGACTATGCAGTCAGCACTCGTAGAATATCTTGAAACCAAATCTAAGATGGAAATTTTTGGAGTCCTAACGGACTCATAAAACTATCACTTTAATTTATTGAAGTAAGAAAGATTAATGAGGCATTGAAATCAGAACTACATACATTACTCTAATTTCTCTTTTTTAGGGAGCAGTAATATCTTTCAGCATGACGATAACAGATGACAATGCTAATCAAAAACACAAAATAAGAACATGTATATCATTTTAGGAGTGACATGTGTCAGTTCATTTTATTTAAAAACATTCATAAGATATTTGTTTTTGACGCAATATCTCTCTTACAAACGACTCATGTGCAACATAAAATATTATTTATAATTAACAATGAAGGAAATGCTTACCGTAATATAGAAGTATAAAATGGCTACGTGGTAAACATTCCTGTGTTGATAATAACGGCAAGCAATTTTAATATTTAAATTATGAATTATGTTAACGTTTTTCTGGTTCATCTAAAAAATAACCGTTGCTTTGTCCTGATACAGCTAATTTCTCTCAAATGTGTTTTCACATTTTACATTACATTTAATAGTGTTAAAATTCTAGTTTCGTCTAAAAACCTATGAATTCGATATACATGGATTGTGAATGTTTCTGAATACACAATAAACCTCTGTAAAACGTTATTAAGTAAATTTACATGCACAGTACATTGTGTAATGCTAATCTTATGGGAAATAGCTAAAAATCAATAACTCACTTATTTACTTCAATA
Organism: Nephotettix cincticeps; assembly: GCA_023375725.1. Lineage (NCBI taxonomy): Eukaryota > Metazoa > Arthropoda > Insecta > Hemiptera > Cicadellidae > Nephotettix > Nephotettix cincticeps. The sequence continues at coordinate 49,134,320 of CM041784.1, read as the reverse complement.
TTCTTCCAAAATGTGGTATGCAAGTCCACATAGTTAAGTTTTATAAATACATCTATAAAATCCACAAATTTAATGTTTCTTATGGAAAACCTACGTCTTTATTGCCCATATAATTCTTACGGAGAATAGATAAATTGATTGGTATAACTCGCTTAGTTATTGACATTATTTGATAAAACTTTGTATGTTTTTACTTAGTGAACAGCAACCCTTATTGCAGCTACCCTGCATACTCCCTCGCACTAATACTCACGCCAGCGTGCTGCGTGCCATCTCTTTTGTATTATAAATCTACAACAATGATTAATCTAACAAACTGATATTAATTTAAATTTGCCTGCAGATTATTTTTTCGTTCAACCACAGTAAAATGTCCAGTAGAACCTATAAAAAATGTGTTTAATATCGCGCAAAATTGGAGCTTCCAAAAGCTCATTAGGTCTACTTTACTTTAGTTAGACGTGTTTTAGTCAATGAGTGAGAGAATGAAAACGGTTTGAGCACAGTGCGTTTTCATGGAGAAGATGATCCCAAATGCCTTCATAAAGCTACAAACAGATAGGCCTACAACCAGAATTGAGATAAGACCAGTTTTAGGGTATTAATCATAAAAATACAACCTATTATAATTATTGTGATCTGCAATATATTGTAATAATTGTGATCACAATATACAGACAAATTTTTAATTTGATTTATACAGGTGAATTAGGAGTAATGTATTCCCTATTTTACAAGTGCCTATATTGGACCTACTTAATTACATTAAGTCAATAGTCTTATTGAAACTCTTTCATGTTGAGTGTTTAGTCCTTTAGTATAATAATTCATAAAACTGTGTTGTTGTTCAATAGTGAGTTATGGCAAGAATACGAATATGAAATTGTTTACAACCCGACTAATAAAAACATACATTTGTTATCTTTTACATCTAAACACTGTAGGTTTTTATCTAATTTACTCACCTAAAAACAAATCATTATTTTTAATAAATCCATTCTCCACAACTGACACGATTGACGTAGTTTAGACAACGGCCGCTAGAGGTGTATACATCAAGTCGGTACCGCCGTTGGTGGCAAACAGGTGAACTGTAGTACATAGTTCACCTGTTTGCCAACAGTTAGCGTTAGTACACCTGTCGCAAATTAATTTTCTTTAAGTTTTAAAATAATTAATTAAAACGAAGTTATGAAGGTTTCTCGTTCTTTCGTTTACTTTAAAAAAAAGGTATTATGATATAAAATGAAAACCTTCCTTTGTTATTTAAAATACCTCTGCTGCTTAGTATTATTTGTAATAGACTCTCGGTGGAAATAATAATTTTGTTTGCTTACTAAAGTGAATTGTACCTCTGATTAATACGATATAAATTATAAAGCTGAAACTGTAAGTGTTCATTTTCAATATTTGGAGAACCTAGTAGCCGTCCTCTTAGTTGTGGACGGTGAGAGGTTCCATTATACGTAATCAACTTAATTATTTCATTATTGCACACATCGGTATCAACCCTCGCTTTAGCCGTAATAGCTATGATGTCGAGTCCTTCTAAAACATTCGATAGTTAGTTTTAACTTAAGGGTGTTACGTTATTTTTGACTTTGTTATCGATTCAAATTCTTAATATACAGTATATATATATTGTAAAAATTGTGCTCGATTATTTATCCTGCCGAATATTTCGTGGGGTTTATGATTCGTTAGTCTACGAATTATAAATTTGGTCCTGAAATTAATTAACTTGAGTTTTATCTACTTTACGCACTTCGGAAGTCTTATTTATGATTAGATGTAAGTTTGGCATATTGGACTAATTTGATTACATTAAGTAAATGCAGTAATGCAATTCGATTATGAGAATTACTGCAGTTGCAATAGCAACTCTCTCTTATATGTTATAAATATAGCGCATTAGAACACAGAGTTCATGAGATCATATTATCCTATGAAAGAATATGGAATAGTTTACAAATTTATAACATAAACACTTTTATATTTCCCATATTTTTCAGTTAATAATGCAGTCTACATAAGTAATATCATATAAGAAATGGTGACGTCTATACGCAAAGGTAATATATAAATTCTTAATTTTACTTCATGGGTAAAAAAGAAAAATAACTAAAAATATGTACACAAATACAGTATAATGTTCGTTTTATCCGACACTTTGAATATAGTTATGCATATGTCTCATTATTTGCAATGTACAGTAAGGATTCAAAACATAAATACTGACTCATAGTACAAATACTGCTGTTTGTCAACCCTAGAGCAGTCGGGAAGTGCCCTGTTTTAGGAATTAGGACCGAAGTGCCCTCTACAAGTACAGTTTCATATGGTGAAATAACAATTAATTTTTCAAATTGAAACCAATGTATAATCTGATATCCAAAACCTATCTCTAACGGACGAAATTTAAACGGACGAAATTTACATTAAATTATATTGCAAAAGGGAAGTAGATAAGTCCCTAGGCGCTTCAGACAAATTGACTTTTTGCGCACGCCTGATGATGGTGATGAAAAGTTCAGGATCACTCCAGCCAAGAGTCTAACAAACTGCTGCAAGTTACCAACCAGCTCCTCCAGAGGCAGGTGTCTACCTCTCTCCATGTAGCCCTACCTCACAGAGTCTAGTGTAGTCAAACAGCTGATGATCTGCAGTTTCCTCAGACTGCCCACACAAACCATCTGCATGCTGTATTCCCAGTGTAGAATCCCAGCCGTGCCAGGTGCTTTCTGAACTGTCCACGCCCTGTAAGACCTATGATGAGTTACTCGCAGAAGGGGGCCTGAGAGCCAACTTACTCTCTCAGGAGAGGCGATCTGGTGATATTCTGCGATGACTTATGCCCCAAGCCATGATTGCTCGGTCAGCAGCAGGATGTGCTCTAGAGGTCCCGCACAAAGGTTGAGGTCCCATGGAAGGGGTGATTACTCCTTCACTTGCCATACGTTCCGCTACTTCGTTCCCCTAGAGATGACGGACATCGTAGAGTCAGGGTTGCCATAAAACAGTTTGTGTTTTTGCTACTCTGTCTGTACATAGCAGAAATTGAGAAATTTGCATTTTCAAAAGCTTAAACTTCATTGTCCATGTTTATCTGTTTTATTTGAACTAAACATGAGATGCGTAGCCGACATTCAGTCTGATATCTGAATTTTAATTCTCAATTAAAACTAAGTACCTGGTGACCGAGCTTTGCTCGGATGGAATAAGACATGTTTTTACAAGTTAATTAGCAAAATTAAAACAAATTTACTGCTCAATGAAAACATTTATGTGGTTTAAATAAAACCGTTTTCATACCCCTTAATTAATATGGCATAAATACTGAACAAAATTTGTTTAGTAATTTGATAATTTTTCATTTATTACATACATAAAATAAATATTAATGCAAAACCTCTATTCACATATTGTTTGCCACCATCTTCAATCAACAACTGTCAAACGGTTATAAACAGCTGTTTTGATTTGTATTGTTTACATTTGATTCTCCATAAGCGTAATGTTAAATTTTTAGATTTTAAACTTAATATTACAAGAAAACAAGAATTTTCCTGGTCATTAGACCTATCTAGAACTTATTTTCTACTCAGAAATTAGTTATTTCCAAAATTTAAAGAAAATCCTTAGTGCCGTTTTCGAGATCCGTGTGCAAATAATATATATATATATATATACAAACCTTGCTCGTATTATAGTATTGGATTCCACATTGAAAATGTCCAAAAAATAGAAGAGTTTGTACTATTTATAATATATTTTTTGGTAATCTTGCTTCAAACATTTCCAGGGCTCAATGCCAATAGGATAGGTTAGAATTTGATTGAGAACCATCAATGTACTGTACATAAAAATCGTTCATATTCATATATAAGTTTGTTTTAAGTGGAAATTTTATAAACATAATTTTAATATCAAAAATAGTCAGAAATGAATTAATTTTGATTGAAATTTCTAGCTATTAACATCTCGACTGCTGAAATTGCCTGGAACTAAAATGTTGCTCAAAATTTCCCAAACCGCAAACCCCTTCGATATTGGAGGTGCGATAAAAAAAGGTATTATAGCCTGACCAACCCCCCTCCCCATTAAACCTCTCCAATGTGTAAGTTATTTTGTTCTAAGAATTTTAGAAACTCATATATTTTAGTAAATTAATAATTTAAAACAACTAAGTTTATTTCGTAATAATTTTCAAATTAGATCATTTTTCATTAATTGCATTTTTAAAACGCTTTTTAATGCGTTACAGACAGATGTATAGAAATTGTTAAGACCCATTTTTGATTCTTTGGTGTATAAAACATAAACAGTAACCCCCATAACTTCTACGCCGCGCCTGCAACTTTATTGCGGCTTTATGTTCTACGCCAACGCGTTTTGGGTCACCTCAGTGCTTTGAAGGAGTCGCTTATCTGAACTTTATTCCTTTATAACTTTACTCACAAGCAACTGATCTTGTACTTATTCTTGGGCCTCTTTAAGACCTGCTTCTTCTCTATTTTCTCGCAAGCAGCGATAAAGGACATTTCGGTTCTTAACCCTAGAGTAGGTCACGTAAAGCATTCCATGCACTAAATTGACTTATTTTCATATCGTTTTCTGTAAATTTAAACCAATTTAATATAACTATTCTTTAAAAATAACATACAAATAAAATACACACTGTTTACGAAAAATAAAAACAAACTGAATCAGCTGTTTTGGTTAGCTACAGCTAAAAAACGTTACTTAACGATATGGCCACTTTGATGTGCTGTAGGACGAAACCCGGATTTTCTCAGTCTTGGTACCTGCTCCAATAGATTTATCGTGGCCAAATACCCGACATTACACAAAAATCATAGATTAAGAGTCTGCATCAATGGTAGCCATCTTGGATTTTAGTCCCGTAAGAGCAATGTTAAATTCTGGCGGAACATACCTTCATTTTGGCGTCTGTAGTGGCGTTAATTATCAAAGTATCTATGTAAAACTTTGGAAGTAGATGGTATGTGGCTCAAGGGCATGACCTTTTAATATGTTCAAAAATTTAACTTGATATAAAAACAAAAATCCAGGAATATTTTACAAAATAAATCATTATTATTTTTTTATTGAGAGCGAAAATACGAAGTTCTGTAAGGTGGTGCCCTGGAGGACTGTAATACCTTTAATTTTACATCTCTTCCGTTAATTTATGACGATAGGTCAAGGAGATATAGGCGCCAGAATTTAACATTGCTCTTACGGGACTAAAATCCAAGATGGCTACCTCTGATGCAGACTCTTAAAAGCACGTCATCCGGTTCAGTTTTGATTAATGTGACCTTTTGTAACATATGAGTATTGTAAACTTTAAGAAAGATACAAAAATCTTCGTCGTAAATACTCTGACATAAATTAAAACTGCACAAAAAACAGGTGTCGTGTTACTGCCGGGCTGTGATGTTTAATCTCAAACCTTTTGTTACAGCCTTTCCTAATCTGGCGAGACAGTATCAGCGGAACATAAGTCATAATCAACCTCTTGTTCTACACATCTCGCGCCCGCCTACACACTTCACACTTGTAATAGGTGTATCTATATAAATAGTACCTCCCTCGCAGCAGACCTGCGTACTCTGCGACTTTAGTATTCTAATCAAATCGAATCAATTCTTTTTATTCCAGGAAGCAATACAAAAACATTACAGAGTAAAGTAGTTGGTTGCATAGGAATCGTCAGAAGTAAAAACTAAATTAAGCCTAGTAAAATACTCGCTAATACTATAAATTTACATATAATCAGAGAAATTATAGTTTAAAAACTCATCAACACTGTAAAAACAAGAATCAATCAAAAGTTGTTTAATACAGGTTCTAAATAACTTATCATTCAAATTTCTTATCGAGATTGGCAACTTGTTAAATAGCTTAATTGAGGTACATTTATAACTTTGGATTGTTTTGGAATACACATGGAAATCTTTCTTAATAGCATTATAATTTCTAGTATTATACCGGGTGTTTCAAAAAGGACGCACATGGAAGTTTGAGAATGTGAATTTATTACATTAAGTTATTAAAGTAATTATAAGTTATGCTGTATGAAATTATTACCTTTATGATATTCAAATTACCTTTAAAACTTCACAATAAATGTTCAAAATGGCTTCCTCCACTAGTAATGCAGGTTCGAACACGTTTCATAACATTTGCAGCCACTTTTCGTAGTGTTTGCTCAGAAATGATTTTAATCTCACTTTCAATATTAGCCTTCAATTCGTCAAGTGTATGAGGATTGTTATTAAAAACCTTACTTTTTAAATTCCCCCAAAGAAAAAAGTCAGCTGGAGTAAGATCTGGGGATCTTGGCGGCCACAATCCTTTAGATATCACACGATGGTCAAAACATTCTCGTAACATATTCATCGTTTCAGCAGAAGTATGGCATGTTGCATTATCCTGCTGAAACCAACAATATCGATCGTCTAATTCTAACAACGCTATAAATTGTTCAATAAGGTTGCGATACACAACACCATCTACAGATTTGTCAAAAAATAAAGGCCCTACAATACGACGCCGGGAGATCGCACACCAAACACCAATTTTACGTGCATGTAATGGTCGTTCTTGAAATGCGTGAGGATTTTCAGTGCTCCATATTCGGCAGTTTTGGCTATGTACATCACTATTCAAACTAAAACTACTCAAATTACTCTTAACATACAGCAGACACTGAAAAATATAAATAGAAGGTAAAGTCATAATTCCAATTTGGTAAAAAGTTCCCTACAAGAATGTTGAAAATGTTTTTTACAAATTAGCCTAATTGCTTTTTTCTGAGCTGCAAACAGACAATTTATATAAGAATTGTTTGCCCATATTACAGTACCATAAGATAGATGGGAGTGTACATAGCCATAATAAACTGAGAGCAGAACTTCGGTTGATACAGTATGTTGAAGTTTCCTGATAATAAAAACACCTCTATTTATTTTAGGACTAATATAATGAATATGGGCTCAATGTATCATCATATTCAAAATAGGTAGTAGGAAAATAACTAGCATGATCCAAGATCAAAATCCAAAATGGCGGTCATTTAAAATTTTAAAACTTAAATACTTTGTTAACGGTAATATTTTACGAAAACCAATGTCACGATATAATTTAAACTGTCATTTATTACATATATTTATCTCAATTCATGCATTAAAAATTAATTTTAACTTAAATCATGTTGTTTAAAAAAATATTAATTTTTTCGTTGGATCAATAATTTAATAGTTACAACAAATATTTTGTATTTTAGAAATGTTGAAGGCAGCAGATCCTAGATCAAATTCATGTTAGTTCAAATAACAACGCACCAACTTGGTGGAACAACAGGCAAGATATGTTTATTGATGGGTGTTTAATTTCAACCTATGGCGTTTTTTCTAATCAGTATTAATGACTTACCTTATTAAGACAATCTTATACCTTTCTCAATGTATCAAAGGACACTGTCGAACATAATACAGTAGGAGAGCAACTGTAATTTGGTTTAGAGCAAATGGCTATTTGTTGGATAACCATGCGACATTATCTTAATAAAGTGTCCAGAAATAACTATCTCATATAATGTTAAAATGTAATTGTTATGCTAACGTGCCATAAATACAACCAAAAGAGTAAATTTGAATATGATCTCCACAAGTTGCTTTCAATAATCAATCCCGCTAACATTTCTAGCGTTATTTCCTAGAATCGTTATCTTCCCATCTAGATCGCCCGAATCGCGAGTCTACGTAGGAATTTGTCGAATAAGTTTTTTCTCTTATACCAACGTTATTACCATTTTTGACTTAGCTCTGTAAACTAACAAAAAATATTAAATAAACCGATTTAATTTTTATGTTTTTGTAGGGGCAACTCTACGAGTGGCGTGTAATCCTTCTTGCTAGATTTCATCGTCAGCAAAAATATCAATTTCTGTTTGTTCACGGTAAGATATTGACATAAGTTTCGCAAAGGCGTACTCCTAACTAAAAATGTTTGTTTTCCGAGAAAAAATTGCTTTCTATGATAAAAAACGTAATAAATAAAATAAAATTTGTAACATAGTAAAAAATATTAAATGTTATTAAACATTTAACTAAATACGCTAGAAATGTTTTATAAAATACTAATATATTAGTAAATTGTGTGGGGAAATGTCTATAAAAAGTAGTTAATTTAATCTTATCACATGGATCGCTAGACATTGTAACTTCCTTTCAAATGAAACCAAACCTTTCTAGCTTATTTATATTTCCATCACGAAATTACTCGTTGTTATTATCATCTTGGATTTTAGTCTCAATTATACATTTTTGTATATATTCAGTTAATAGATCAATTTTACTGTTGAGGTTTCTAAACGTCATGACTGCAGATAAACTAATTTATCTTTATGGACCCATTACTAACTAAACCTATTATGGGTAATTAACCAAATTAAGAATCGCAAAGGTAAAGTGTTTTTCGAAGCTGCGGTTTTGGACAAACGCGAGCTTACAATCTAAGCATCAGTTACAACGCATCAAATAAGTTATGAGGGTGTATTTGTTTGAGCTACAGCGTTTATAATTAATTTATGGATTTACATTTAGAAGCCTACGCCATTAAGGTCTACCGCACATTACATCGAACGTGACAGAACAGGACAAGTCGTTTTAGCGAATATCCCATAGGGAAGAAGCTACCTATTACCGTAGGTCTCATGGCAAGAGTTAAGCCCGGGACCATGTTATTTTTCCATCTTTAGGTGCCCAGAGACCAAAATCAATAGTCGTTAAAATTTATATATATATATATGTTATAATTATAATTATATTATAATATATATGTATATAATTTATATATGTGTGTGTGTGTCTGTGAGCACAATAACCCTCGTAAAAATGGTCCGATCGAGACCAAATTTGGTAGAGACTTGTAATCCTACATTTGCTCGGACATGTTCGTAAACCAGACATATCAGTCAATGGGAACGGGTACCGTAGTTTAGGGGGGTGTTGTACTAAAAAAAATTGGGTTTTTTGTGTTTTTCATATATAGTTTAACAAATTTTAAAATTTTGTCTTTCACCATTAGAATCAGCTTAAAAACTACATAATTTAGTTCCTTAAAGTTTTTCTCTATCTCCAACGGTTAATAAGATATTGAAAACTCTAAACAAATCTAAACACAGTACGTTGTATTATGGGGCTGCAATGTTAACCTTATGGAGGATAAAGAAAAATTAATATTTCACTTATCAATCAATATTTTTGGATTAAACTTGGTATTTACCTTCTTGTGGTTGAGATCTACCCATTTATGTTTAAAAATCATAATTTATGTGTTTATCATGGCTTCAAACCTGCATACTCTTTCCCCATGTTAATCACATAGGGAATAGGCAAACTCCTTTATTTATGGACAGATGTTGATGAAAGTTGGTATAATTGTTAAAAGTAAAATTTTTTTCTGGATGAAATGCCTACTTTCAGTGTTCCTCACAGCAGCAAACTTGCACACTCTTTCCCATGTTAATCTTATGGAGAATAGGCAAATAATTCTCATATTTAAGATTTTTATAAAACTTGTCATATATTATTATTATTATTATATTATTGATTTGGAAATTCGCTGAGTACGCAGGTCTGCTGCGACGGGGATATTTCTTATTGCCTTGTTCTGTTCTGTTCTGTCTGATGCCGACGGAAACCGTGGCGAGTCGCGCGTCGCCCCAGAACGGAACAGAACACGACCTCAACTGAATTTATTTAATCTATCTTGGTTATGTGCTGTGCAGTAGTTTATTGTTCGTGTTCGATATGGAAGAATACAAGGAGATTATTCTCCTGATATGGTCTACGGTTCAAGCCTACGGTTGGAGGGCAGGTCAATCCTACGTAAGGAATCACCTGCCAATGAGGAAAGGTGTTTCATGGCCGTCAATACGGTTGTGTCGTCCTGAATACATTTCTAGACTAGACTTGACAAGAATACTCTATCAATCTTCTTTATGGTTTAGTGGTCACCTACTGAGTCAACGCGTCTACTCATTTCTATTGATCAACTCTGACAAAGCATGGGTAGAAGAAACAATACAAAACAGAGCGAATTTACAGTTAACAGTTTACTACAGTGACTAATTTTGTTGTTGTATACCTATTATTCTGCATACAATACCCAAACATTCCACAAATAAAATGGCAAATTCGACATACATAGTTTATGGGCTATGAATAAACGCTTTAACTACTACAACAACTAGAGTTTTAAACTAATTACGTGGAACTAAGAAATAAGACATAGAGAATATATTTTACAAGGACGAGTGAAATATAATTGTTCCGGTTCCACTAGGATGGTGGCCGTCGTCACACGCCGTAAAAGCCGCGTTTATACGAGGCCAGTAGGCGAGCAGGTTACCTGAGGCAAGTTACTGTACTGGGGACTTGCCCATGATCATGTCCACACGACTTGGGTTGTGAGCGAGCCAGTGTTTGATGTGTAATATGGCAGAAAGTGCATTTCTGCGTTATCTTATGATGACGTACAAGAAATTACACCTGATTCTGCACTTTTTACTGTATTGGCCATTTCACCAGAGTAAGTGGCTCGTATTGCTTTTATTTTATATTTAGCTTCAGTCTTTCCAAGCCCTTCAATTTTCATAGCGGAAACTATTTCACCGAGGGCTGTTTCGTGTGCATTCTTGTTTTTGTACAGTTTAGAAAACTGGTCCCATAAGTAAGGCCTGTCCTTATAAAGGTCCAAAAACTTAATTATCATCTCTTCGGACAAACGTGGAGCCATTTAATTAGTACAGGATTACACAATATAAAATCTAAAAATTTAAAAAATATGAACAAACATCCTACTGCTCTGTTACTGTTTGTCACAATATTAGCTCACTTGCTCTGCTTGACTGACTACTTTCGATTGTTTCAACATTTCGCTAAGCAATTGAAACAATCTATAAGCGGAAACTTTCGATAAGGAACATTTCTATTGTTTCATCATCTTGCTAAGCAATTGAAACAATCTATAAGCGGAAACTTTCGATAAGGAACATTTCGATTGTTTTAACATCTCGCTAAGGAATTGAAACAATCTATAAGCGGAAACTTTCGATAAGGAACATTTCGATTGTTTTAACATCTCGTTAAGCAATTGAAACAATCTATAAGCGGAAACTTTCGATAAGGAACATTTCGATTGTTTTAACATCTCGCTAAGGAATTGAAACAATCTATAAGCGGAAACTTTCGATAAGGAACATTTCTATTGGTTCAACATCTCGCTAAGGAATTGAAACAATCTATAAGCGGAAACATTCGATAAGGAACATTTCTATTGGTTCATCATCTTGCTAACAATTGAAACAATCTATAAGCGGAAACTTTCGATAAGGAACATTTCTATTGTTTCATCATCTTGCTAAGCAATTAAAACAATCTATAAGAGGAAACTTTCGATAAGGAACATTTCGATTGTTTTATCATCTCGCTAAGGAATTGAAACAATCTATAAGCGGAAACTTTCGATAAGGAACATTTCGATTGTTTTATCATCTCGCTAAGGAATTGGAACAATCTATAAGCGAAAACTTTCGATAAGGAACATTTCGATTGTTTTAACATCTCTCTAAGCAATTGAAACAATCTATAAGCGGAAACTTTCGATAAGGAACATTTCGATTGTTTAAACATCTCGCTAAGGAATTGAAACAATCTATAAGCGGAAACTTTCGATAAGGAACATTTCTATTGTTTCATCATCTTGCTAAGCAATTGAAACAATCTATAAGCGGAAACTTTCGATAAGGAACATTTCGATTGTTTAAACATTTCGCTAAGCAATTGAAACAATCTATAAGCGGAAACTTTTGATAAGGAACATTTCGATTGTTTTAACATCTCGCTAAGGAATTGAAACAATCTATAAGCGGAAACTTTCGATAAGGAACATTTCTATTGTTTCATCATCTTGCTAAGCAATTGAAACAATCTATAAGCGGAAACTTTCGATAAGGAACATTTCGATTGTTTTAACATCTCGCTAAGGAATTGAAACAATCTATAAGCGGAAACTTTCGATAAGGAACATTTCGATTGTTTTAACATCTCGCTAAGGAATTGAAACAATCTATAAGCGGAAACTTTCGATAAGGAACATTTCGATTGTTTCAACATCTCGCAAACGCGCAACTCTGTAAATATAGACAGGACAAACTAACCCACGCATCATCAAAATAAGCTCTCAAAAACCCAGCTGGAACTATATTAAATATATATTTTTAGTTTACACAATGTATGATCCATTTATATAAGTAATTTAATAGGAAGAAAAACATAAATCTGTAAACTTAAATCAGTATTAGTTTGTTATTTATATCCCTTGTGGATTAATTAATAAATGAATTGAATTGATTCGTTTACATGGATCATTAATTCTAAATCCATTACGAAATCATGTTATATTAAAATGTTATCTTAACATGTAACTAATTTTTATCTAAATAAATAAAATTAGAGTATTGACTATATGTTTGATAGAATTATAATATTTTTGGTTAATTCTTTGGTTAATAACCCCGAAAAGCCGAAATGGGTCCACGACAACAGTCTGTCTATCAATAACAAAGCATTTGTGTGGTCTTCTCCTTGAAATGAGAGCACACAATTATGAAGCATATTTTCATGAAGAAGGCTTTTGAATTTATTTTAAACTGACTTTGACATTATGAAAATAAAATATTAACCTCCCGAAAACCCAGTTTTAAGCTATATTAGACATACTGTACAGGGTGTCTGTTAACCCCGCCACAAAACCTCATGATGTGGTTTATTGGGTCAAAATAAGCCAAATGTAAGTATATCCTAAAATATATACTTAACCAATTACATGTTTGTGTTTCATTATTTGTGATAGTGGATTGTGTAAGATTTTTACTACGGATCACGATTTTAAATATAATAAAATATTCACACACAGGTGTTGTCTTTGAGTCTTCGTGACGAGTGGACGTGTTTGGTTTCTTGTGTGCGTAATTCTTAGTGAATGGTATTGTTTGTAAGTTTTTTTACTGTTTTAAACCTTTTTCAGCTTTATACCGGCTTAGTCCGGATTATGTACTAATCGTGTTATGTTTTAGGTACTATCTCGCCTGAGGCCCCTTTTATGTCGTCGTGCGACGGTCGTCGGGCGGACGTCGTGAGACGCTGAGAAAATGTCACGCTTTTATGCACGGCGTCGAAATGACGGTCGTCGGGCGAACGTCGGGCGAGCGTAGACCGGACGACTCCGCCAGTCCGCCACCTCACACACACTCACAGTTGGACTCACAGTGTTCTCCGTTATTGATCCTTGTAAACGAAAGTTCGGAAGAGAAGGAAGTGGCAGCACACCCTCTAAACAATGTGCGCCACTTGAGTGGTGCGTTTTACGCCTTATATGAAGAATTAAGAGTTAATGGTAACAAATTTTACAATTATTTTGTTTTTTTAGTGTTGTTTCATTTGAGAACTTTGTGTAAGAGTACACATCAACAGCGTAAATAACTGTCGGACTGACTACTCCCTCTCAACAAACCCACGTGGTGAGGAGGGGAGGCGAGGCGCGCCCGACGCTCGCCCGACGTTCATCGGGCGTCGTGCGTAAATAGACACATTTACGCCAATGCATTTTCATTACAACCGTCTTCCAACGCCGTGCATAAAAGGGGCCTGAGGACGGGATCAGGTTCCTGATCCCGAAACGTCGTGAAATTTAGTTTAACTTAAAATCGTGATGGAAATTTTTTGTAATAAAATTAATAATATTCTTAGCTAGATATCCACCATTTGGTATTTTTATAAAATATTTTATATCTCAGCTATTTTTGTCTTTAAATATTAAAGACCCAATTTATAAAAAAATATCAATGCGATTAAATGTTTAATTTCCAAATTGCGATCATATAACATTTATGAATTAATATGAATAATAAATAATATGAATTAACCTGGTGACCGAACTGTACTCGTAATAAGACATGTATTATATAAGTTAATTAGCAAAATCAAAACTCATTTATTACTCAATGTAAACACAGTTTATATGGTTTAAATACAACTGATTTAATACACCTTAATCAATATAGCATAAACACTTTGTTTGAGCTGATCATATACTGTTTATTTATCCATACAATAATTATTAGCCCGTGATCAACTGATTGTGTTAGAAACGGAACGAGGATTGAAAAACAAAAGAGAAATTTAATTCACACCAATTGGTTGCTACATTTCTTCAAGCAATATAATGAAAAAGTTTTCTATCAAAACAGGAAAGATTTTGGGAATACTTTTCTCTGCTTTTATTTCGCACAGTTCCTTCACCCTTTAGTTTTTCCAATTTGTTTACTAATTTGATAATTTTTCATTTATCACATACATAAAATCAATATTTATGCAAAACCTCTATTCACATCCTACAATGAACATATTGTTCAACACCATCTTCACTCAACAATATCCAAACGGTTATTAACAGCTGTTTTGATTTGTAGGCTATTGTTTACATTTGATTCTCCATAAGCTTAGCACTAATTTTTTAGATTTTAAACTTAATATTACAAGAAACCCGGAATTTTCCTAAACATTAGACCTATCTAGAACTTATTTTCTACTCGAAAATTAGTTATTTCCAAAATTTAAAGAAATTCTTTAGAGGCGTTATCGAGATTCTTGTGTAAATATATATTTACAAATTTTGCTCGTATTATAGTATTGGATGTATTAAGGAAGTTATGCAAATTTAATACCCTATCCAATGAAATCAAAAATATGAAAATCGGTAAAAACAACGAAGATTCAGTAATTTTACTAGTATTGAGTGTACATGAATCTTTTCTCTTAGTACAGGATCCTACAACCCGTACAAAGGACGGGTTGTAGGAATTGAAAGTGTAGTATATATTACTATTTTTTATAAAGTTTTCAGTATCACAAATACTAACACAGATTCTCACCAACTTGAGTAAAATATCGCTTCAACATAAACTACGTAAATTTTGCCAAAATGGGTTTGTTTGTTTGAGGAATCGACTGGCATGGAAGTGGCTGATTGTAAAACCGATGAGTGGAAAGTTATTCGATAAGAAAAGAAAAACAACAAACACCATTATGAGCGAAAATCTAATTAATTTAGTAATCAAATTCGCCTGCGGTCAGTCGGCCGGTTGCTTCCAGTTGCTAGGCAACGCTCTCTCCCTCCCACCCACTGCCTCCCCGACAATCGCCCTTCGTGAAGGAGGATCAGTGCTTCTGCCTGTCGTCTGTCGTCTGTAGTCTGCCGGCCGACTCAGCTAGACGCTAGACGTTCCTGAGCTGCTCTTTCGTCCAGTGTCCCTATCTCATGACCATCACATCGCTTTGAACACGCACACACACTCACTAGTGAGTATTTACTTGAACAATACAATCATATTTATACCTTAGCAGAGTATGCCACAACCTTCCCATCATAATGTTTGTACAAGCAAAACATAACCTAAATTCAATACTTGTTGATAATCCAACTACAGTATTAACCTTTTAGAATTTATGTTTTACCTTTATTTTGATCGACCAAGTATGGTTTCGGCAATCTGAATATTACCTATATACCTATATTACCTATTATCTATGAATTATTGATTTATCGAAACTCACGTCTTACCCATTATTTGATAAATTAATAAGTTATCATTTCAAATTACTTTTATGAGTAATTTTTACGGTAATATTTTTATTCAGTTGATGTTTGTATACAGAATATATTTTTATGCACACAGCTTACTCATACTGAATCGAGTAGAAACAACCATCACGAACAAGTCGAGACGTGTTCACTGTCGGCTTATCAGGGAATTTCCTGATTGCTATTTTCCTATACTTCCTATATACAGAGTGTCCATGAAAAACGTTTCAGGACTTAAGGACGTTTCAGGAATGGCGGCCATTTAAAATTTTAAAATTAAAATACTTTGAAAATGGTAAAAAATACAATGGCCGTGGTTTTGGATTTTGAGCTTGGATCATGCTAGTTATTTTTTAATAATAGTAGTTAACTAGTGTAACAACACATATCAAATTTGAAAATAATCCGTTTAAAAATGTTTGAAATAAAAAATATTTTGTGAAAAATACAAAATGGTGGATATCTGAGAAAATAAGCGTTTTAGGCCATACCTCCATTGGAACTTTTTTCTTCCTTTTAATATACCCAATCACTCACCGAAGTCCTGAAACGTTTTTCATGGACACCCTGTATAAGGATATATGTGTTCATACGAAATCGACCGAAATTGTTGTCTGATTATTATAAAATTCGATGGAGTTGTTCCTTTCTGTAATATCTTGCACAAGTTCCGGACTACATCATCTACACTTTTGGGGGGAGGGGGTTTGTACCCCTAAAAGTGGTACAATATATAATTATAATAATAAGATATAATTTTCCTTTTTACTATTGGATTCAGCTAAAAACAAACAATTAAGTACTGTATTTTGCATCACGACTCTAGGTCAATTGGTTACTGAGATAGTTGAAATGGTAAACACAGTACATTGTAAAATGTTTAAACTTGAAGAATAGTTAAAAAACCAATATCTATTTCACTTATTTACTTAAATATTCTTCGAAGATTTGGTATGCAGGGTATCTAGCTATGTTTTATCAATACATCCATAAAACCATCGAATTTAATGTTTCCTTCGGCAGCAAACCTACGTATTCATTGTCATTCTTACGGAGAATAGATAACTTATTGGTGTCACTCGCTTAGTTATTGACATAATTTGATCAAATGTTGTATGGGTTTTTACTTAGTATAAGCCTTAATATAAGCACATTACCATGTAAAACAACCCTTATTGCAGCAATCCTGCATACTCGGTACTATCCGGTTACTATAATGGGACTAATATAAGTTGTATGAAATTTGCTCCACTCACGCCAGAATTCTGCGCGCGATCTTGTTCATTTTAATTTCTTCAATGTGTGTACTCTTAAGGTCCATAAATTGTAATATTTATTCGCTTTAACTCCTCAAAATTAGTTAATCACGTTTTATATAACATATAACGATAACTACGCATGTTTAACAAAATGCAGTCCCTATTGATATACTGCAGTAGGCTAATGATTTTGAACTTTAATTGGATTATTATAGCATTACTAATTATTATATTATTAAAAACAATAATTTCATTGTTCATTTAATGGGTGAACGAGTATAATCGTTAAACAAGTTGGTCTTTAAAACTGTACTATTATTTAATTTCTCAACCATTTATAAAAATAAGACTTCAGACTTTTATAAAAATAATTAAAACCCGTTTCCATTGCTTTTTTGATTGTTCAAATGACGGTGAACATTGCCCAGTACTATCTGAAGTATTGTTGGCAAGTATGTATAATCATTACATTTGACATGATATCTGTATACAGGATGATTCAGGAGGAAAATGATGAAAAAAGTTTATATAAACATGTGAAATGCTTCGTTAGCGAGTTACGAAAGATTTCGCCTGGATTACAGTACGTCGTTAAAATGAGCCCATACTGTTTTTTGGGCGTTAATTAAGGGAATTTGCTACCCGTAAAACTAATTTTTCGATTTCTTTTATTTTCTGGTAATTTTTGTCAGTGGTGAATCAGTAGAGATCTAAAAATTAAAAAATATTTTGATTTCTTTTTTAATTTTTGAAAGCAAAAATGTGTATATTTCTCAAAAAATTGTAATTTTTAAAATTGATATTTTGTAAAAAGTACTCACTGGAAATAACTATTTTAGTATCAAATTGTAGGTATTTAGGTAATCTAAAAGTTTATGTATTTCATCAATGTGTTTAAAATAAAGAAAAAAATAATTTGAAAATTAAATAGAAATAAAAAATTTAAATATTTAATTTTCAAAAAAACAATTATCCAATAACATTCAAAATATAAGAAATATTTTAACATATCACTGTTAATAAGTATCAAAAGTTTCATCCACCTAACGTCTTCTTTAATAAATAAATCAATCTTCTTTTGTATAATTTACACCTCGCGCTGTGAGATTAGGTGAATACATATGTAAAAGGTTTTGGGAAAATTAAATTACGACACTAAACAATCAAGTATCATATAAGAAAAATTGAATAAAATTGGTCCCGGAACTATAAGTCGAGTTCTTTTTGAGAAAACCGGCGCAAAACATAAAAACGTCAATCTGGTTTGCATCGCGTGTCGCTTCTGATCGCTCGTGATACTGTAGAACCCCTCTAATCCGTCACCTTCGAGACCCAGCCCATGATCGGACCAGAAAAAATATCTGACTATCCGAAAAATCTAAAATTTATAGGAAAACAAATAAAATTTTTTTTTACAGAGTTCACTAAAAACGTCTACATATGTATTAGTTCCAAAAGGAAAAGGGACAAACCAATTATGTACTGAAAATTTGTTGGTTATGCGAACACTCGTAGGACGAATTAAGCTAAATGTCGAAAATTTGACAACACATCACTGTATTGTTCAAATTATGCTCAAATTATATTATTTATCTTTCAGTTATAACGTTCATTTTAGACTGTCTATAAGAAATTCAGAAAGTTCGGATATTTGTTATTTATATTTTTATTACGGACATTTTCCATCACGATTTGGTGTAAAACAAAGTTTCACGACGTTTCGGGATCTGGAATCTGATCCCGTCCTCAGGTGAACTAATATCTAAAACATAGCAAAATTAACATATAATCCGGATAAAGCTGAAAACATAAAAGTTTTTTGACTGATTTAAACTTTTATGTTTTCAGCTTTATACCGGTTTGGTCCTGATTATATGTTAATTGTGGTATGTTTTAGATATTAGTTCACCTGAGGACGGGATCAGATTACAGATCCCGAAACGTCGTAAAACTTTCCTTTACATAAAATTGTGATGGAAAATGTCCGTAATAAAATTATAAATAACATAAATCCACCATCACCAATAATGAATTTCAAACAAAGAATGGATTCGGATATTTATTGGAATTTATCGGATACTTTTTCTGAAAACAAGTGATACCAAAGTGAAAACAACGACTCGACAGATATCCAATCGTCAAGTCGACACAGTGTCGCGAGCCTGTGCATGGTATACTTACAGTGCTGTATGATGTTTGTTCATTTTTTAATTTGTTAACATTTTATATCGTGTAATACTGTACTAACTCAATGGCTCCTTGTTGATCCGAAGAGATGAGAATTAAGTTTTTGGAACTTTAAAAAGACCGGCCTTGCTTATGGGACTATTTTTCTGTGCACGGAAAACAACCCTTGGTGAAATAGTTTCCGCTATGAAAATTGAAGGGCTTGGAATGACTGAAGCTAAATCTAAAATAAAAGCAATACGAGCCACTTACTCTGGTGAAATGGCAAAAACTGTGAAAAGTGCAAAATCAGGTGTAATTTCTTGTACGTCATCATAAGATAACGCAGAAATGCACTTTCTATCTATATAAATTAAAATAGAGTTTCGTCTGTATAATGCTTGGAATTTTAATATTTTTTGTTATTTATATATTTTATAACCCCTAAAAGCCTAAATGGATCTTTTCTTGTATCACATTTATGAAACTAATTTTCCTTATTCTATACCTTTTGGAGGTTTTTGTTTACTTTAAACTGACCCACGCATTATAAAAATAAAATAATAAGCTCTCGAAAACCCAATTTTGGGCTACATTAGACATACAGGGTTTATGTTAAGTCCGTCGCCAAACTTTATAATGTGGTACAATGTGTCAAAATAAGAAAAAAGGTCCTATGGAGGTATGTCCTAAAATACATACTTAGCTAGACATCACTCATTTTGTATTTGTTATAAAATATTTATAACTCATTCATTTTTCAATTTTGAAACTTGGCATGTGTCTTTAATTAGTAAAGACCCAATTTATAAAAAAAATATTAATGCGATTTAATATTTAATTTCAAAATGGCGGCTTTTTAAAATTCTTAAAGTTAAATCAATTAAAAATCGTTGATTGTTTAAAAACTTATTAGGAATAAAAAGTCATGGCAAATTCAATTCCCTATCGAATGAAATCAAAATTACGAAAATCGTTCAATAAACTTTGAAGATTCAGAACTTTTACTAGTATTATGTGTACGTGAATATTTCTCTTAACACAGAATTCTACAACCCGTACAAATGTTGAGCATATAGACGGCCCCTACTATGGTAAAATCTTGTTGGAAAGTAGAAAAACTATCGGTGAAAATTGTGACGATCAGGCAAAATAATATTCCTGAGTCTAACATTTTTGAAGGACTCTTTGTAAAAAACTATTTCTCAACGGGGAAATACGCTTGTGTTATATTCAGAGTAATCTGTAATGCTATCAGTGACAATTAGTATTCTGTGACAATGATGGCGTGTTTTGAGTAGAGAATAATTACTCAGATAGTGTCCCCTCCAGACGTTATATGGCGTGGTGCGAACCTCCATGTAGCCTTGTTTGTCTTAAGAAATCACTCCACATTTAATTTAAAGGAATCTGCCACTATGTATAAGATAAAAATATTTTTGACTTTGACAAAATTTTATAAAGCACTTTATTCTAGATTCAGATTCAAATTGCTTTATTTTGACAGTTGTTAACAAGAACTGCATAATAGTGTCAATAAATTACTTAGTAGTCATAATAACTATGTATAATAATGAACTAAGAAAATAACTAGGATTCGTCTTTATAACCAATAAAGTCCTTAACATTATAAAAACATTTTTCAATTAAAAATTTCTTAACCATATTTTCAAAAATTTTGGGGCAGCTTGCCTTTGCCTTTATGGAGTTTGGAAGAGCGTTAAAAAGTGAAACTCCATTGTAAGAAAAATGATTTTGAAAAAAACTGGTTTTATGTTTAGGTACTCTTACATTAAAAGTATTTCTTAAATTATAATTTGAAGCTAATTGTGAAGAAAATTTGTAATGTTTGGTAAGAAAAAGGGTTATTGTATTTAATATATAAATTGAAGGAAAAGTTAAAATTTTATTGGTTTTGAAAAGTGACTTGCAAGAGTACCTGCGTGGTTTTCTGAAAATTACTTGGATGGCTTTTTTTGCAATTTAAAGACAAATTTTGTTCTTTGAGACTCATGCCCCCAAACAGCAACGGCATAGTTTAAGAAAGGATAAATAATGCCATAGTACGTTGTGAGCAACACATGTGTGTCTGAAAATTTAGAAAGTGTTTTTAAAACGAAAATTCCGGAAGAGAGCTTTTGACAGACAAAATCAATATGAGCATGAAATTTTAGACCACTGTCAATTTGGACGCCTAAGAACTTAACGACTGAAGTTGGCTCAATGTGTTCGTCCCCAATTAAGTAGTCAATGCGTTCAGAAGCATTGAATAAAACATAAATAAAGCATTCTGAATAAAAATATGTAATTTTGTGACAATCTGACTAAATAAAAAATAAATTTAAAAGTAAAATGTTGTGATTTGCAATATTTGCAAATTAATATATGAAAAATAAATGTACGATAACGAAAGTCTTTTTACCAAGTTTCCTTACTGTACTAGTTTAATTTTTCATCTTTAAATTTGTTATACTTAAATACATTTATCTACATAATTTGATGTGATTCACTTATGTGATTTAACATGTGAAATTACATTCACAATTTTACAGATGTGAAACTACATAATTACTCTGAATTTGCGTTAAATTTAACATAAATAAGTTAAATTTACCAGTCATTTTTGACTGGATAACATGTTGAGTGCATGATTTGATACTTGTGTTATTTTGAACTCTTCGAAAATGAACCAATCATTTGGAATGAAGTATCCATTAATCCTATAGATTTGGTATGGAAAAAAAGTCTCTGGCAGCACCAAAGCGCTACCCTCCCATAAATATACTACTAACAAAACAAAACCAAAGGAAACCTTTTTCAACAGTAAATAATAAAACAGTGACAGTTTTTCTAGAAAAGCTAAAATTGCTAATCTTGACCTGGCATTTCTTGCACACGCTATAAGAATAACGCTTGGCTTTGCAGATTCTTAAATGGAATTCGAACATAGCATGACAGACAGTTTTACTTGTTACATCATCACTTATCATTGTTCTACTCTTCTACTCATTTAAGGCAAGACATCGAGGCACGTATATGGTTCGAGCCATGACAAACCGTTTTCTAATGTCCCTCACCACACTCGACAATGCACGTTTTACTGCTCGGGAAATTATTTTAGGACTATTATTCCTAAATAAATGCTATATATTCAGACAGGCATGTTGTATAGGATGTTTCTGAACTTCTTAGTCCTCTTTTTTAGATTTGTTACTTGTATGAAACTTGAAATTCTGTATAAACCTGTAAACTAACTCCACAAATGAGTGTACAATACTAAAATAGGATCTTTTACGTTAATTCACCACCACCAGCTTTTTACCTTAGGATTCCATTTATTCATCACCAAAACTATTTTATACTTAGAGTTGGTTTAATATTAAACATTTTGGAGTATAAATTATTTGAGGACTACCAAAAAAATGTAATAGGGAAATATAAAACGAATTTAGAAATCAAACGATATATTTTTTAACAACATCTGGAACTTTTAAACACTCACAATACTACCTAATTTAGCCTAACCTAATCTAACTTAACCTACCCTAACCTAATCTTGTCAATCAGACTGGCCGGTGTGCCGGCTGCGCAGTTCTGTTATCGCTAGACCTACGAAAATCCTGCAGATAAAACCTAAACTAATCACTCCTAAATACTCAAGACGATATGTTTTCCTGTATACTATATGTAAAGTGGTGGTGAACTAACGGAATCAGCCAAAACAGTGAATTTCAAAATGGTGGCATTAAAATAATAAAATCAAAATACCTGAAGAGGGTTAACATTAGGTAAAAACCAAAATATCATAAAATTTACATCTTTTAACGGAAATATAATGATACCTTTGTTAACACAAATAATAAATCACAAAATTTTTGCACTTTTTATTTTACACCGTAGTCCAATGTTTTTATTGTAAAATATTATGCTTGTCTTGATAACAAGTGACAAATCTACAAAACGAGACCAGGTAATTCAAAAACACTCTGAAGATGCTATATATAAACAAACATCTAGTCTCAGGAAAATACAAAACACGTTTGGGAGATTGCCAGAACTAGAGGAAGTCACATCAACGAAGGACCTGGTGTGACAATAGATGAGAACCTATCACGGACTCTACACGTGAATGGAATCTGTAAAAGACTTAGTTCAGGAGTGTTTGTAGTTAGGAGAATGTGAATGAAGAGCACAGTCAATATTGAAACCGCAAAGATTGTCTACCATTCATTGTTTGTGTATTATATACGGTATAGGATAGATGGGTGGGGTGGTACAGTAGGGAACATAATTAGGTGCTCCAACCCCTGGTCTGAGCCAATCAGAATGCAACATTCTAATCACGTGACCCTTATCCAAGATGGTGGCGAGTTTTCCCGCGTTTTTCCTTAACCTACCTTTCTTGCGGATTTTTCCCGCGCATATTTCCAACCTCACATTTTACCGAATGCTTTTTAGTATCAGTGAGGAATATATCGCACTTGCCTCCATATGCATTACTTCGCAGCTGACACAAGACCAATGTACAAATATTTCGCAGACAAACCTATTACTTTAGACCAATCACAGGACAGTTTATTTTGAGCAATCAGAATACAGCATTCTGATTGGCTCTGCTCAAGGTTCGGAACATCTACTAACATAAGCCTCACAGAAAAGAGCAATGAGGTGCTAATCAGAGAATGTGAACAATTTCATAGTTTTAACATAAGACATGCATCCGACTTTTGCTCGCCAGTACACAGTCATGCTGCTACAACTGAGAAAACCCAAACTACTCTAGTGCTCAGCTGTGGAGCACTGTCTGAAGACCTGAAGAAACTCGACAAGAACAAATTCAGAAGCATCCTAAAAGATCTGGCTTGAGGATCGGCCCTTCTATTCTGTGCAAGAGTACTATGACTGGAAGAACTTGTTACCTTAAGGCAAATTGTATTTTTTTTAAATCTTGATACTAAAACCGACTTTGAAGATCGTGTAAACAAGTTTTTTTCAAAATCATTTCTCTTATAATGGAGTTTAACTTTCTAATCCTCTTCCAAGCTACATTAAGTAAAAGAAAGCTGACTCAGAAGTTTTGAAAATATAGTTCAGAATTTTTTACTTGAAAACTTTTTTTATAAAGTTAGGGATTTATATAGTTTTATAAAGTAAGAATAAGAACAATATTTATTTTCCAAAAAACAGGACTACAATATCAGCTCAGTGTTTGCTCAAGAAAACAAAAAAAATTCAATAATTACAGTTCATAAGTAAAACTAAAACCTTTCTCATATTTACAACCATACAAATTAATTATATATTGCTTAAAAAATAATATATCATAACATTTTACATATACAACATTTTAAACCATTATTAATATAACGAAAGAACTGAATTTTAACACACATTTAAAAAGAAAAACAAAACGTTATCTGAATTGGAAAATTTAGGGCCTCATAGGAAGTGCCTGTAAGAGGTTCCTTATCAGCTACTTAAAACTAATCTTTATCAGCTCTCTGGACAGCCAGGATTTCACTTTCAGAATATTATTACATAAATTCCCTTTGCTCAAGCACTTAAGAAGACATGATTTATAAACAAGGACCCACTATTTTATACATTTATTAAAATAGATCCTCCCATTAAAGTACTGAAACAAATGTTTATGTTCAATTAGGCTAACATTTTGAATAAAAAATCAATATTTTTAACACTCAATATCCAATAACGAAGTTTACGATTAAAGATAGTAATAATCTTTAATCGCTAGGTGAAGTTTTTATGTCTAACGGTAGTGTATTTAATATTTTCGGAGCTAGAAACTGAATATTCATCGTAAAGAATGCTATAAAAAAGACTTTAAGTTCATTTGTTGTGATGAGAAACCTCGTTAATCTATAGAAAATGATGTTTCATTATTATATATACATTAGTTAGATAATCGACTACTTTATTAATGTATTGGCGCTGATGCAGTTTTTTAAACTGTCAAAATAAAGAAATCTGAATCCGTCAATAAAGTATATTGTTTAATGTTTATTTTTTGTGATAAACTCAAATTGTTAAATCCTTTTAATATTCCGTGAGTACCGAACTTTAAAATGTCAAATGAAAAAACACTAGTTACACATTATATCAAACCATACCATTTAATGACAAAATATGTCTGTCCTTTCTTTACATATATTTATTAAATATTGATTTTTTATATTTTATATTTTAAAATATGTAATTTGTTTACGAATTTATCAAAATATGATTTTTAAACATCAGTTTTTACTCTTTAAGATATGTTTATATAATTTTGAATTTCTTATGTAAAAATGATAAATATGTGCTAGTATGACACATTATTCAATTTAAATTATATTTGGATTTTGTATTCAAAAACTTTTATGTTTGTTAATAAAAAATAATTCAATGTTTTACATATTAATTTAATTATAATAATCATCTGTTAATTTAAACTTTAAAGAAAAATCGTATTGACTTCAAACATAATTTAAATTAGCATGTATTTGGCTCATCCTTCAGTAAAATGTCAAATGAAAGCTACACTAGCTTACTACATGTGAAGTATCAAAACCATACAAACGTATTCATCTAAACAAAAAATGTATGTGTCAAACATTAAGTTTGACACATACATATGATTTATTATTTATTGATGTAAGATTGTATAGATCTTATATTTGGTAAAAAATATGTAAATTTATGTCTACTATTTCAAAATGTGATAATTTTAATACTATGCAGATATACATATTAGCCTGCATTATAATATTTGGGGTGTTCTGTGAAAGAAATTTAAAATGGTTTTGATTATGAATATGACACTAATTTCTTATATTTTTATTTTGCATACAGAAACGCTTTTTAGTTCAATAGCTTAATTTCAAACATGCTTAATTCAGATTAGTTTGTGATTCGAATTACAAAATTCTTTTTAGATTATGGTTTGTTGTCGTGGTTCAATTTAGCTTCTTATATCAGTGTGGATTAATTGATAATCCATAGTTAGACCAATTCGTAATTCAGAGGCCGAGGTTCGGATTCCACGTTAAATTGTAGGTCACTTAGTTGCCATCGGCTGTTGGGCTATTAATTAACAGTCCTGTCTAAGGAACATGTCAGCCTTAGTCAGTAACAAGACTACAAGATCGCGCCACAATCATCCTACACTCACTTCTCATTCATACTTGGCTTAAAATACCTACCCGGGTAGGTTGCCATTTCAATAATCTAATCTAATCAATTCATTCACCGATGCCTTCACCTGCCACTTCTTGTTGAATTTGTAAATGCGTCGTAAATTACGACTTTGCCAGATATAGGGTTAAGAGTCTGCATCAGTGGTAGCCATCTTGAATTTTAGTCCCGTAAGAGCAATGTTAAAGTCTGGCGGAACATACCTTCACTTTGGCGTCTGTAGTGGCGTTAATTATCAAAGTATCAATGTAAAACTTTGGAAGTACATTGATGTGATGTGGCTGAAGGGCATGACCTTTTGATATGTTCAAAAATTTAAAAAATCCAGGAATATTTTACAAAATAATTTTTTTTTATTGAGAACGAAAATAAGAAGTTCTGTAAGGTGGTGCCCTGGAGGACTGTAATACCTTTAATTTGACACATCTTCCGTTAATTTATGACAATAGGTCAAGGAGATATAGGCGCCAGAATTTAACATTGCTCTTACGGGACTAAAATCCAAGATGGCTACCACTGATGCAGACTCTCAAGCAAAGGATATTCGTTGTATATATGCTTTATAAGCCTAGTCTCAGACCTCTAAAATACTTGTTATCGAGGATTTTGCCCGAATTTATACCTCATGTAGAGGTGTTTTTAGCATTGAAAGTAATGGTTTCAAGAAGATTTTGAAAATTTCGTTATAGAAGGGTTTCGTCTTATAGAGGTTCCACTGTAGTTGTATGATTGCCCGCGAGAGGTCGCTGTGCTCCGGTCGTTCATGTTAACACGACCTGGGTTTGCAACTTTCTCCACTTCAAAGCGTCGTTGACATTTCAAATAAGGCTCGTTTCTGTCTCCGCGTAAGATGGCCTCGTCCCGTGTCTGGTCTTACTCTAATATATAAGAAGGTTGTAGATAAGAAACATACCAGGAATGTGTTTCGCAGCTAGTAAAAGGTAAGCAAATACAAAAGTTATTGCCATTTGATCATATGAATAGCAATACAGTAGAAAAGGTCAAATTGTAATGACTTCACTTGAAATAAAACTGTGTAGTTAATATGCAATATTGAAGAAGACTTGCAAAATCGCCTCTATAGCCATAAAGTTAGACTTCTAATCTGCATGTGTCCTTCAAAAGGTGGTGGTATAGGCAGCTGAATTGAATCTTTTCAATATAATTGCTGAGTGTGGCTTTTCCAAGAAATCTCATCGATAACAACTCCAAGAAACTTCGTCTCGGAACAGGGCCGGTGAAAGCTTTTCTGCAGACATAGGCAAGAAATTTTTTGCGCAACCTCCACACAATTAGATTTGTTATTCCCATTTTCCTCCTCAATTAAACGCTTTGCCCAAAATCACCATTTCTTACGCATTTTTGTTTATTTTTCCACTAACGAGACTTTTAAATACAATTGCAAACTTCACAAATGCAAACAATATTAATAAAACTTAACGAGGAAAATCTAACCTGTGTGACTAGTATTGCTACAATTATGATGAATAATTAATTGCGAAACTAGGTGTGAGAATGTTATATCAGAACTTATCACATAAAAAACTATAATTTTGAAGAAGAAATAACGTTATAAAAATTTTCATAGATTATAGGAAAAAGTTAACAGAGAGAAGATTTACTTTTGGCGAATTTCTCATAGGGAAGAAGCTATTACCGTAGGTCTCATGGCAAGACTTAAGCCCGAGACCATGTTATTTTTTTGTCTGTAGGTGCTCAGAGGCCAAAAACAATAGTCGTTAAAGTATTTATATATATATGTGTGTGTATGTGAACACGATAACTCTCGTAAAAATGGTCCGATCGAGACCAAATTTGGTAGAGGCGTGTATTCCTACATTTGCTCTGACGAGTTCGTAAACCAGACATATCGGTCAATCGGAACGGGTAGTTTGGGGAGGGGGTTGTACTCAAAAATTGGGGTTTTTGCGTTTGTCATATGTAATTTAACATTTTTTAAATTTTATCTTTCACCATTAGCATCAGCTAAAAAAATATACAATTTAGTTCCTTAAAGTTTTTCTCTATCTCTAAAGGTTACCGAGATATTAAAAAATCTAAACACAGTACGTTGTATTTTGGGGCTCCAATGTTAATCTTATGGGGGATAAAGAAAAATTAATATTTCACTTATCAATCAATATTTTTGGAATAAACTTGGCCTTTAACTTTCTTGTGGTTGAGATCTTAAATTTCAAATGCTTACAAATTATAGTTCATGTGTTTATCATGGCAGCTAACCTGCATTCTCTTTTCCCATATTAATCATGTGCAGAATGGACAAACCCCTTTACTTATGGACAGATGTTTATGCAACTTGGTATAAATGGTCAAAGTAAAAATATTTTAAGCTAAAAATGCCTACTTTCAGTGTTCCTCACAGCAGCAAACCTGCATACTCTTTCCTATGTTAATATTATGGAGAATAGGAAAAATAACTCTCATATTTATCGACAGACATTGAGAAAACTTGTCATATATATTATTATTATTTTATTGATTTGGAAATTCGCTGAGTATGCAGGTCTGCTGCGACGGGGGTATTTAAATTTTATTTTCGTTAATTTCATCTTTGTGAAAGAAATAATCGCTTCGTTCAAGTTGATGTTTTTGCTAAGTTTTGTTAAATTGATAGTGTCTAAAGTTAAAAACGTTTCTAACGTCAAGAAAGATCAAGTTTTAGTTTTTAATTTTGAAAAACTACGCTCACCATTAGTAACAGACACAGAAAAAGTCGGTAAAATCCGTCAGCAAGCTACACTGATACATGTAGAGACATGTAACATTATCGTCTGCCAATCAGTCTCTCAGACAGGAAGGATCTGTAAGTTTACGTGTAAAACTTAAATCACGCTAATATTCATAAAGTTTTATAAAAAATCAGTGTTAAAGTAACAACAGTTCCTTTTTGCCGCCCCAGGCGGCCGCCTACTTTGCTAATGTCTCAGAACAAGAAGAAATATCTGTATTCGTATTCCTTAATGCTTTAGTTTTTGAGACTAAATTTGAAACATCCCAAATTACGAAAGATTAAGACAGATTTATAAAACTTAAAATAACTAAAATTAGAAAGTGATTATTGGAAATATTGGAGTATTGGAAAACTTCAGGCTGGACCCTGGAAGTTTCCAGCGTAGAGTTTTCCAATAGCTAACTTTTTTATATCTCACAGTAAACATCTTTTGGGGACCCCATTTATTTTTTATGCTACTTCTAGGTAAGAACTAAATTTTTTAAAATTTTCCAACATTTTTCCAATAAGCCGAATTTGTTTAATCTTTAGTCCATGTTCTTTGAAAGTGCCATTCGGCGATTTCGTAGCACAAGACATCCTGTTAGATGAATTATTGTTGACCAGTTTAGTGCTAAAGGTAAATATGTTTTTGAAGAAGCCATTACCCAAGTAATTGATTCAATAAGGTGAAGTGATGTATTAATCATTGACGGAAAAAGGTGAAGACATCATAGCTGCCCCAACTATAAGGGTTGAGACAAAAATAGATCAGTCGTAGATGTCAATAATGAAAAGATCAGTATTTATAAAAACACTGTGCATTACTTCAGCGAAAATATAATATAAAAGGATTTGAAATATATGGGATATTAATCAGTGCAAGAGTAACCATTCCAGAATAGGCCGAAGAGTTTTGGAGGAAGTTATCCTGGATGGAAAGGTTTTAGCGAATTTCCCCTAGGGAAGAAGCTAGTACCGTAGGTCTCATTTCAAGACCCAAGCCCGGGACCATGTTACATTTTCGTTTTGAGGTACCTAAATGCCAAAAAAATTGCCTAGAGGGAGGAGTTTGTAACCCAAAATTTATTTTGCGTTTTGATGTGTGATTTTTAAATAATTTACTTTCATCATTAGAATTAGCTCAGAAAACTACACAGCTTAGAACTATCTAAAGTTTTGCCTTATCTTCAATGGTTACTGAGATATTGAAAAAACTAAACACAGTACATTGTATTTTGGGCCTCCAACGTTAATCTTGCGGAAAATAAGAAAAAATTATATTTCACTTATTAACCTATATTTTTGGATGAAATTTGGTATTTAGCTTAATGTGGTTGAGATCCATCGATTTATGCTTAAAACATAGTTGATGTATTGTTTAACATGACAGCTAACCTATATACTCTTTTCCCATGTTAATCCTATAGAGAATAGGTAAACTCCTTTATTTATGGACAGATGTTGATAAAACAGAGTATATGGTCAAAATAAAAATTGTTTATGGTAAAAATACCTACTTTCAATGTTCCTTACAGCGGCAAACCTGCATACTCCTCCCTATGTTAATCTTATGGAGTATAGGAAAACTCTCTAATTCATTGACAGATATTGGTCAAACTCGTCATATATTACTTTTGTCTTGTTATTGAGATGGAAATTCGCTGAGTACGCAGGTCTGCCGCGACGGGGGCCTTTAATTATGTTTTTATAACAGTAGGCAAATACACTCCAGATGGATGCTACAAAATGATTTTTACAATAATTCTAATTGATTATAATTTTATTTGTATCGGTGAATATTCTTTGTCATAGTGGCTTTTCATTATGTGTTAATTGAATAGATTATCGTTGTAGTTAAGGGAAAAACATACAAGGTCACACTCTCCCTTGTACCTGCGCATTTCAATACGCCGATGTAGCAATACCTTCCCTCATTTTCATGAATAAGAGGTTTATCAAGTAGCTTAGCGAGCAGAAATGTGTTGGAAACGTGCCAAAAGTGTCACGGCTGGGACCCACTTTCGTCGCAAAACGAGCTAAGAATGTAAAAAATGTGATTTGCAAACCAACATCGATTTGCAAATCTTCCAAGTCGGAGACTATACTGAAGCATAATCCTTTATATGACGCAATTAAGTCGAATAAAAAATGTTCTCATATTCTGATACTCCATTTAACAAACTGAATTGTGTTATATAAATTTTTATTGCGGATACTTTCCATCACAATTTTAAGTAAAACAAAGATTCATGACGTTTCGGGGTCTGGAGTCTGATCCCGTCCTCAGGCGTACTATTATCTAAAACATAACATAATTAATACATAAGCCGGTATAAAGCTGAAAACATAAAAGTTTAAAGTAGTCAAAAAACTTTTATGTTTTCAGCTTTATACCGGTTTGGTCCAGATTATATGTTAATTGTGCTATGTTTTAGATACTGTATTAGCTCGCCTGAGGACGGGATCAGATTCCAGATCCCGAAACGTCGTGAAACTTTGTTTTACTTGAAATCGTGATGAAAATGCCCATGATAAAAATATAAATTGTAACAAATATCCGAACTTTCTGAATTTCTTATAGACAGCCTAAAATGAAAATTATAACTGAAAGATAAAATCAAAACTTCCCGTTTGAGATGATCTCGGCTCACGGAAAATCTTTGATCGAACGAAAGTGTTGAGAGTGATGACGAAATACGCAAAGTGTAACCAATTGGAATGCAAGAACGTTACTGATCGGTCAAACGATTCGGTATGATTATTCGATTCGTTAACTACGTATTCCAGTAAAGTTTAAAGAAGTCAAAAAAATATAAACAAACCTTTCACGAACAATTACGCACGTAAGAAATATAACACGTCCTCTCGTCACGAAGACTCAAAGACAACTCCACACAATTAAATTGGAAGACAATTGAATTGTCAGTTAAATACTTATAGCTATCACAATTAACAGGGTGTCAATTTAGTTAAATTAAATTTAACCGATTTAATTAAGTCTCAGAACGACTTAATAACTTTAAAACGCAAAAAGAAATCACAACCAAATTTTGCATCCATTACCGGTAGTTAATTGTAAGATACTTTTTTGTGTACATGGTGATCTGATGTCACTATGACGGCCCACGGGGAGTAAGTTGAAAATCGTAACCCTTGTGCGGTTGACGACATTTCTCGCAGCACAGTAGAATCGCACGGCGCGGTAAACGAGTTTACTAGCGATCAATCATTTTGCCACATTTACTGCACTGTAATTCGCGAAACAACTGATCGAGTGCATAGTTATGTTGCTTTAGCCTCTATGCACTCTCAAAACCAATATGGCGGCTTTGTTGAAATATTTAGTGACTGAACTTTTTTGTTAGGCGACTTTGGCCCACATTCGCGCGCTCTAATTGTAAAAATATTTGTACTAAAATAATAACTACTAAATATTGTACTAATTGTAATAAATGTTTATCAATTAGGTTAGAATCCATCTTTATGACATTTGAAAGATTTTGACATTTATGGCAGCTCGAGTGTAAACATAAATATTTCTGTACCAGTGACGACACTGGTTTTGTTTACGCGTGACCCTAACCTCTCTGTATATTTGACTACGATATATATTTATTTGATACGATTTAAGTAATCAAGTATTTAAATTAATTTCCTCCAATTTTAATGAATATTTAAAAAAATAAGCACTTGGTTGTTATTTCAATATGGCTGGTATTCAAAAGGTGTTGAAGATTTTCTCTTGTAGTTCTGTTTACAGTTGCACCTGCGGTAGCATATAAGATAACGGTTTTAACTTTCTAGGTTAATCTATACTTGAATGTGTTTAAACCAGTTCGACCATCAAATCTTGGGACCGCTCACGGAAATTACTTTAAGAACTGTACTTCGGTTCTAAATGGCCTCCAACTATCTTAGTGACTGCAGTAATTATGAAATCTTCATGGACGGTTAGGTTACCTCGTCAATAATAGGTTTTTGTGCAATACAAATGACTTTCTTCTGTGCGTTGAGCAGCTGATCAGCTGATCTCTCTTCCGACCACCTGACTCAATTAATCAGCTGTTCCACTGCTTTCTCTGTTACGTAATCTCACACACAACCTCTACATACACCGTACCTTGATGTCATACTGTCACATTGTTGTTGATGATTTCATAATTTTTCCCTGCAGTGTATTTCAGCGGATCTTTTGATTTTAAAACTCGTGAAAAATATAATAATGTTACTAATCTAATTTTTAAACACAAAAATACTTTATTTAACAAATTTGTTACTTTCACAGATCCTAACACAATTGCTCTTTTCTCATGCTATATAATACAGATATTTCGAATTCTAATTTTTCCTTCGGTAAAATAAAACAAATACTGTATTTAAAAAATTAAAATTTTTCCCAAACACCATTAAAATTGTGTGGTCTAAATCACATAAATTTTAGCTGTTAAATTTATTTGTTTTAACTTTGAAGTACGGTTTGGTGAACATTTTAAGTGGTAATTTCATTGCATAAATTCATCAACATGGGTAAAATATTCTTCACATGTCTTCCGGAAATCAAAATATTCCGAGCACACAATTTTCACTCATGGACTATAATAGGACTTGTAAGGATTGTTTTAAAATACTTGTTTTTCCAGATGCAAAACATTGCTTGATTATTGTAACCATTACTTTAACTGCACTTTAAGTAATCTCACAATCTAATACATCCTTTCTCATATCACATACTTATAAATTAATTATTTCCCATAAACTTGTAAAATGTTTAATTTTTTGCTTTACTTTAACATTTTGTGTTATTTAATTTGTTTTTTGACATAAACCAAAATAGTCATGGATTTATATATGCTTGAGTTTACACCTTCTGTAGAACAATGATTATAGACATAATTTATTTTTTTTAATGCACACATTTTGCTATGCTACTTAAAGTTCATAAACTGTGTGAATTATTAATACCTTTTTTCTTCCCCTTATGTTACTTTTCAATCTGAACTGAGGGGGAAGATCTACGGTCATCCGGAATCGATGTTACAGATAGCAGTTAAGGTGAAACTAGTCAGTTTCAACCTAATGAACTAATTCAGTAACTTTTCTGACCCGTTAGCCAACTTATAAGTATTAAATCATTATTATAACATGTTGTATCTTTTTCGTTATTTGTGTTAATATCCCAATAAAACAACGATATTTGAAATTGTGTGTTCTTTAAATCTTTTTTTGAATGTTTGATGAGTTTGTCCAATGTAGTAGCTATCACAATCACTGTATTTGATTTTGTAAACACCAGGTTTGTTGAGATTATCATTGTCTTTTTTTCGTTCAAATGAAACATGTTATTTTTTGTTCTGTAGCTTAATTTAACATTTGTGTTTTTGATTGTTCTTCTTATGGCTTTGTCCATGTAATTGTTGTATGTACACACATATACTATATTTATTTTTTACTTCATTTGATTTTGGTATTTTGGGTTGAATCTTCTCTTTTTTTCTTTATCATGTTGTCTATCATTTTTTCTTCTGTATCCATTTTGTTCTGGTATATATTTTATGGTGTTTGATTCTTTAATGAAATTTTCAGTTGAGAGTGGAATATTTATGAGTCTGTGAATAAGTGAGTGAAATGTTGCTATTTTGTGATTCCAAGGGTGGCTAGAATGATAGGGTATGTTTGTTGTTGTTTGTTTCCTGTATATGTCAAATGAGTGTTATGTTCCATCTTTTGTAATTGTAATGTCAAGCAATTTTATATTTTTTCTTGAATTTCTCCTGTAAATTTTATCGTTGGTGATAACGTATTTACGTATTTCGATAAATTTTCAGCTTCAATTTTTGTTCCTTCATATAGGCAGATGATGTCATCTACATATCGGTACCAATAATTTATTTTGTTTTTGAACGGGTTGGCATCATTTATTATTTTTGTTTTCTCTGCAATTAGTCCTGATAGAGGTGATCTTATGGGTAAACCGTCTTAGAGATAGCAAGTCTTATTATAACATATAGTTTTGTTTGAGAGTTATCTGAGTCAGATAGATGATATAATCTATTTATTTTTTCTTCATCATCTTATTATATGCTAGGTTTCTTCTTAAAATTTAAATGGTTTCTTTAATGGGGATATTCGAATACATGTTTGTTATATCGAAAGATATTAGCAATGAATTATTTGGAATATCTACATCTTTAATTTTGTTTATTAGGTCATATATATTTTTGCACTACATCAATTATCTAAATTTAGCCCAGTTTTGATTTTCTTATCTAGAAATTTAGAAATTTTATAGGTTGGTGCATTAATGAAGTTTACAACAGGGCGAATAGGAATGTTATTTTTATGTGTTTTGGGCTGTCCTCTTAAGACTGGAGCTTTTGCATTTGTTGATTTCAGTTGATTTTTCTCTTGTTTTGTTAAACTTTTACAATTCATTATTTTGGTATTCAAGGATTTGGAAAATTGGTTGGTTGTTAAGAACTGAAACATGTAATGAATTTTTTAATAAAATAATTTCTCACAAATAGAGGGTACTCAGTTATGAATAATTGTTTGCCAATAAAATAAATATTATGTAAATTGGTAAAAAAATTCAGTACTTTTACCAGTATTATGTGAAAGAGAATCTTTTTTCTTAACATAGAATCCTTAATTAGTTACCATTAAGTTTGTTATCACCCCAGAGAGAATACTATAATTGATACAATTTTTTTGATAGTAAAATTCATTGAGTTGATTACTTAAAAAAATGAAAAAGAAAATTGTGCAAATAAGAGCAAAATTACCTGAAGTCTACACAGTCTATCTGCACTAGTGCCATGGGAAAGTTCATTCATAATCGTGAAATTAAAGGTGTTGTGCCAAAACCTGGTTCGTTGGACACTGTTAGAAGGCATTGGCCCTGTTTGAATATTATCTGGCGGAACAGCGATTCTGCGAGCCAGTGAGCCGCGTCGACCTGTCACTGCTGTTACCTGTCACTGTCAGCCTTCATACAGCGTTAAAGGCCCTGCACAGGCAAACCTTGGCTGCTTATGACCAGTTTGCATCTTACATCACCCTTTAACATATACAGGGACACACTTTGACGCCTCGTCTTACAGGGGTGCATTTTATGGTATTTTTCTGGTCATTTTATAGAAATAGAAGTGTTAACACTTTAAGGCTCAGTCCTACGTGAGCGACTGGAGCGACGCGATCCTGACAATGCGATCTGGGCGACCAGATAATTTGGGGAAAACGGCCAAAAACAGTTGAATGGTTTTGTGATGATTGGCGCTGTCTCCTAAAGTTTGGTCTTAAATCAAAAGTTCTCAATCTAACATGCGCTTGCGCTGCGTTTGAA
The DNA here is from genome assembly GCA_023375725.1 of Nephotettix cincticeps. Taxonomy (NCBI): domain Eukaryota; kingdom Metazoa; phylum Arthropoda; class Insecta; order Hemiptera; family Cicadellidae; genus Nephotettix; species Nephotettix cincticeps. Next base: position 49,097,908 of record CM041784.1, on the reverse strand, counting down.
AATGAGCCTGGATGGAAAGGTCTCCCTTAACTCAAAACAGGGGATCTTTCCTTTCTAGACTTTCAAGTTACAATCCTCACAGCACGATTTTAGTGACTATATCACCTTTTCACTTTCTACCCCTGTAAATATTATATGGAAAAAGTATTGTTTATGTAAAAATTTTCGTATTTGAGTTCAAATATCCGTTTTGAGGCTCCATGAATCCTGAAAGTGGTCTCTGAACTTATTTATATCTGTTTGTGCAACAAACCCCAGAACAACACTGATCGCCCGATTTTTTATGAAATGTGGTAAAAGGATACACTTTGGTAATTTCTCATGATTTTTTTATTGGCTACCTAAGTGTGCACTCTTGTTGGATCGTCGATGTTTCCAAATTTTAAAACAAATTACATCAAATTTTGTCAAAATTGGTGAACATCAGCAAACTGATGGTTCAGCGATCAGTCGGTCGGCCCTTTGACGCGCCCCAGTATGCGTACAATCGATAGTTTTATGATAGTGAGACTATCGGGATCATAATACAACTCTACCATGATTATAGCGGTCCCTTGGGCTTTTTCTATGATGGGTCTGATAACCACTGAACAGAGAAACAGACTCAAGCCCAAGTTAGTGGACACATTGAATTTAAGAAAAGCCAATATGTAGTTGCTAAAAGTTTAAATGTGATTAATTCTAACCATAGTTTTATATCTTTTCTAAATTTTTGTCGTAATATTGTATGAGTTTTTTATTATCAGGATGTATCTTTTTTTAAATTTACTTAGTTTTTAATTTGAAATTAAGATTGCAGTTTTTTAATCACTAACTTGTAGAAAAATAAATGTAAATTTACAAAAAACTATTGATATTACCAATAGTATTTAATACTTTTTATCTCGAGATGACTATACCTAACTCATCCCGGTGGTGTGCAGGGATGGTGAGCACGCCTGTGCTGTCGCTACTGGCGCTCGTCTCGTTGGCTGCTGGGGCAGAGCCCCCCGCCTACAGACTGCGCGGAGACCTCGTCCCAACCCACTACATCCTCGAGATCTCCACTGACCTGGACCACTTCACCTTTGACGGAAAAGTCTGGATTAAAGTAAGGAACTAATACCCCTCTGGGAAATGGAGCTCCTCATGAGGCAGTTTTTACCCGTGTAATAATGCTTAGGCATACTAGCGTCCAAAACAAGGTTTCGAAAAGCAATTAATTGTATTTGACGATTTGATAGAGGACAGATTTGATAGAAGAAGGTAGTTCTACTTTTCTTGTATGTTATGTCCTGACATCATAGACGAAACATTAAAATAAGCTTGGTTGTAAATGACTGATTATTTATTTATTTCATTATTCAATATCTTTTTGGACTTTTCAATACAAATAATTCCTTACTACAACTTATCTGTAGCATATGGAAAAATTTTAATAGTAATTAATTATTTTTAAACTGTATTGTTCGTAATCTATGAAAAATCTTGTAAGTAAAAATAGCTACTGTAAAAATGAAATGAAATGATGCATTAGTTAAAAATCAATTTTCAATCACAATCGCTACAATAATTTTCTATTTAATAATTAAACATTTAAATGGATTTAGCATGGGGTTAGTGGTTTACATCAAATCATATTGTAAACTTAAAAGGTTTCTTAAAAAAACATGCAATGCCCATATATTAAATTATGTTTCTGAGTAAAAGATATACTGAATATTTGATGAAAATATGAACTCTCTATCTCGATTTGTTCTCGAGATATATAGATTTAGTGTCTGACAGTTCAGTGTCGAAATTCAAAATTTTGGAAAACTGTGTTAGAACTCAAGTCTTTAACATAGAGTAATGAAAATAAAACAATACAATCATATGTGTGAAACAAATGTGCTTTACATATTTATAATAAAAATATATAATGTTAAGAAAAAATTAGCTAGCTATTTATAGTAAAAATGTCAAATTTTGGCCAATCGTGATAATATTGGTAATAAAGTTCTCATACTTTGGGTTAATATATAGGTCTTATGGTACTACATTCTCGATTAGTAGGTTCAAACTGACAAAATTAGACAAATACTTTTTCATTTAACAATTTTTTCACTAATTTCAGTGGTGAATCCCTATAAGTTAAGGGATTTTATATAATTTTAACTTTTTTCCAGTTGGAATGCAAGACGGAAACAGACAAAATCTATCTCCACTCTCGTAATCTCACCATTCACGAGAAAGAAGTGACTTTCAAACATGTTGCCAGTGAGAAGGAATTTGAGGTGAGAAATATAGCTAATAAAAATATCCTGTAGAAATCATCAAATTTGCAATAGGCAAATAATTAAATATAATGTAGGCGGCATGGAAGGACCTAGATCCAGGACAAAATGTGTTATTTAGGGATCTTTAGCTGGAAAATATCCTAACAGATTTCAATCACTTGTAGTTTCAGTACAAGGAATGAAACTGCATGAATATGCATTTGGAGTGCAGTCTCGATGTAACATTATTTTATAAGGTATTAAAAAATATCATTGTTTAATAGCCTGCCATTGAATTTAAAGGGAATTTTAAAGGTTGCAAAAGATCTCCCTGATTAAAAAAGGCTTCGAGATCAGTTAAAAATCATATATTTGCAAATTGGGCTTTTGGTAGTGTCATGAATGTCATGGATGGATGGGCATAGAAAACGTGTCCTCTTGACATGGCGTATTTGTGCAATTTGTCTACTGACGTCTAGTAATATTTTGTAGTACTCAAACATACTGAATACAAAAAATTTATTTCTAGTTTGTGCATAATTTTTATTGATGTAATTCTTTACAGGATATTTCAATATCAGGAATATCATATGAAGATAAGAATGACTTTATGGTAGTAAAGTTAAATGAAAAAGTGTCACCTGGAAAGAACTACATCCTATACATTCCATTTAATGGAATCTTGTCTGAAGGACTTGCAGGATATTATCGCTCTAGCTACTTTGACAGGGCAGACAACACGACAAAGTGAGTACGGTAACCACTTGTGATGAGGTATATGTAAATTTGAAAAAAACTGTTAGTTTTTTTAATAGTTAGTATCATGTATACTTATATTTCAAATTTTCTAAATTACTTGTCAAAAGTTCACTATCATAGATTTTTACAAAGAGATTGAATAACTGAGATACAGGGAGACAAGTATTATCTACTGTCAGTGCTGGAGTTCAGGAACTCCAACCACACTGAATGCCGTAGAAGTAAATCAGCACTCCCTTATACTATTCCTTATACTAATACACAGTACTTAATTACATTTTCTTTTTCAGGTGGTTGGCTGTAACACAGTTTGAGTCAACTGACGCCCGTAGAGCCTTCCCCTGTTTTGATGAGCCAGGAATGAAAGCGAAATTTACCATCAAGATGGCACACAAAGAGAATCTAAAGTCCATCAGCAATATGCCGATACAAAGAACCACCCCTGTGTGAGTACGGAGTTCTGGGTGTATCTACGCCACACCACCAACAAAAAAGCATATTAAAAAAAGTATATATTGAGTTTTAAACTTTAAAGCCCATTTTTACAGAGCCTGATCCGTTGCTTGTTAACTTGTTTACTGTTAAAACACATGTAATTTAGAGTGGTATATGGTATATACATTTTTTGTTATGTTTTTACTCATCAATTGATGTCTTTTGGGGAAACCGGTGAAGAAACGCTGTCCGAAAAAAAAAACAGAACTTAAGGCCATTTCGCATACACGATTTGTATACGCCCGCTACTGGGGACATTCTTTTAGTGAACCGCACACTTTTATTGTTCTTGTATAAAAAACACTGTTATAAGTAAAAAACACATTTATTTGATTTTTAATTATAAAAATACTACTCTAACATAAAACTATACTATTTATAAACCCTCCAGCCCACCCTGTTGTGTTATGTTTATTTGTGCTAATTATCAAAACACTTGGGGACACACAATCCCAGGCTGGTCCTCACACTAAGTGCGATGCCAAACGTCCCTTTTATTGATATTTCTGTTGCTGCTTTTGCTGCATTTTTTTTATTTTTTACTATTTTGCCGGAATTTGCTGTTCGGTGATTCAACAAAACAGTATTTACAAATACACAATGTTCACACAAACATATTTAATGTTTGACTTTTTGGTTAATTGATTAATTAATGTAATGTGAATTAACTTATGACCAGTGTTGATTCAGGTTGATTTAAATCTAAAAATTTTCAAATTAAAAAATATATATATCATGTCATTAGATGTTTGCTTATGAACTTTTCAAGATTTATTCATACTAAATATAAAATATTTTGCACGAATAATGTGTTGTTGATAAAAAGTTATGGATTTTATTTTTCTTACAAAGATTGGATGAAATAATCGGTCAAAGTATAACCTTCATTAAAAAAAATATAGATGCAGAGTTAGAGAGAAGATTAAAAAACTGTTAAAAAGATTTGGACATGCACTCTCTATTTTTAGCTATTTGTAATAAAGTAAATGATTTTTCTTTCAATTTCCAGTGAGGATTTTAACTTACTCTTCATAAGCCATCATCGCCTATAGGTGCGATCCGATCAACATGAATACAAATTATAGCTTACTATTACCAGTAATGATGAGCAAAATTTGGTTGTGATATTTCTTTTTATTTTAAAGTTATAAAGTTGTGCTAAGACTTAATCGTAACCCTGTATATTAAATCAAACAATTTTTTGCTAAAGCTGTAGGCGTCCATGAGTATATATAGTGTATACCTGTACATATTCAGTGATTTTTCCTAAAGTACATTATTTTTTCTTTCCATTTCTAGTGAGGGCAAGCCAGGCTGGGTGTGGGACGAATATCAAGACACTGTTCCCATGTCAACCTACCTGGTCGCATTCATGGTCAGTGAGTTTGAATACAAGGAGTCTGATCCCCAGCCCAACAAAGTCCTCTTCCGAGTTTGGGCTAGAAGGGATGCTATAGACCAGGTTTGTAGCCATGGTTTTTGATTTGTGGAATTTATTTTACTGATATGGAGACCTAAGGTTTCAAAGGTTTTGATTGGTGTGTGTTAACAAGGTATAAAGTTTTATAAAGTTTCCCTTCAGTTGACAGTGTAAATGAATCTGGATTCATTATTCTTTAAAGCTTCTTACAACTTTTCCTTTTTTAACATATTTTTTTATTTAAAATGCTGACATAGTATTTAGGGGATATCAGTGATAGTACAGTACTTCATACAACCACTGTCTCAGCAAAACCATTCTATAAGTAAAAGCAAAGGTTGAATGTAAACCTGATGGCAACTTTTCTATCCTCGCCGAAAAATTCTGGCCCCCTGTATAATTTCTGTTTCCACAGGTAGAGAAATAATTGTTGTAAACTGAGAGGTTCAATGAATTGTGAATTGAAATTAAAATAATATTTTATTTATTAGCTGACCCGGCGAACTTCGTAACGCCTCACAGTAAACACATGTTAACTTTAAGATTGGCCATGTTCTGAAGTCGAATAGCAATACGGCTTCATTGTGAAAGGTTATATATTCTGGGTCGCTGCATAGTGAATAACAATACTGAAACGATAAAACATATTAATATCATTCCCATAAAACAAATAAATCTGAGTGGATTAATTCACAATTTTCAAATCCAATCCAAACCCAAACGAACCCTAACTGTAATACGGCTTTTATAGGAAAGATATACAACAGCTGATTATTATAATAAACGTAATAATATAAACATTGTAATTTTCATATAAACACGTGACTTTAATCAGACAGAAAATAAAAATATAAATACATAATCCCCCAAAACCGTTAACTATTAACGTGGTGAATAAAGCTGTTCATTTTTTACAGTACACATTTACTTCATAGTTTAACATTAATGAATGATTCAGATGGCATTGGATAGTAAAGCATACGGTATTGCTAATGGAAAGTAAACCAATCAGCTGTAGCTAAGAAATCAAATGTTTTCATTGTAGACAATTTGTAAACAAACTTACTCTCCATAAGGTTAACATTAGAAATTTAAAACGTCATAAAATGGAAACTTATGGGGTTTTCGAAAATATTTTTCACTAAAACCTTCCCGGACACATATAGAGCAACTTCCTAAAATTTCATGGCGATCGGATGAGTAGTTTGGCAACGCATAAAGGACATACATACATACATACATACAGACAGACATACATTCAATTTTATATATAGAGATAATATAGATATCTCATTCTGTCAACAGCACCTGGAATAGAATTGCTATTATAATCAGAAAATACTTATATAATCAGTACTTTGTCAAGTTTGCTGCCAAAATTTTTGATGGAGTTACATACTGTCGATGTATTGCCACTGAATATTAATTACTTCAATACAATATTCATTCCATTTCTCATCCAGAACTTTTGAGGCTTTGTAGATTTCTGTGCACTTTTTGATATCAAATTTAATATTTAATAATTAGGTGTGGTTATAAAATGACAGGGACTTAACATGGTCAAACAGGAACAAAGGCTGAGGCCCGACTGAACAAGCCAAGATCGTTCAACTGGCTGGAATATGGAGAGGGTTATTCCTCTAATATTCCACTGGATTGAACTGGAATTTACCAAATTTGGAGGCCATAATCATTAACATAATCGTTTTTCAGGTGGAATTCGCACGGAAGGTTGGTCCAAAGTTTTTGTCCTACTACGAACAATATTTTGATGTTGGATACCCTCTGCCGAAACAAGACATGGTTGCTATTCCTGATTTCAATGCTGGAGCTATGGAAAACTGGGGTTTAATTACGTACAGGTAAAGTCCAATTGTTTAATCCAGAGGACCGTCAGTATATCAAATTGGTTAACACATTGAGTGTGGCAGCATAATTCAAATACTCACCCAAAACCTGAAATTTTTTGGGACTGTGGCGTCGTCCTGTAATCCAGCTACTTGGAGGTCACTAATTTTGGATAGTTGTGAGCAATCGGTGGGTGTAGTGTTCTCTTGTATGGATTAATGTCCACACTATTGAATACTACGTTAATCCGTAAAATACCATCCTCATAATTAGATCAATTCGTAATTCAGAGGCCGTAGTTCGGATTCCATGTTAAACTATAGGTCCCTTATTTGGCTGTTGGGCTATTAATTAACAGTCCTGTCTAAGGAAAATATCAGCCCTAGTCAGTAAAAAGACTACAAGATCGCGCTACAATCATCTTACACTCAATTCTCATTCATACTTGACTTAAAATACCTACCTTGTGGTATGGTCGCCATTTCAATATTCTAATCTAATACATAATAATAGATATAAATGTGAATACAAAATCGTTACCTTAAAAAAATGGCTTCAAAGTTAGGTATACATATGGATACCATAGGCACCGGCTAGGGTTGCCGGTCGAAGTATCCATATGGTACCCATCGCCACCAACTAATGAACATGCTCAAATAACTCTCGACCACTCACAACAACGACAAATCGTCAACTAAATAGACACACAGTGTTTACAACAACAAACAGTAAAGGAACAAAATGATAAGAGGGACACAATATTTAGAAATAGAAACCAAGGTTACCATGATCATAAAACAGTATCATCTCAAGTGGCTATTTTTTTTCTTACTAAGTATTAGTTCGAAATATGGAATGGCTGAGCCACAGGACCAATATCAAAGTTTAGATGGTTCTAAGTATCCACATGGATACCACCGCACTCAATGTGTTAAATGTTAGTTTAGTGTTATTCAAAAATACAAAGTACAATATCAGTTTCATTGAATGTGTGTAATGTATTGAGTTTACTTTATCATTATACTATTATATTATTTCCTGGGAAATCCGAACACCCCTAAATCCGAACAGGTTTCAGGCCCAATTAGTTCAGATTTGAAGGGTTCCACTGTATCCTCATTTTTTTTGTAGAACAATCCTCGATATAATTGTTGATTTACTATTGTGTTGAAAAAATTATAAATGTAAATATATAATACCTCTAATGGTATTAGTTCTAGTTTTAATTCCCAGATGTATTTTCAGAGAGACAGCTCTTCTTTATGATGAGAAGGTTACCTCCAAGGCTTTCCAACACAGCATTGCTTCAGTAATAGCTCATGAGCTGGCTCATCAGTGGTTTGGCAACTTGGTGACAATGCGTTGGTGGACAGACTTGTGGCTCAACGAAGGATTTGCTACTTATGTTGCGGGTCTAGGTGTTCATCATGTAAGGAAAATAATTGTTATCATTCGTAATCAAGGAGTGTTTGTACATTTCTTTATTATTTACAATTACACCAGACTACCGGTAATCCGAAATACTTGATGGAAAAAAGGTCACTGAGTTTAAAATAAAAACAAAGCAATATAATCTGAATTATAACACTTTAACTACAGCATGGTATCATTAATTATACAGTACTACAATATTAATTAAACACAATAACTTACTTTTCGAACATAAGAATTTAGCTATCATCTTTTGATGTAACAAAGAAATCCTGTTAGCCAATCCTGTGTAACAAAGTTGTGCTATAGTCTCATAAACATCAAGTATGCAGATGTAGCAGATGTATGCAGACTGTAATTTAGATTAACAGTTTAGATGTCAAAATAATATACAAATTTACTAATATTTGCAGGAATTTCCTGAGTGGAACTCATTAAATGCAGATGCAGTTCAAAATCTTCTTGCTGTCTACTCATTGGATTCTCTAGCTTCTTCACACCCTGTGTCTGTGCCAATAGGACATCCCAGTGAAATCACACAAATATTTGATCACATCTCCTACAAGAAAGGTATTGATGAACCCAATCATACATGCAGTTTTGTAATGGAATGTTAGTTTTTGTATAAAACCAGATAGGAGGTAAAACAAAAACAAATTACCATGGAAGAATAATTTATTATATCATTGAATAATCATTTATCTGTCTCCTTTTAGGTTGTCATGAACTTTGAGAAAAGGCACTTTCATAAGTCACATGAAACACATTATATTCAAAATGATAAGTGTGATGGTTTTATTTTTATTTTCGACAAGTTATCTAGGTTTTTACTACAGATATTTTCCATCACGATAAGTAAAACAAAGTTTCACAACATTTCGGGATCTGGAATCTGATCCCGTCCTCAGGTGAGCTAGAACCTAAAACATAACAAGATTAGAACATAATCCGGACTAAGCCGGTATAAAGCTGAAAACAAAGACAGTTCTTCTCGAGCTTTTGTGAAGAGTGGATGTGTTTTGTTTCTTGTGTGTGTGACTATTGGTAATGATTGTTTTTACTGCTTTAATTTTTTTTGTTTTCAGCTTTATACCGGCTTAGTCAGGATTATGTTCTAATCTTGTTATGTTTTAGGTTCTAGCTCATCTGAGGACAGGATCAGACTCCAGATCCCGAAACATCATGAATCTTTGTTTTTACTTATTGTGATGGAAAATGTCCATGGTAAAAATATAAGTAACATAAAATCACCATCACCAATAATGAATTTCAAAGAAAGAAGATATCCAGAACAAAATATTTCAGATGTAGCCATTGCTTAAGGATTGATTGTATAGTAAAACAATCAAAACTGTATGGAAAGGAGATGAGATAGAATGGAGATTCACATTCTCAAGGAATGTGGAACAATATATTGCAAAAGAGCAAACATTGAATGGGAGATCCTTTTTTGGAACTGGGAAGAGCTGAAGACAATAAACAATGGAAATCATATCTGCATATTTCTTAAATAGTGTTATGTATTATATATTATTATGTGTTGTAAAGGATTGATAAAGATTTCATTTAATTTCATAAACTATCATTTAGGAAAAGTGGTCTACACAGCCTCGGCATATGGACAAAGGCATCAAGGGTCATATACTTATTACTTTAAGGGTATCCTATACCAGAGTAAAATTAACATTGTGTATAATTAATGTTATTGCTTGATGATATGTGATAAATAATATATTTCTTTAGCTCCTAGCATAGGACGGCAGGTATATTAAGTACGTTGTGCATTTGTCTTTCATTCTTGTAGGTATTTGGCTTTGTAAAAAATTCAGTATCCCTTCTCTATGTCGATGAAGAGTAGTAAAGTCTTTTGCAAAAATAAAAATTAGATACGGCGCAGTTCAACAAGTCTAAACTTTAATTTTTTTAAATCTGTGAAAGTAAAAACACAAAATTTTTTTGCAGGAGCCTTTTTGTTGAGAATGATGAACCTGTTCCTGGGAGAAGAAGTTTTCCGCCATGGTGTCAGTGAATACCTCAAGAAACATCGTTATGGCAATGCAGAGCAAGACGACCTGTGGGCTTCACTCACTGAACAGGTCTACATCATTACTTCTACTAATTATTCATGTACAGTAAACTCTCTCATATCCGGACTAATTGGCAACGGCCGATCCGGATAGCAAAAAATCCGGTTATGATAGGGGAATAAAGCATCCGGATATAAAAAAAAACATAATTTTGGTTCTAATACTATCACTTTAATAACACCAAAAATAAAAAAAAGGTAATACAGTACAAAGCTGTATTAAAAAAACGAAAACTAAAACGAACCGTTGCAAGAAAGACTACGTCACTCAAGCAAAACAAAGGCGACACTGATCACTGGGTGTTGCCACTACAGTACACGTGATGCGTTGGCTATTGTGTGGGCAGGGACAGATGGGGTGGGAAGGTTCATTGTTTCGTGAGTCAGTGACCTTGCACCAGATAGCACAGAATACAGAGAGTAGCGCGCAAGACTCAGGCGCTCGGGACTAGAGTGACTCATCGTGCCCCCACTACGCTTTTGAACATTACCGTTGTCCACATGGCTTCAACCCCGCGTTCGGCGACCGGCGTGCGACTACTGGGTTAACAAGCATTGGCTTCCTAGAGTGTTTTTAAATTTTTCATTCTTTCAAAATCACGGGGTCCGGATATGAGAGATACGGGTATGAGAGGGTTTACTGTATATCGAACCGTTGAAAAGTTTGTTACAGTCACATTTAGTTACTGCAGTTGAACCTGGCTAATTCGAAATATGAGGAAAAACTAATAATGTACTTTAAATTAAAAAAGATTGAATAATCGGGTGTTTGAATTAAAGAGGTTAGCGTCATAAAAATTTGAACTATAGACTTTTAATTCGGAAGCTTGGATCATGGAGGTTAGCCAGAATAAAATTTGAATTATTATACTTTTACTTTTTTGCAAAAAAAGCATCCACTCGAGAGTAAAATAAATTCTGTAGCACACAAAAAATCAGAATGTTTACCACACAAAAACTGTTATCCTTAATATTTATAGTATCAATGGTCTAACAAAGCAAAGAAAACAATGCCACTGCCAATCCGAACTTTGAGGAATTTCGGAAACACACTGATTGACTATTGTACGTTATCCACCTTTGAGAGTTATGTATATATGGGATTCATTTACCTTTTTACTGTCTGAAGATCTCAAGTGTAGATGTTGAACCTGATGCATTTTTCACTAGGTGTGTGGCATCTTGAAGGGGTACAAACGTTTTTTGCCCTGTCTAAGTCACTAAATAAAAAAATAATCACACTATATACAGTTTTATAAACTCTGCTATTTACAGTGCCGCGGTTATATCGCGCAGACGTTTTGAACGTCGTGCGACTCGGTCTGCGAACATGTTGGGCAGTGGAATTGCTTGAAACATTTTCTTGATTCAAAATTTGATTGAAAACAACTACTTTGAAAGGAAGAAAATGTGTGCAAGTTTAAAAGTACCGTTTATTTTGTTTCTTTACAAAAATATCTAAAGAGTACAAATGATTTTCAATAATATATGTTGATATTGTGCTCTACAAATTAATTAAATATTAAAAGATTGATGTTTTTTATAAATTATTTTGGCTGCAGGCTCATAAGACTCAAGCTCTACCTCAAGAAATGACAGTGAAACAGATCATGGACTCCTGGACAGTACAAACGGGCTACCCTGTTCTTATGGTTAAGAGGGACTACGACTCTGGAAAAGTTTCCTTCAATCAGGTAAGATTTCTACTAAAATACTCAGCCTTCAGACCCATTAAAATAAAAAAAAGCTTTTTACAAGTAACCAATCCCTTGACTAGTGTCTAATATTTCAGTTAAAGTCTGAGACACTGTAAATGTGATCGTTCTGTTGGCAGAAACGGTACTTGGCAGTGAAAGGGAAGCCAGAAGATGAGAAAGGCTGTTGGTGGGTACCTCTGACTTTCTCATCCTCTCAACACCTGGACTTCAATGAGACTAGACCTCGAGACTGGCTGAGTTGCGATAAGGCTGGCTTGTCGCTGGATACTGGGGCCTCTAAACAGGACTGGCTTATCGTCAATAACAAGTTTGCTGGTAACTAAAACTTGTTCTTAAAGAAGCTTAATTGCTCATAACTGTGGTTCTATAACCTGTGCAGTGAAATTAAAGAGATTAACACTCCGGTGCGGAAAGCGGTGGCACTCCAGTCATGTTGTTTTGTTCATAAAACGCAGTTGACAGCACATGTGATCTTGAGCAATCATCTACCTTCCACCTGACACCCCCGGAACCTGTCAGTATAGTGGCAGCAACTAATTTGGGCTAAAATAATTTTCTATTGATTTTTTTCTCGTGGTGCCGCAGTATTGGAGTGCAGGTGCACTCCACGCGAGTATATGTGTTCCGTTTTTTTCCACCGAGTGACATATGTTGTGGATTTTAGATCACGTAGCTAACATTATTTTTATATGAAAACTTTGTAGTGTGTTCGGGTATTAACTGGTAAATGAACAATGGCCAACAAAGAACAGTTACGGCATAGATAATATAGATAGAATAGATAGTATTGTGTGGTTTAAATAATTATTCCTAACGATTTCTTTAAATAATTATTTATTTTATTGTAAAATTTGCAAAATTTTCAAGTGTAACAAGTGGGTCTACCTTGATCATTTGAAAAGTGTGTGTGTGTAAGGTGCTGATTAGGTGCATTTGTCAAAGTGTGTTGTCATAATTATGTGTTTTATGTGTCTATTTAACCTAAAATGCCAATAAATCGTAAAGCACCGGAGTGTTAAAAATGTAAATAAAAGGCTACAGAATAGACTTCGCCTCTCATCTAGTGTCCAGTTCACTTAAGGACATCATTATCATGTGTCTTAGGATGCAGGTAATACAGGATACAGTAATGGTAAACAGTAGTTTTCCATGAATTTGGTTGTAGAATAAGAACAAAATCATAAAAAATTAATAAAGCTAGTTAAAACTCATAAGTTTAACTATAAAGAATGTGGAATTAATTATTTTCTGTAATTACAGTAAAACCTCACAAACTCAACGCCAGATAATTTGACAGTCAGCAGATGACAGAATGTCTATATCAGTACTGTTTGACCTTTCAAGGTCAACCAAAGGAGAGTGAGATGGACAGTCAATCTATTGTGTGCCATTAGACTGTTTCAAGGTTAAAGTCGGAGGTGGGGTAGCTCGCTGTTGTTTACTTATTCACGGAAGAACGTTGCATCATTGAAAGAAAAAAATTATCAATTAAGCACTTTTTTAGAAAATGTTGTTTTAATTGTTGAATATTTGACATTTCTTCAAAGGCTCAGTATGTGCCTGTGACAATACTCATGTGCTGTACTGTAATAAATTTATATGTGAATCTCGAGTCTATTATGTATCAGCTAATTAAAATACATGGAAAATTGCAATGTTCTAGATAACTCGAAAACCTCATTGGTCTAAAAAGTGTTGAATTAGTGAGGTTATACTGTTTCAGGAACAAATTCTTACATGAGATGGCAATGAAAAAGATTGTTAATTGTAGTCTTAACATTATATTTCAAGAGCATGTGTTTGAAACAGGTTTGTATCGAGTGAACTATGACGACCAAAACTGGCAGTTAATATCCGATGCCTTGAATGGAGCTGACTACGCTAAGATAGACAGCCTTAACCGTGTTCAGATACTGGCCGATGTGCTTGACCTTGCATGGAGAGGAGACTTGAGTTACCATCTTTCATTCAAACTGTTGCAATATTTGAAGCAAGAGGAAGAGTATTTGCCTTGGAAGGCTGGACTTGGAGGATTGAGCAACATCGACAGGTTGTTGAGAAGGACACCGATCTATGACCACTTCAGAGTATGTATAAGATTCACTTTTAGCGAATTTCCTATATGGAAGAAGCTATTTCCGTAAGTCTCTTGGTAAGACTTAAGCCCGGGACCATGTTATTTTATCGTCTTTAGGTGCCCAGAGTCCAAAAATAATAGTCTTTAAAATTTATATATATGTATGTGTCTGTGAAAACGATAACTCTCGTAAAAATCGTCCGATCGAGACCAAATTTGGTAGAGACGTGTATTCCTACATTTGCTCAGACGAGTTTGTAAACCAGACATCGGTCAATCGGAAGGGGTAGTCCGGGGGGGTTTTGTACTAAAAAATTGGGTTTTTTGCATTTTTCATATGTTATTTTAAAATTTTTTAAATTTTATCTTTCACCATTAGAATTAGCTTAAAAACTACACAATTTAGTTCCTTAAAGTTTTTCTCTATCTCGAACGGTGACCGAGATATTAAAAAATCTAAAGACAGTATGTTGTATTTTGGGGCTACAGTGGAAATCTTATGGAGGATAAGGAAAAATTAATATTTCCCTTATTAACCAACAGTTTTGGATGAAACTTGGTATTTAGCTTCAGGTGGTTAGGGTCCATACGTTTATGCATAGTTTATGTATTCCTCACAGCAGCAAACCTGCATACTCTTTCCCATATTAATTTTATGAAGAATAGGCAAAATACTCTAATTTATCCACAGTTATTGATTGATCAATCTTGTCATATACTTGTATTATTATTGCCATATTATTGAGGTGGAAATTCGCTGAGTACGCAGGTCTGCTGCGACGGGGTTATTTGCTATTAACTTCGCTTTGCTATTAACCCATACCCGTTGAAGGACGCATATTGCACAACCGTGTATTTCGCTAGACAGATGACAAAGGATGTGCGCTATGCGTCGGCTGGGCGGTTATGAGCAAACAATGTGCATTCCCTGCTTATATTTCAACGCAGTTCTTTTTTCCGCCGTTAGGTGTGCTAGTTCATTTCTCATCAGATAGATAGTGTTGGCGTCCTCTTTTAAATAATCGTATTTAGTGTTCAATGACAGTAAATTATCTTTAGTTCGCACAATTCGTTCAGCGATTGTATTTATTGATACAGTAATGATGATTATTTTTTAAAGATTTATCATTAACTATTCATTACTGCAGGTAACTAAGTAGATGTGCCAAGTGAAATAAAGAAATCATTTGAAAACAAAATAAGTCTTGATGAAACAACAGTACCTACTTGTTTCTAAGCCTACCGCTCGGGACTGGTGTAAAAGTTTAGTAATAAATTTTATTCTTGCTAAAAGTGATTGTGTACACAATCACTTAAAGTTAAATGGTATAAGTAACAGGGTAAAGAAATCAAAACATATAATTCATAAAGTTTCTGTTAAATCTGTCAAAGTGTGGTCCATGGACCCCTAGGGCTCTGCAGGATTTATCCTGCTCTGGATTTATCCAAATCCAGAGCAGTTTTTTGGGGGATTTGCAAAAATATTCCAATAAAATTTATTTTTAATTACTCATATCATAAGCCCCTATATCCGAAAATAACAGTTTTGGTTTTTATTACAAAATGCATATGTTGCAAGCTCAACACATGCCTAAGAGCAGGGAAATCTTGTTTTCCCATGTTATTGTAAGAGATCATCGGTGGGGGGGGGTAATTTTAGGGGGTTCCCACTACAGACATAATTTATTACTGGGGTATTTAAGTAGATGAAGTTTGAGAACCCCTGTCTTAGTACTTTACAAATTTCAAAATATATTGAGAAACAAATATTCTTTATTTCATTAATATAGAAACAACTCTCTGTGTTATTTGTAGAAATATATGCGAAAACTCCTCAGCCCAATCTATGAAAAGTTTGGAAAAATGACAGATACACCGAAAACTTTTGAAGGAGTAAAACACCAAAGCCTGGTGTTGTCTTGGGCCTGTCGATTCAATGTCGGTGACTGCACTAAACAAGCCAGTGAGCTGTTCCACCAGTGGAAAAGTTCCCTAAACCCCGATTCTGAGGGCTCTAATCCGTAAGTTTTTGAGTTTCAGTATTTGATTTTTTTCTCTTTTATGAAATTAACTAGTATGAATAAGTTTATTTAGACTTACACAGTTCAATCAGAGAATGTCTCACTGTTTGAACTCTTAAATAACTCAGTCAGATAAAGTCGATGTGTACTTCCTAAAATAAAAATACCATTTATATATTATTTAAAAACTTGCTAAAATCCTGAAGTTTTAACTTATAAAACATTAAGGAATCTAGTTTACCCTAACTACCTATAATAAGAGAGAATTCTCAAAAGGGAGGGAAATCATTTTATTTTGATAGCAATGTACCATATTAACATACACCTGACATAATTAAGTTTTTTGTAGACATTTGTGTTATGATTGTATGATTAATAAATTTTAATTTTGATTTAATAATTTTTTTCATTAATCTTTGTTTCAAGAGCCATTAACTTTGTAACTAACATTTTAATTTCAACTTGTGAGTCACATACAATATTTATTAATCGGTAACATGAAAAGCCAACCAACAGCTATAAACTGAAGTAAATGTAATAAACGGGCATGATTATTTTTGTTAAATTTTATTAAAACAGATTTTCGAGTAATCTTAAGATTTTTTGTGCCTTCTAAATATTTATTAACTCACATTCTCATATGAAGCTGGCCTTGTGAGAACAGCAGAAATGTCAGAATGTCTCAGGGTTATATTTGATGAACACAGCTTAATCGCTCTACTCAAAGGAGTGTTTTGAACCCCAAAAATGGGGTTATGGCATTTTCACAGATTATTTCTTAGAAGACTAATTTTCACTAAACCTAATACGGATGATTTTTGTTAGTACCTCTGGAATCAGCTGTAAAAACAAATAATTAGGAATTTAAATCTTCACATTTACCTTTTCTGGTACAGCCACTATGTTGTCTTATGGAACCGCAATGTTAAATTAACAAAGAAAAACTAAATATTGGTTACTAGCTTATTATTTTAACCCAGGAGCAGATCGATGTCAGATGTCACCTAACAAAAACAGTCTCACTAAAGGATTTTTTATCTTGGTCTATCACCCCAAGGGTTCTCAAGGTCCAAGAAGACATACTAGACAAACTTTTAGTTTGTTATAATAAATCATGGCAAAAACAAAAAGTACAAAAAGAGATAAAAATAATAAATGCATAAAATTTTACTTTCTGTAAAATTAGAATAAATACCCCTAAAATATTTAGATAAGAAAGAATTAACGAAAATATGAGACCAAAGTCCACTGTTAGGTGGCAGCTATACGATCCTGCAGGCATGGTTGACACTATAGTACAGATATTTATATAGTATGTTAATAAAGTTTTTTGGATTTAATATTTGAACACCATATTATGATGTAACCCTAACTGCAGCAAACCTGCATACTCAGGAAATCACTTGAGAATACAGGTTTTCTGATATTGGGTTAGTAATGTATTTAACTTGTTACCTAAACATTCAAGCTAATGTGAATTATATGCTATTTTTCACAGGTCTATCAGACTAAAAACAATAAACAAGTAAGTTATGACTTCCTATAAAATAGTTTGGGACAAAATTATTTATATCTTGTTGATTTGATCAATTAACCCTTTAAGGAGTAACGACGTTTTAAAACGCCAATATTTGAGAGCTGGTTAAGGAGTAAGGGTGAAAACTCAAATCAGACCTCAAAAGAGTAAACAATTTTTTTTTAATTTTCACTAAATTACATTGCAACATGGAGTAAATATAGTTACAAACGTGTTTTAGGTTCAAAATGCCCTAAAATAAATATTTTAGAACTTTTTCAATTTTTCAATTTTCAAATCTTTAATTAAAGTAACGAAAGAAAGCACCGAGTGATGTTTAGCAAATGAATAACTCTCAGCTACAGAGATACAGGCGTCAATAACAGGGGAGTGTAGAACGCTTCCACTTTTATTTAGTGCTAATAAATAACAAATCTAATAAAACTTCATGCCGCGCCGCCACTTTTTCCACCGAAACTTCCCGCCACGACCACCCCGCCTAAGAAACCCTCTGCAGATTTTTCACAACCTACCGAATACACCAATGTTCCGTGTATTTATGTGTCATTAATTATCGATTTGTAGCTTAAGAATCAATCTATGTCAGGTTATGTGTATATATATATATATGTATTTGAACAAATTTCGTCAAATAACGTTTTAAAACGACGCTACTCCTTTTTGCGGAACCATTAGAAAGACATTTTAAAACGTCAATACTATTTTGACACAAAATACAGTACTCTTTAAAGGGTTAACCCAATATTGAAAAAAGGAAAATAATGTCTTCACCAAAGAATACACAAGCTGTTAGAACATTTTATTAGAACTTGTTTGTTAGAGCCACCAAAGTTTTGGTTTTACATAGATACCGATTTTAGTTTTTAAAATCTCTTGTTGTCATTCTAGTTTACCAACAGTAACATTATCACCATCATTAAATTATGGCAAACGATACTTGAGGTTATAATTGAGGATGAGTCGATTCTTGATACCACTGATTCTTGGATATTGGTACCGGTATCGAGAAATTATCATGAAATATCTATGAAGATACCGATACCAGTTAGTGGTCGGATGAAAATATATTACTATTAGGCAAACTATGTCATTTTTATAAAATAAATCATATTTATTCAAGTTAAAAGTATCTATAACTCCTATTTATTATAATGATGTCTTTGCTATGTTTGCTGATAAAAAAGCTAATGATTCACTGGTTATCTCAGCAGACGAGAAAAAGGTTGACCCATATTTTCTTAAATATAGTCTGATTTCATGATAAAGGCTTGTTTCAAAAGTAAAACACATTTCTTCAAATTATCTAATCATTTTACAAGGTGGGACAGGACAAATGTATTGTGTTGTTACTGTGAAAGCCTTTTTTCATCAACAAACTTAATACTTGATACTTGACACTATCCCACTAGTAGCACAACTGCACCGTGGTCGTCATCGCCTATTTGTCTTCTAAATATTCCTGTAAGGTATAATATGACCTCTTCAGCAAATGTTCCTTAAACTTGTCTTTGAATTTATCCAGGTCTTCTATTCTTTTAACTTCAGGTGGTGCTGAGTTGAATAATTTGGAACACAAATATCTTGGGCAACTTTTTGCCAGGTTTGAACTTATTTGGGGCATGTGAACATTTTTTTCTCTGCCATGTTGAATAATCATGTATTGCTTGGTTTTTTAAGAATACTTCTGGTTTCCTTTTGACCATAACAGCTGCTTCCAGAATGAAAAGCGCTGGTACCGTAAGAATTTCAGCTTTGACAAATAATGGTTTGCAATGGGCAAGATACGGTTCATTAAACATTGGTCTAATTGTCCTTTTTAGCAACAGGAGTATGTATTGCACCATGGGGATTTTTCCTCAGAGGACAATACCATAATTGACAATGCTATGAAAGCAACCAAAATAGACTTTCGATAATATGTTTTATATCAACAACAGATTTTAGTCACCATCTTTTTATCATCAATTTTAGTAAACATCTCGACTTTCCCCCTTAGTTTCAATATTGCTTTGGTTAGCTCTACAGTAAGGCTGGGCTGTTACCAAATTACTCTTCATCTATTTATCACGTTAATGATTAAAATTTGTGTTCTATTTATAATTTTTATACCATGTTATTGTTATATGATTTGTAAATCTCTAAAATGACCTAAAAATAGTCGGTTGTTTGCTGACAAAACAGCTAGTGATTCACTGGTTATTTCAGCAGACTAGAAAAAGTTGACCCATATTTTCTTAAATATAGTCTGATTTCATGATAAAGGCTTGTTTCAAAAGTAAAACACATTTCTTCAAATTATCTAATCATTTTACAAGGTGGGACAGGACAAATGTATTGTGTTGTTACTGTGAAAGCCTTTTTTCATCAACAAACTTAATACTTGATACTTGACACTATCCCACTAGTAGCACAACTGCACCGTGGTCGTCATCGCCTATTTGTCTTCTAAATATTCCTGTAAGGTATAATATGACCTCTTCAGCAAATGTTCCTTAAACTTGTCTTTGAATTTATCCAGGTCTTCTATTCTTTTAACTTCAGGTGGTGCTGAGTTGAATAATTTGGAACACAAATATCTTGGGCAACTTTTTGCCAGGTTTGAACTTATTTGGGGCATGTGAACATTTTTTTCTCTGCCATGTTGAATAATCATGTATTGCTTGGTTTTTTAAGAATACTTCTGGTTTCTGAATCAACAAGTGCTTCCAGAATAAAGTCCTTGTGATACCGTAAGAATTTCACTACTTGACAAATATGGTTTTTCAAAATGTAACTATATATTATCAGGTTTTACTTCTATTAGGAACATATTGTAATTTCCATCAAACCAGTGAGTCTGTGTTTCTCAATATCAGAGAAGACAACACCATACTATCCCTTTTTTCGTGAAGGTGACTTTAAGTCTGTAATGTTGAATAACAGATGTGATTCAAAGACAATAGTGCAATAATTAACTACACATCAAAACATCGAGTTTTACTAATTTTACTTTTGGGTATGCAGTAATTCATTACTCATTTCCTATTATTTTTTATTCACAAGTATTTTTTGCAGAATCCCAAAAGACTTGCGTGGCATTGTTTACTGCCAAGGGGTGAAGGAGGGCGGGGAGGAAGTCTGGACATTCATGTGGAACCGCTACCGCAACTCCAACGTTGGGACTGAGCAGAACCTCATCCTGGGAGCTCTCAGCTGTACCAGGGAGGTCTGGCTCCTCAACAGGTATGGTGTGGTAACATCTATAATAATAATACACACCTATATACAAGTGATAGACACACAAAAAGACACTCAACTGTACCAAAAAGGTATGGCTACTCAACAGGTCTGGTCTGTCACCATCTACAATAATAATACACACCTATAGTGTACAAGCGATAGACACACAAAAACACACTCATCTGTACCAAGGAGGTTGAATCTGGACCTTTTTTCTCTTTCATCTACAATAATAATACACACCTATAGTGTACAAGCGATAGACACACAAAAACACACTCATCTGTACCAAGGAGGTTGAATCTGGACCTTTTTTCTCTTTCTTTTATTAACAGTTAAGTAGAGGTTAAAGGTCAAAGTGTAGAATTAGCAAGACAAGACTCTTCAATTACATTTTAAATCATATAAATGTTTTCTGAAAAATAACTTTGAAAGATTTAAAAACTCATAATGATTTAAAATGGCAGCAAAAATCATTGCTTATATATCAATTGAAGAAGAATTGTTTAACCATGTGCATTTTATTTTCAGATACCTAGAGTGGTCCATAGATGAAAAATCTGGAATTAGAAGGCAAGACAGCTCAACAGTGTTTGGCAGTGTGGCTCGCACAGACTTTGGATACTATCTGGCAAACAGATTTCTCCATAGAAACATCAAGAAGATACACGACTAGTAAGAACGATTAAACATATTATTCATGGTATAGATTTTCTGAGCATCATAGAAATTGATTTACTCATATTATTAGGTTAAACAATGTTTTTCAAGCAGTAGGCCCTGCTACTTGTTGGCCTCTCACATTGTCATTCTTGTGAATAGAGACCTCAGTTCATGATATTCAATTAAATTTTAAAAACCCATATTTATTTGAAAGGAAATAATTGTTGATGGTTCACATGTTTCGGCTTATATATTGTCTATATGGTTTCCTAACTTTTGTTACTGTTTCCCTGTTCTCAGGGAGTTTTGGGAAAAAACCCAGTAGATTAAAAAAACTCTCTTTAACCCACTGTTAACTTTTTGTCTTACCTTTAAAATTCTTAATATTTGAAACATGAGATAACTATTAAAATAATTGCTGTGTGTTTCCAGGTCTGTTTAATATGGTTATAAATCTAACATCCTATGTTTAGTTATACTTATTATATACTATGACTTCTTTGATTATTAACTCAAGCTTTATTTGTCTAAGCTTTAGTAAACACATAAAAATTTACAGCTTTGGACCAAAAGCTACTCGTCTTGGTCGATACATTGGCGCTATAGCTGATCAGATGGTTCATGAAGAGGATCTAAAAGAAGTAAGTCTTACAGGAATGGAATAGTTTACAGTGACTTGATTAAGAAATAGTAAAAAACAATAAACAAGGGATATTTGGGGCTTTCTACAGTTCATTATTTTCCTTAAACAAAGTTAAGAAATGAAACACTAAAATTATAAAAGAAAATACAAGGAAAATGAGGAAGGAATATCTTTAAATTTTGGAAATAACTAATTTCCGAGTAGAAAATAAGTTCTAGATAGGTCTAATGTCCAGGAAAATTCGTGTTTTACTGTAATATTAAGTTTAAAATCTAAAAATTTAACATTACGCTTATGGAGAATCAAATGTAAACAATGCAAACCAAAACAGCTGTTTATAAACGTTTGACAGTTCTTGATTGAAGACGGCAAAGAACAATATGTGAATAGAGGTTTTTCATAAATATTTATTTTATGTATGTAATAAATGTAAAATTATCAGGTTACTAAACAATTTGTAAAAACTTTAGGGTAACATAACTGTGCGAAATAAAAGCAGGAAAGAGTATTTCCAAAATCTTCCGTGTTTTGATAGAAAACGTATTCGTTGTATTGCTTGAAGCTACTGTAACAAACCAAATAATTGGTGTAAATTAAATTTATCTTTTGCTTTTCAATCCTCATTCCGTTTCTAACAAAATCAGTTGATCACAGGATAATAATAACAAACAGTATGGACATTTAAATTCAGTATAAGGTTAGCTAAAACAATTAATTGAGGTTGGCCAAAAACTCTTAAACGACGACGCGAAATCGGCTGACGCCGTAGCTTAAGCGCTTAGATCTCACGTATGCAAGGTCGCGTGATCGATCCCCACCCGAGGGCTATATATTTGTTCAGTATTTATGCCATATTAATTAAGGGGTATTAAAACGGTTTTATTTAAACCACATAAATGTTTTCATTGAGCAGTAAATTTGTTTTAATTTTGCTAACAAGTGTAAAAAATACACTTATTCATTATTTTTTCTACAGTACTTATCATTTTGTAAACAAAGTTAAGAAATGAAACACTAAAATTATAAAAGAAAATACAAGGAAAATGAGGAAGGAAAAGATTGTTTTACTCTCATGATTAACTTTGTTGAACTCTGTTTTTATTTTGAACATATTCTTATCATCTTAAGCTTATCAACATCTTTATCTAAGATAGTCTCAACTATCTGTTTATCAAGAGATATAGAGGATCTTTATCACATATTATCAAGGTCATCTGTATACCCAAGATGGTATTTGTCCTCACCAACTATCTATCTCCCTCTATCTCCTCTGGTTTTCCTGAGTTTCCTCACGCTCATGACCATCTATACACAAGATGGTATTTGTCCTCACCAACCATCTATCTCTCTCTATCTCCTCTGATTTTCCTGAGTTTCCTCACTCTCATGACCTTCTATACCCAAGATGGTATTTGTCCTCACCAACTATCTATCTCCCTCTATATCTTCTGGTTTTCCTGATTTTCCTCACTCTTATGACCGTCTATACACAAAATGGTATTTGTCCTCACCCACTATCTATTGCCCTCTATCCCATCTGATTTTCATGATCTTCCTCAATCTCATGGTCAGTTTAACCTAAGGTGATATTTGGCTCACCGATTCACCTCCTCTAGTCTTCAAAATCTTACTTACTTACTCTCATGGCCATCCATACGTACGTAACGTGGTGTTTGGCTTCGTAAACTATCTGATTTCATCTAAAGTGCATTAGTTTTGTTTTCCCAAGTTCTAAGTACTTAATCATTTTGTCTAAGAAGATAAATACAGTACGGTATTTAAGGCAAAGCCTGTGAAAAGATTGCATTTATAATCTGAATTTATTTATAATTTATATTTAGTTTGAGCTATAAAATAAATTAGAATGAGCTCATAGACATTAGGGAGATAAGTTCTATAAATTATCATAGTATAATGGTGTGTTGTTTCTAATCCTAATTCTTACGGTAGCTTTCCTTATCTCTAACATATGTTAAAAAAATACATACTCATATTATCTATTAATTTAAAACATTCGAAATTGCATCTAACCAGAAACTATCTCCTTTGCAGCTCAAGGCATTGACTGAGCATTATGCGCCATTGTTGGAACAGTCTCGTCTCTCTGTCAGCCAGAGTTTGGAGTCTGTGTTGGTCAACATCGCCTGGATGAAGGACTATTACCAGTCTATCAGCCAGACTCTAACTGCCTGAATCATTCTCTCTATTCTCTACACTAGTCAAGTTGTTCAATTGAATAAAGTATATTTTTTAACTGTTTATTTGATTTTTATCTCATTTTTTGTTGCATTTGTTGTCTGTCAAGTGATTTTCAAGGGTAGGCATGCAGAGTGTTTGATCCAAATGTGTATCTTACATTTTTATTCATGATTCTACATTTTTCAACCACAGAAAAATAATAATTAAAAATCTGTAAAACATTATTTTTCTGTAGTTTGAATAGTGTGTGTCAATCATGTTCCATCTAACATTGGGTTTTCTTCTCTGTGAACCCAGAAAAAATGAAAGACATATACAGAAACACATAACATAAACATAGACAGTTTTGCAGCTGTTTACAGACAGTCTGATAATCATTGATGCGCGCCGACTGTCATGTATTCAGAATACAAGTGTGGATTCATTTTGCACACACAATGAACCAAGCTCTTCTAAAATTATTATGTGAGGTGGAGATTAGCTTATCTCAACACTGTAGACTGTGAGAAATAATTTTGCCTAACGCTGGATGCTGATCTGTCTTCAAGACTGTGGATCTCTTTAACTATGTGTCGAGTGGACTACCTGTTCATAGCTCAAAACATGTACTGTTGTTCTCCTTCCTTGGATGAATGATTGGCGTCAACAAAATATTATAGTTCTTATATTTTGCTGTATACACCAAGGTATGTACTGTACTATGAATTTCAGTTATGTTTTTGCTGTAAAAAAAGAAATAGCACAAAAAACAACATAACAGGGTACAGAATATAATGAATTTTCCATGATAACAGAGGTATATTTAATCATTAGATCGTGAGACAGTCCTGCAACCATTTCTATATTGACACTTGGTCAATATACCTGAAAACTTTCTGTGAACAAAACGGACTTTAAATAAACAGCATCTGTGAACTGACTCATGCTTTCTCCCTTTACAACTAAATTAAACAATAAGAGTACTTACCTTTAATAAACTATAATGTTATTAAATCCTTTCTAAAATAATACTTAACAAATCTAACGTTCAAAAAATAGTCATGAAATCTCTTACAGAACCTTTTTAATACAAGTTAAAAAAATTATGGGAATTATCCAGATCCTACCAACCACAGGTAATAACAACCATTTTGCATGGGTTTTAATGGGTAATGAGATTTTATTTAAGTGCTGCATACCAAGTTTCATGAAAAATGGATGAGAAATAAGATTTTATTATTTTTAGACAGCGTACTGTGTTTAACTTGAACAGTAATTACAATTTTTCTCTGGAACTGTTAATTGGTATAGACTAATAATTCAAGTACTAATTTGTTTAGTTTTTTATCTGGTTTTAATGACCATAGATAAATTATTTTATATTATTTTTGTTTTCCATGAGGCCATCGGTGTGGTCTCGAGGTTGTTACATAGACAGGCAGGCAGAAATCGGTTTGAAAACCACTTTTTAAGATTCAGGTAGCTTCAAAAAGGAAATTTCTATATTTCTACTCTCAACTCAAATCCAAAACTTTTTACGAAAACAATACTTTCTCCAAGGGGGAATATAAGGGGGAGTGTAAAAATAGTGTAACTTATTTTATATACAACTCTCATAATTTAAATAACAGTTTCTGAAAAATTTTACTAAGTTATATAAGGAAGAAGGATTTATATAACATAACTAGTAATATTACTAATGAGTTTGGAGAAATTTTTTGTATCCATGCCTTGAAATATGCTAAGAAAGAATTTAAGTGTTTTCATGACTTTATTATATCATTTCAGTCAGCAACTTAAAAAAAATAAATACAGATTTCTGAACCAAAGAGGCAGTGAGAGTACCTACATCCTGAGAAAGAAGGTTTAAATTTATGAAGGAGGACATACTTTACACTTGCAATGCTTCCTATATATATTCACAAAAATTGAAGTTTGAATTGGTCAAGGGAGAATTTTAGTGTTTCCCAGTTGAGTAATTCAATTCTAGCAAGTATAATTAGTTGATAAAGTAATGTCCAAGATTATTACTACAATTTTATTCTTTAAATATTAGAAGCTAATTTTAGAGCTAGATAACGTAAATATTGTCCTTATTCCGGTGATCAATGAAAAAGTTTTAATAATTGAATTGAGTAAAATATGACTCAAACCATTCACGACCAATTAATGTTTGTATGTTTACTCAAAGCCAACTGTCAATGATGGCAGAGGTTGCAAGTTTGGTTTAAGTTAGAGATTACTGGTTTCAAAATCCAGCTATGGGAAAGTCACAGAACTCACTGTCTATGAGACGTCGAAATCATTTCTTCTTCTCATTAGTATGTTTTGTTTCTTTCTGGTTGATGTATGTGTCAGGTATGTAGCACTTATGTAACAAAAACAATCTATTTTATTTACAAAATATTTTTTATTTTATTGATACCAATTTTAATATGTTAGTGTGATGAAACTTTGAGATTCTTTGGACTAATGATTTGTTCAATCAATCAAAATCACTTTATTTTTTATTTACATCAATGTTGGTGTACATGAAGAGTTTCTCTCCATCACAGGAACTCATCTAGCTGGTAGAAGGGATTTTTGCTAGCCAGTTGGTGTGGGTAATCTTTATTTCCTTCCCGATTTGACACTTGATGTCCCCTGGAAACATGTTGCAGAATTTCCTACCACTGTATGAAGGCAACCTGTAATGTTAGGCGCTGTGGTGAAAGATCAGTTGGTGTCTCTGCATGTCTGGTTTTATGGGAGCGAATATCTGATCCCTTTAGAAGAGGGTTCCCATTCACACAGAGATACATACATGATACATGATACATAGTGTGATAACTGTCAGGATGTTTTGTTAAACAGATTTTTATTATGGACATTTTCCATCACAATTTTAAGTAAAACAAAGTTGCACAATGTTTCGGGATCTGGGATCTGATCCCATCCTCAGGTGAGCTAGCACCCAAAACATAACAAAATTAGTACATAATCCGGACTAAGCTGGTATAAAACAAAAAAGATTAAAGAATTCAGTTATGTTTTAGGTACTAGCTCACATGAGGACGAGATCAGATTCCAGATCCTGAAACGTCTTGAAACTTTGTTTTACTTAAAATTGTGATGGAAAATGTCCATAATAAAATCTGAATAACATAAATCCACTATCACCAATAATGAATTTCAAACTAAGACTGTCCGGATGTTCAGTTCTGTAAAAGCTTGTCTGCCGCTTTCTCTTTAACCCCCCATTGGTCGAGGTCACATTTGTTAAGCGGATGGTCGAGGGGTGACCTTTTTAAATGCTTTGTTAACGGTATATATTTCAAGAATTTTGAACAAATTATAAAATCAAACCACTTTTGTTTAACTGTTTTTATAACCTTTAATTATATACAAACCTAAAAATATCTAATTTCACAGTAAAAAATTAAAACTGTCAAACTGTAGATTTTGCACAAAATTATTAATTAATTTACATTTTTTCAATTCATGATTTAAAAAAGAGGAGACTATTGAAAAGACATTTTGCTAATACTCATTGTATTATAACTACAACATAAAAATATATAAAACACATAGTTTATTGCTAAATAAAAGGCCTTTTGAGTTGTGCTTAATGCACTGTAACTTGTCACGAAACAAAGGTGCGAGACAGACTGATGGTCACTTAACCTCCACCATATCAATAATCCTTCCAAGTTTTAGGCGGTATTATTTATACAAAAAAACAAAAATACTTATTTACACTAAGTGAAATTTATTTATGCTAAATCAAAAAAAAATTATGGTTAACTACATTTTTAAAATGTATATATTACAATTCATTTAAGTATTCTTCATATGAAAAAAGACATATTTTTCAATGTGTCCAACAAAAACAAACTTACAACATAATCCAAAATTAAAACTGTTATATATTTAAAAATAATTCTTTAAAAATAAATTGTCACGAACAAGGTGCTGAGAGAAATGGTCACTTAACCTCCACCACCATATCCACTCGACTATTGACATCCCAAACAACAGACATGGGTTGAGTCCAAACTTAGAAAAGCAGTGATTGATATTTTCTATGAAAATATGCCTCATCAATGACCGCACCAGCCAGGACTAGTTTGTTGTTGTGGGACATTGCTGTTATCCAGACTATTTTTATTGCTCTTTACCACCTTTGAGTTGGCCATGTTTGTTGACGAGTGCACAAAAACATTCCCATCATTGCGCTAGAGTACTGATGGGAAATATAAAACTAGACATGTTAAAGATTTACGTAGAAGAAGCTGTGAATATAAAGCAGGATTTCAATGTTGATCGAGTAATGGTGATTGGATGAAAGAGAGGTCTAAAATTATTGGTACTCCTATAGTTAATATTTTACTTGTACATACTTATATTCTGTATACTATGTATTGTTTGATGTTTCGGCAAATCTTCCTGAAGTCCACAAGGTAAAATTCAAGCTTTAAGCCAACTTGAATTCTTGATGGCATTGTTGTTCAATTTAATAACACCTAATTTATATGTACAAATTTAAAATGAATATATTCTCATCCATAATGTGTTATTAAGGATTTCTGACCTGGGTTATAATATTACTGATGTCGGCACCGCGAGATTCTGAGTACCCCACTTACAGACTCCCTGGAGATCTGGTCCCCAGCCAATACAACCTCGAGATCTCCACTGACCTGGACAACTTCACCTTTAGCGGAAAAGTCTGGATTCAAGTAAGCCAATCAAAAACGTGTACACAAATGATTAACCTCCGCAATATCTTGTAGTCCAATTATTTTGACGTACATTTTTTACACTGTATTTATTATACAGAGAAATGTCTTTATGAATAATACATACACAGCTTTTTAAGTATTTAGAACCATTGATCGTATTTGTAAAGTACACTAAAACTTTGGTTTAGTTTGTAATTTAAGAGAAATTAAATGTGACTCTGACCAGCTGTAACAAGTGCACACTACCATTTCTAACCAACACGGACAAACTGTTTCCACCAAGCAAAGCTAGATAGTGGGCTGACTAAAAGTCCCCAAGAAAACAAGAAGATTTGCAAGTATAGATTTGTGCAACTAAACTTATTAATAGAGACATTCATCCCCAACTTATGGCCTTTAAAAAAAACAATAAGTGACTATTATTGACATAATGTATGTATCTAATTAAAAATCTAATCTCTTGGTTGAATAGAATGAAAAGTATATCTGTGGGGCACTGATAGGTATTGAGTGGGGTCATTGACTTCAGGAAAGCTTGACAAATTGCATTCTCCTCTAATTCTTGCTCAGCCTGATATACGTTAGCTGTAGCTTTCTACAAACAGAAGTGTACAGTGCCGAATTTATCTTGGCTTTGTGGCTCTGAATCTAGCGGTCTGTCCTACTGGTACATAGTTCCCCTTTTACTGGTTTACAATACTGGTTGTCTGTATGACGGTTTCAGTTCTACTGGTACATTGTTTACCTCTCATTGGTTTACAATACTGGTTGTCTGTATGACGGTTTCTGTTCTACTGGTACATAGTTCCTCTCTTACTGGTTTACAATACTGGTCTTCTGTATGACGGTTTCTGTCCTACTGGTACATAGTTC
Organism: Nephotettix cincticeps; assembly: GCA_023375725.1. Taxonomy (NCBI): domain Eukaryota; kingdom Metazoa; phylum Arthropoda; class Insecta; order Hemiptera; family Cicadellidae; genus Nephotettix; species Nephotettix cincticeps. Next base: position 49,067,982 of record CM041784.1, on the reverse strand, counting down.
CTCTCTTACTGGTTTACAATACTGGTTGTCTGTATGACGGTTTCTGTTCTACTGGTACATTGTTTACCTCTCATTGGTTTACAATACTGGTTGTCTGTATGACGGTTTCTGTTCTACTGGTACATTGTTTACCTCTCATTGGTTTACAATACTGGTTGTCTGTATGAAGGTTTCTGTCCGACTGGTACATAGTTCCCCTCTCACTGGTTTACAATACTGGTCTTCTGTATGACGGTTTCTGTTCTACTGGTACATTGTTTACCTCTCATTGGTTTACAATACTGGTCTTCTGTATGACGGTTTCTGTTCTACTGGTACATTGTTTACCTCTCATTGGTTTACAATACTGGTCTTCTGTATGACGGTTTCTGTTCTACTGGTACATTGTTTACCTCACATTGGTTTACAATACTGGTCTTCTGTATGAAGGTTTCTGTCCTACTGGTACATTGTTCCCCTCTCATTGGTTTACAATACTGGTCTTCTGTATGACGGTTTCTGTCCTACTGGTACATAGTTCCCCTCTTACTGGTTTACAATACTGGTCTTCTGTATGACGGTTTCTGTCCTACTGGTACATAGTTCCCCTCTTACTGGTTTACAATACTGGTTGTCTGTATGACGGTTTCTGTTCTACTGGTACATTGTTTACCTCTCATTGGTTTACAATACTGGTTGTCTGTATGACGGTTTCTGTTCTACTGGTACATAGTTCCCCTCTTACTGGTTTACAATACTGGTCTTCTGTATGACGGTTTCTGTCCTACTGGTACATAGTTCCCCTCTTACTGGTTTACAATACTGGTTGTCTGTATGACGGTTTCTGTCCTACTGGTACATAGTTCCCCTCTCACTGGTTTACAATACTGGTTGTCTGTATGACGGTTTCTGTTCTACTGGTACATTGTTTACCTCTCATTGGTTTACAATACTGGTTTTCTGTATGACGGTTTCTGTCCTACTGGTACATAGTTCCCCTCTTACTGGTTTACAATACTGGTCTTCTGTATGACGGTTTCTGTCCTACTGGTACATAGTTCCCCTCTTACTGGTTTACAATACTGGTTGTCTGTATGACGGTTTCTGTCCTACTGGTACATAGTTCCCCTCTTACTGGTTTACAATACTGGTTGTCTGTATGACGGTTTCTGTTCTACTGGTACATAGTTCCCCTCTCATTGGTTTACAATACTTGTTTTCTGTATGACGGTTTCTGTTCGATGTACTATTTGGGCAGAAACCGTGGTTCTAAACTGGTTCAAATTACTTTCATACAAAATTAAATTGCAAACTACAGTGTATTTTGGAATAAATGCCTTCAGTCAAATTACAATTTTGTACTGTATTGCAATATAACATACATTACAAATGGGATTCACAAAAAGTTTAAATTTTAATGTTTTAAAATTAATAAACCTTAACTTTAATGATATTTAATACAATATATATTATACTACAGTAGTTCAGTACAATGGTTTTCTATATATCATATAGTGACTAAAATAATGTCTCTTCCAGTTGGAATGTAAGGAAGTGACAGACACAATCTATCTTCATTATCGTAACCTCACTATTGAGGAGAAAGAAGTGAACATAAAACATGTTGCCAGCGACTTAGAATTTATTGAGGTAAAATATACTGTATCTAGGTGAATTAATTATTTATAAGTACTGTATATCTTTAATATACTAGTAATTTTAATGGTTGTTATAATAGCTAGAGCCATACATTTTACTTTAAGATAATACAATTAATTGTATTATCTCTTATTCGTTGATTCCATAACTGTCTCTGGCTCTCATTAATATATATCCCAATAATAAAATCATGTAAGTTTAATTTTACAGTATTAAAAACTTTATGTTTATATTGGTAACTTTATTAATAATTTATCATACTGTACTGCTGAAAACATTTTAAAAATATAAAAATTGTGAATAAGAGGTCAGAAATATATTTTTAATTTTGAAACCAAATTTCAATCAATGTTTACAAGATTTTTTAAAAATATTTCTAATATTACAACGTCTTTGAATGCACAGTTCAAGAATAGTTACATTAAATAAATCTACATTAATGCTATGACTTTATGATATTACTTGAAACCTTTTGGTACTTTAATTTTTTTTTGTATTACAGGACTTAAAGATATCAAAAATAACATATGAAGACAAAAATGATTTCATGGTTGTAAAGTTAAGCAAAAAGGTAATAACTGGAAATAATTATGTCTTGTACATTCCTTTTGATGGAATCTTGTATGAAGGACTTGCAGGATATTATCGCTCTAGTTATTTTGACAGAGTTTCAAACGCTACAAAGTGAGTAATAAATGTCAAAATCAAATCAAAATAAATCTGAGATAATCTTTAGTTAATAATGATATCTTTTTTATTATTTAAAATATTAGTAAACAATTTAACATATAGCTTTATCTAATTAAGTTGTAAACAAACACTTAAAATTCAAATTTTTAATTTTCCCTAGAATCAAACCTTCTTTTTCATTTTCCATAATACCATTCTTAAGAAAATTTATAAATTGGTATACGGTTATGTCTCTAAAAAATTATTCTAACAATTATTTTAATGTGTTTTCTTTTGCCATTAGTTAAAGAAATTGGATGATTATTTTGAAACAATACATTTTTGTATTATATTTAAATAAACATAGAGTATGATAGTTTTATTAAAGGTTGTAGCATTTTAATTTACTTAAAAGAGAAAATGTGATGTGTCAGTCGACTGATACTGTTAATTTTTATTCATTTTAGATGGTTGGCTGTGACTCAATTTCAAGCTACAGAAGCTCGCAGGGCTTTCCCATGTTTTGATGAGCCGGAAATGAAAGCAAAATTTAGTATAAAGATGGCACACAAAAATAATCTGAAATCAATCAGTAACATGCCGTTACGCAGATCTTTCCCAGTGTAAGTTATGGATATGTAAACGTATTTGGGGAACAGCCAGTCAGAAAAAATCATGGTTGGACCCTTTAAGATTTTTAGCGAATTTCCCATGGAAGAGTGAGCTTTTCACATGAGTAGTATGGTGACATTTAAGCCCGGGACCATGATAGAAGCTCATAACTAAACTTTTTCTGGGGTCATGAACATGGGCGGAGTTAGAGGTTACACGTTGGGGGAGGCAGAGAGTTGGTGTTCTATTTTTTGTCACAATACAGCTTAAAAATGGAGAAAAAGACTTAAAACTAATATAATACCACAGCTAAAACCCATCAAAATATCTGTGTTCAATAAAAAATTATAACAGAACTGGTAAGATTGGTAATAAAATTCAAAAACTTTCAAGAGGTCTGGGGGGGCATTACCCCCCCCATGACTCCGCCCATTTCAATTGGAATATAATTCCTGTAACATGATCTCAAAAGGTTGATCCAAAACAAAATAGCACTGGTTTGAAATTCATAACTTTCAATTTCAAACCACCTCCAATTTGTTTTGGATGAAAAAAAGTTTTGGTAGTTTTGTTTTTGTTTTGTTAGATAAAATTTGCAGCATTGTATTCTACTAATTAAGACCTTTTATTTAATATGCTTACCTTAAAGATTTTTAACTTACTCTTCATAGGCCATCCTCTATAGGAGCGATCCGATCAATGTGTATACAAATTGTAGCTTACTATTACCAGTAATTGTGTACAAAATTTGGTTGTGATACCTATTTTTAACACGAAGCAACAGTGATACAGCTACAGCAAAATATGACCCTACAGACGAACAGAATGAGCTAGCTCAACGACCCGCGCGGTTCTGAACTGGCAAAGAGTTGCGCTAGATACGCCCTAGTGGCGCTCACCTGTACTACCAAAGCTCCAACCTCGGCAGACAAATTCCGGTTACTTTTGGGTACCCCCTCGTATATTAAATCAAACAATATCTTGCTAAAGCTGTAGGTGTCCAGGAGTATGGATATAGTAGTATGTGGATGTTCAGTGATTTTTCCTAAAGTAGATAATTTTTCCTTCCCATTTCCAGTGAGGGCAAGCCAGGCTGGGTGTGGGACGAATATCAAGATACTGTTCCCATGTCAACCTACCTGGTCGCATTCATGGTCAGTGAGTTTGAATACAAGGAGTCTGATCCCCAGCCCAACAAAGTCCTCTTCCGAATTTGGGCTAGAAGGGATGCTATAGACCAGGTACATGAGTATCTTATTCCAGCTAGAGGTCTTGTAATATTGCTCAAGGCTGGTGAGATAGCTGAACTAGATGCTGATCAATGATTTTATTGAAAATTTCTTACTTTTTTTCTTAACCGGCCGTTGATCGAGGTCACATGTGTTACGCGGATGGTCGAGGGGTGAGTGCCCCTCTCACTAAATTATGAGGCCTCACCTTAGACAGGGCGCGCCAACTTTCATCACACTAAGAGTTCAGACTTTGACCATATTTTCAAAATGTTTTGAGGCTTATGAAATAAAAACATTAATTCAAATCAAACCATATGTAAATGGAAATGAAAGTAACACTTTACAAAATAATTGAACTGTGTTAAATAAAAAAAATAATGAAACACATCAAGGCGCATGGTCTAAAATTGACCGCAAATTACAAGAATGAACAGGGCGCGTGACCTAAAAATGACAGCGTCCCTAAAACAACACTCTGGCCAGGACAAGGGTTTGGACAGTACTGGTTGGTATTAGGTTGAGTGGTGTCAGTAAGGGGTTGGTATGAATGTAACAAAGGCATGGCCCTAATGGACTGTCTACAACTGAGAAAAATTGAAAATAGTTTTTTCTGAGGTTACTTTTGCGCTGTGCGCACTTCTAGGGTTAAAGGCCTTTTTTTAGTTGTGCTTACTGCACTGTAACTCGCCACAAAACAAAGGTGTAAGACAGATTGAGGGTCACTTATCCTCTCCTATCCACCGTATCCCCCCAACTACTGACACCTCAAACAACAGGTACCCCGAGTTTCAGGCCGATATATTACAGACTATGTTTTGTAGAAACTTATAATGAAAAGTGAGCGCTGCACTCACCCCTCGACCCTCTGCGGGTTAAAAAAACCTCAACTGACAAGCTGAGGACTTGTGGAGTGAATTAAAGACAGTGAGGTACCATAGTGGTATTAGTCACATGTGCAAGCCAGAGGTGTCCACTCATGATCTGGTAGGAGGTGCCGGACGCTGGTTTCAATCCAGCAACCTTTGACTTACAGGGCAAGGGCGTTACTTAGGGAGCTACTGGCACGGTTTCTCAGGGTGTTGGCTCTTTTGGAGGGTTGTATGCTTTTTATAAGGCCTGTATGTATATGGCATATAATAAAATGAAATATGTTTATCATATTTTGTTTTTATCTTACTTCCCATCAGACTTTATAGATCAACATAACTTAGTAAAATCAGCTAAAATAAGCTATAGGAATGATAATTTTAGATTCTTTGGTAATAACACATATTTGTATTCAATATGTTCTGTATTGTAAGAAATTCCCCGTTCACTACAACTCAATAACTGAATGGGTACCCCGGAAAACATTCCAAGCGACAAAATTTCAAAAACGGAGATATTTAGTGGAAAAGGTTCTAGACGCCACAAAGTACATCATGGTATATTTGTTTTTGAAGATATTTGAGTTTGCAGCCCTAATTTTGTCTGTCAGAATTAGCACGCTCCATTTGACTCCATGGTAAATTCAACTTTCTACGCTTGATAACTCGAAACTAGGTTTTTGTTGCTTGGAACGTTTTCCAGGGGACCCATTCAACTACAGTATTAACAACTATTAGTCTAAGTGTCAATATTTATTAATCCAAACAAAGATGTAATAATAAGCTAGTGGATACACAAGTAATATTTTAGTTGAAATTAGAATCAGATTAAGAGAGTAAAATAAAAAACAGCTGAAGAGTCATAAATTCTGTAACACAACATGTTACTTTACAGGTTGAATTCGCTCGAAAAGTAGGTCCAAAGTTTTTATCATTTTATGAAAAATACTTTGAAGTTGGATACCCTCTACCTAAACAAGACATGGTTGCTATACCTGATTTCACTCATTTAGCAATGGAAAACTGGGGACTAATAACTTACAGGTATGGATGGATTATAATTTATCATATTCATTACAATCTCCCCCAATACGATAGTACTATAAGGAGAAAGTATTGTTTTTGTCAGAATTGAATTGTTATTCAATTGAATGTAATTGTTTTTGAAAGTATTGTTTTTGAATTTCAGTTATTGATGGATATATCCATTTTAGTTCCTCCTGAATCCAAAAGTGGTTTTCAGAGTGGTGTCTGTCTGTGTGTCTGTCCACGTGTTAGCGTGTGGTGATGTGCTGAAGCCTAGAGATTAGACTATTGGTCAGATTTTTATTAAATTCGGTATGTAGGTAAAAATCCACAGTATCTTGGAGCGTTTTTAATTTAGCTATTTTTTTAACTTTTTATTTTTAAGGGTGTTTTACCCCTAAAACCCCTCAAAAACATTAATGTAATATAAAATACATAAATGTAAAATTGAATGTAGTCTTTTATGAGGCAAACAAAATGTAACAGATTTTTTTTAAACATTGGGGTTTAAAATTGTTATCTTTTAAACATAAAAAAATAATCTTTTTATTATTAGTCTATGTCTAACGGTCCTAGTGAAAAGTTCAATTTACTGTCCGTTGTAGACACAGTACACTAAAACGTACATTGTAGTATGTAGTACGTTGCAGTTATAACAACTATTCGTCTAAGTGTCAATATTCATTAATCCAAACAAAGATGTAATAAACTAGTGGATACACAAGTATCTTCAGATTAAGAGAGTAAAATCAAATGCAGCTGAAGAGTCATAAATCCTATAACACAACATGTTACTTTACAGGTTGAATTCGCTCGAAAAGTAGGTCCAAAGTTTTTATCATTTTATGAAAAATACTTTGAAGTTGGATACCCTCTACCTAAACAAGACATGGTTGCTATACCTGATTTCACTCATTTAGCTATGGAAAACTGGGGACTAATAACTTACAGGTATGGATGGATTATGATTTATCATATTCATTACTATCTCCCCCAATAGGATAGTACTATAAGGAGAAAGTATTGTTTTTGTCAGAATTTTTGAACTTCAGTTATTGAAGAATATATCCATTTTAGTGCCCCCTGAATCCAAAAATGGTTTTCAGATGATGTCTGTCTGTGTGTCTATCCATATGTTAGTGTGTGTGTGTGGTGATGTGTTGAAGCATAGAGATGAGACTATTTGTCTGATTTTCATGAAATTTGGTATGTAGGTAAAAATCCACAGTATCTTGGAGCATTTGATATTTTTACAATTTTTAAGGAGTTTTTCTACCCCTAAAAACCCCTCAAAAACATTTAAAATGTAAATAGCTCAAAAATGGCTCTAACAGATTTGATGAAAATTGAATGTAGTCTTTTATGAGGCAAACAAAATGTAACCAGATTTTTTTTAAACATTGGGGTTTAAAAGTTATGGGCTTTTAAACATAAAAAAATAATAATTTGTTTGCCGGTAATTGTTTTGCTTAACAATAATTTTATAAAACAATTTGACTATCGCAATTAAAAGTAGTTTGAAAACTAAAAATAATTATTATTTTGAATTATTAGAGTATTAAAAAATCAATTACTTCCTTATTTCTCAACCGTTTTCCATGAAACTTGGTATGCAGCATAAAGTTACACTAGCCAACAAAACCCACTCTAAAACTCAAAAAGCTTGGTATTACTGGGGGTAGGGGTTTGGGTTGTCCCCCCCCCATAAAATTCTAACAATTAATTTAACTTTCAGAAATTGGATGATTATTTTTGAAGATATTTAGATAAACTTTAAGAATACTATAGTTTTATTAGATTGTCGTTTTTAAATTTACTTAATAAAGAAAGTATGTGTCAGCCCACTGATACCATTTATTTTTATTTAGCCTGAGCCTGTCTATTGAAAGAGCAAAATTCTAAAAAAAATTCATTGATTAAACATGCTTTAAGAATTCATGCAACTGATGATGTAAACTTCCTATCCACGTAGCTCCTAAACCATTAGAGAAATTGAAAAACGCCCAATTATAAAAATGTTTTATCTTAGAGAGTAGAATCTCAAAACAAAATAAAATACAGAATGTTCCATAGGAAATTTTTAAGTTAGCCACCATTTCGGAAAATGGCGGCCATATTGAAAAGAACTGAAATTGTATTCCTGAATGAAACTTAAAATTGAGCAAGCTCCAAATTTAAAGTGTGTTGCTAAGTCATTTAATTGAAAAGTTAGCTATTGGATCACTTTAAAAAAACTCACCCTGCATATTTAAATTTAAAGTCACATATACATGTTTTATTCCCAAAATAGGAAGTTATCCCAGGTCTAACTTTACTTTGTAGCGTATAATAGCCGATCCCTTACAGGGGAAACTTGCAAAAACCAGTTTTATAAAATGCAACATTTATTGATGTAAAAGTTATTAAATTAACAATTAGTTGGACTTTTTTTCAAAACTCTGTCTGATGTAAAAGTAATAAAATGTTATTAATTTTGAAGATTTTTTTTAGAGAATCTGTTCTTCTTTATGATGAAAATATTTCTTCTCAAGATTTCCACTATAAAAGCGCAACAGGGATAGCTCATGAGCTGGCTCATCAGTGGTTTGGTAACTTGGTGACGATGCGTTGGTGGACAGACTTGTGGCTCAATGAAGGATTTGCTACTTATGTTGCCAGTCTTGGTCTGAACCAGGTCAGCCTTACTCATTATTTCAATTAAACTCTTCGTAACATATGTTTTTATAAAGGGTGTATCTCAAACACACCGAAAAAAATGTCCTGTGAACATATGGCCTATGTCGCTTTGTTTTTTCGTCTGCGGTGTGAATGAGTTTTTTATACATAACTGGCTATAACATTGGAACCACTTTAAGTGTACCACCTTCAAACTTAGTACCTGTATGAGTAACAATAGAACTTATTTATGTGCATCGTATCAAATTTATACTTTTTATTATTTAAAAATGGCGGCCATTTCAATTTTTCAAAGCTCAATAACTCAAAAACCATATGATTTACAAAAAAACTATAAACAAAAAAGCTGCGAAATTTAATTTAATTTATGGAAATGTAAAATATTAAAGGGTGTAACACAAATAAAGCAGTTGTCCACAGTACCTGAGTGACCTGGGACCCAGAATTGTGTAGCGTTGGGACCCAGAATTGTGTAGCATTGTTTTGGCTTCCAAGAACACACACTTCATTGTGGCAGTCCAAACCATTGACAATCTTAAGAATAATTAGAGGCATTAGGTTCCTAATATTACATAGGTTATTCCATTAGATTCCTGTTACATCCTTAGAGTGTGACACCTTATTGTTGTGTGCAGGAATTTCCAGAGTGGAACTCATTCAACGCAGACATAGTTCATAACGTGCTGGCTGTCTATAGGATAGATGCTTTGACTTCATCGCATCCTGTATCTGTGCCAATTGGACATTCAAGTGAAATCATGCAGGTGTTTGATTCCATCTCTTACTTGAAAGGTACCGTGCATGTTTTACAAGGCCAGCTGAAAGTGTGGATACTTATATTTTCTATGGTTTAAGTCTGTCAAACTAATATAAGTATTGTCTACTATAATAAGGAAAACACTTTTTGATATCACTATTTTGCAGCTCCGTCCAAAATTTCAATTTTTAAACCTCAACTGCCTATTACCTTTGACTATCCATTATTACTGCAACATAGAACCTATTTCTAACGTTCTCCCTAGGCTTATTGTAGTTGAGCCTGTTACCACTTTTTCAATAAAAAACTCGTAAAACTTTAAAAACATATAAGTTCATGAGAGGTAAAATATTGAGATCCTTAAATAGTGGCTCTGTATGTGCTGAACGGGAGTTTTTGATATAAGTCTTATAAAATGTTTTTGAATAATCATTAATGGTTTCAAAGTAGCCAATTACCAATTAATTTGATAATTAGCTACACATTGAAGCATTTCTTGCATCATGATACGAGGGTCTACTATCTACGACATTCTAGTATATCGAATATAATTTAATTATTAATTTCAATTTTTAACAACTACGCTCACCACTAGCAACAGACACAGAAAAATCCTCAAAATTTGTCAGCAAAAATTAACGCTGATTCATGTAGAGACATGAAACTTTGTCGTCTGTCACTCAGTCTCTCATACAGAATAAATCTGTAAAACTTAAATGAAGCTAATATTCATAAAGTTTTATTACGATTAAAATTTAGTTTTAAAACAACACAGATCCGTTTTATAAGGTTACAGTTTAAAAAATATATATTTTTTAATTTTCCCCTTTTTTTACCTTCCCAAGGATATCTGCTTACTTTTTAATGTACATTTGCCACTGGTTCCATCCAAGCACGTTACTTGATATCTTTTTGATTAAAGGTGCCTTTTTGTTGCGAATGATGAACCTGTTTCTGGGAGAAGAGGTGTTCCGCCATGGTGTCAGTGAATACCTCAAGAAACATCGTTACGGCAATGCAGAGCAAGACGACCTCTGGGCCTCACTAACTGAACAGGTCTGCCATATTGTTAGTCATAATTCACGAAGAACGTAGGATATTTTGAAACTTGTTTATGGTTACTTCTCACTATATGCAACTTTAAAAACTTAAGGGGCCGGTCCATCCGAAGGGCTAGTTTTAGCTCAGTGCCGCCCCTAGGCCGCATTCCGCCAGCTCCTCCACCCCTCCCCTCTGGCACTGGATTGATCAATTAATTAAATACATACCTCCACATTTTTAATAGCAAATTAATACGATACTCTTATAAGACAATAAGAGCAAATGTATTTTTAGACACTCCTATCAAAGAGCAAAATTTTACCACGGTAGGAAATGCAAAAATGCAACCATTTTCAAGAAATGTGCTCGAAAATGAGAACACTTATTTAAAAAATTGTCATCAATATCCTTTTTACATTTTTGGGGTTTTAGTAGATAACTTTCACTCAACATTTTCATAAGGTGTCCCTAATGAATATTGCACGATGATTCCACTACACACAGATAAATTAAACAAGCCATTTTTTAAATTTAATTATTAGTTATTAACATGCTCTATAGTCTTAAATAATTAATTTCTTTTATTGGACTCTTCTAAAACGTCTGTGTTTTTAACCAAACATCGTTTCTGGAGGTGAAGAAACTCCTCCCTGTTTCTAGTGATTACCTAATAGTTTACATTAAAAATTGAAAGTTTAAGTTAGAGATATTAATTATATCATGTTGTCAATAATACTATACCTACCTATCATGCACAGAGTATCATACAGTGGTGCTCCAACTCTCGTTCTAAGTGCATGCTATCTTGTGTCGCCCCGCTAGCTCGGAGGCAGAGTGTTGTGTTACCAATATAGTTTCTAGTATTGTGCATGATAGATAAGTATAGTATTATTGTCAATATGATATAATTAATATCTGAAACTTTAACTTTCAATTTTTAATGTAAATTATTAGGTTTTCACTTGAAGTCGGGAGGAGTTTCTCCTCTACCTCCAGAAACATTGTGTAGCTAAAATGGGGAAAAGTCCAATAATAGATATTGAATAATTAATAACTAACACCATTATGAATTTTAAAGATTCTGCAATTAATTTCTTATAGAATTTTCTATTACATTAAAAATAGAATAATAAAAAGAGATATTATAGCTATGAAAATAAATTTAATAAGAATTTTGGCTACAGGCACATAAAACTCTGGTTCTGTCTAAAGACATGACAGTAAAGCAGATCATGGACTCTTGGACTGTACAAACGGGCTTCCCTGTTCTTATGGCCAAGAGGGACTACGACTCTGGAAAAGTTTTCTTCAACCAGGTAAGGTTTTACCTAAATACTCTGCTTTCAGACCTATTACAATTAACAAGCTATAACTAATCTCTTTAATAGTATGTAGTGTAGACTAATATTTAAATTAAAGTCTGAGTCACTACAATGTAGTCATGTTGTTGGCAGAAACGGTACTTGGCAGTGAAAGGGAAGCCAGAAGATGAGAAAGGCTGTTGGTGGGTACCTCTGACTTTCTCATCCTCTCAGCACTTAAACTTCAACGAGACTAGACCTCGAGACTGGCTGAGTTGCGACAAGCCTGGCTTGTCGCTGGATACTGGGGCCTCCAAACAGGACTGGCTTATCGTCAATAACAAGTTGGCTGGTAACTAAACTTGTGCATAAAGAAGCTTTTGATTGTGTCGAACATATCATCCTTGACCGGCTGTGGCAATGTGGAGTTGACAGGTCGCAGTAGGTCCATGTGAATGGAGTGATTTCACATACAACCACTTTGAGATATGGTGTCCCTCAGAGATCGATGCTCAGACCCCTGTTATTCTTGGTGTATGTTAACGTTTTGAATTCTGTCATTCCTAGAGGACGAATTGTCCAAAACGTGGACAACACGGCTCTCTTTTTCAGTACATATGATATTGGCCAAACTGAACAAATTTCTTTTGAAGAAATCAACGCTTGTATTCAATACTTTGAGGACAAAAATCTTAAAGTAAATCCCTCAAAATCTAATTCTTTGATATTTGGAGGCAGCACCGCTCTAAATTCATACCGCCCCACTGCTATGATAGATGACACAGTCGTCAGAGTTACCAAATTCCTCGGAATGCTCATTGATGACGAGCTGACGTGGTCCGACCATGTGGATAGTGTTTGCAATACATTTGCTTAGACGGCTGTCACAACACTGTCCCACCAAATTGTTGCTGATGGTTTATCACGGCTTGATTCAATATCATCTTTGTTATAGTATTGCTCTGTAGGGTGGCTGTTCATAGAAACTTTAACCACGTGTTTGTTCTAAAAAAAAGCCATCAGAATAATAGCAAAACTTCCTTTTAGAGAGTCGTGTCGGGGTGCTTTCTGGGAGCTTGGCCTGCTAACACTGGCTGAGTTGTACATCCTAGAGCTTGCTCTCATCTGCAAATTCAAAACTAATTTGACACAGGGGCGAGACATTTACAATTATAACACAAGATCTAGAAATGTATTTAGAACTGCTTAACATAGTTTGGCAGCCATGGAGTGCCTTCCATCAATGGTGGGCATTTCTATACTAAACAGGATCCCGTGACAATCAGAGTTGAAACTTCAGAACCAAAATTAAAATCTAAATTAAGACGCGAAATTAGTATCGCACGTGTTCTACTCGTTGGACGATTTCATGATCCATTTTCAGGAGGAAACACGGGCATGAGATCTGAGTTTTTTCTATCAGCTTTTTTGAATGGAACCCGGCTGGTAAATTTTTTTTGCTTTTGTTGTTTTTATTTTCAAATCTTTATCGTAATTAAATGTATACATAACTGTTGTATTTTGACGATTGCTATGCAAATTTTATTTTGTCATACTGCAATAAAGATTATTATTATAACTCAATCCCTCATACGGCGGTTCTATAACCTGTGCAGTGAAATTAAAGAGATTAAAAATGGTGAAAATATAAATAAAAGGTTACAGAATAGACTTGGCCTCTCGTCTAATGACCAGTTCACTTGAGGACCTTATTTGCATTTGTATTAAACTAAAAAAATATGAAACTAATTAATCAACGGAAAAATAATAAAACCCCTTTTTTAATAAATGTACAGAGAATAAAAACTCTAATTTTTGTATCATCTAAGAAAGTTCACTTGTTTTTGTCACAGGGCTATACAAGGTTAACTATGATGACCAAAACTGGCAGTTAATTTCTGATGCTTTGAACGGACCTGACTACGCCCAGATAGACACCCTCAACCGTGTTCAGATACTGGCCGATGTGCTAGACCTTGCATGGAGAGGAGACTTGAGTTACCGTCTTGCATTCCAACTGTTGCAATATTTGAAGCAAGAGGAAGAGTATTTGCCTTGGACGGCTGGACTCGCAGGATTGAGCAACATCAACAGGTTGTTGAGAAGGACACCGATCTATGACCACTTCAGAGTATGTGATGTGCTTTTTATACACCTAAATTTCTTATTATTTTCAGAGGTATAAAAATATGTTCAAATTCTAAAAAAGTTAAAAAATTAAGTTCCTGATTTCAAGTGTTCGTAAACCTAGTCTTATTTATCATAAAAAATAAAATATGGATACATTTTAAGAAAAACTCAAAAAGTTTCATCATGGTACTCATAGTTATAGTCATTATATGAGAACCCCTGGTGACATAACAGATATCAATCCTGTACTCAAGCTATTGCCATACTTTGACAAGACTGTCGTGATCAATTGTTTCGATGGCTTTGGTAAATCCATTGCTGGATCTCAGGTATACTTTCTGGCTATGGCAGGGTGTCTCTGTGGGAATCTTTCATGTATTCCCACAAGAAAAACATCACAGGGGGTTATATCCGGATATCTTTGCTTCGAGGCCAGTTCAAACGTGCGCCATAATTTGGACCAGCTCACCCGATCCATCTCTTAGCCTTCTCTTTGATTGTTAACTTCGGCTCTTAACACCAAGAGGTAATGTGGAGGTGCTCTACCTAAGGGAGATGTTCATTAAATCTTGTCCTAAAGTGACGTTGTTCATTATAAGAATAACACACAATAACTTTCCCGTATTCAAATTCAGCCATTATACAACACTGACAACAATTGGCAACGAATGAATTTATAAAATGCTGATACACACTTAAACAAACTACAATGAAGAACATCATTTATAATAACCCTGTAGTTCGAATAGGCCAACGGTAATGAACATTTTTGAGTTTAATGACGCTTTGACAGTTATCCACGTAGCACCTACTGTCGTCAAGGATACTACAAAGTGTAAACAGCTGTCTGTAACAAGTACATACAGCAAACCTTTTAGATGAAAAACTCATAGTAATTCTATCCTATTTTTAGAAATACATCCAGACACTCCTCCGACCAATGTATGAAAAATTTGGTAAAATGACTGACACTCCGAAAACATTTGAGGGAGTAAAACACCAAAGCTTAGTGTTATCTTGGGCTTGTCAATTTGATATCGGTGACTGCAAAAAACAAGCCAGTGAACTCTTCAACCAGTGGAAAAGTTCCCAAAACCCGGACTCCAAGAGTTCGAACCCGTAAGTTTACTTCCTTATAATAATATGTTTCAAACCTTCAGCATTAGTCTCTCAAAACCTAAATCTAATAGAATTATTAGATCTATCATTGTTCAGCATACTATTGGATGGGATTACCTAAATTCCCTACATGATACTTGACCAAAATAAATTAAGATTTTAAAAATATAGTTTTTCTTTTGTTTATTAGCATACATAATTCATTCTACATTATCTGTTTAGTTATTTACCACTAATATTTTTTGCAGAATTCCAAAAGACTTGCGTGACATTGTTTACTGCCAAGGGGTGCAAGAGGGTGGGGAGGAAGTCTGGACATTCATGTGGAACCGCTACCGCAACTCCAACGTTGGGACTGAGCAGAACCTCATCCTAGAAGCTCTCAGCTGTACCAGGGAGGTCTGGCTCCTCAACAGGTCTGCTAACATCTATAGTAAAACACGTGTTAATTACATACACTCATTTGCACCAAAGTGGGCTCTTGGGCTTTTCTGGTCTGCTAACTGGCCCTTTCTCCTTTCAGTCCTCAGTGTTGTCCCCAGATATCCCCTAGTGCCTCCTCTTCACAAATCATGCTTATCATCAAGCTTTATGACACAAGAAAAAAATGAGAGCCTTCCAATCATTTGTTAGACATTGAATAACACATCATTGGAGTGGTGATCGAGCATTAACTCAATCTTGAGTTGGGATGTGTAGGTAAATTATATAAAAATCGAACCTTTGAAATGGAACCTTAATAAATGTATTGGTAATTTCCGAAGTTCAAAACCCCACCCGTCGGATGTGGTGCAACTGTCAAGGGCTTAACAGAATATGCCATATTATTTAGATTTTTATTACAGACATTTTCCATCACAATTTTAAGTCAAACAAAGTTTTACTTACAGCTGCAGGCTTAGTTTTTTCATATTACGTCTGAAAATCACAAAATGAATTTTGTTAAAATAATACGGTACACCAGAAATCCCATTTTTCAAAAGAAAACTAATTGAAGCTTCGTACATAAAACTAGTAGACCAACCAATTATTTAATCTTCAGTTGAGATCCGGCCGTTATGGTTTCCAATTCTTAACAAAGAACATAGGAATAGGGAAAACAAAGTACTATCTGTAAATAGTATTAATATAAATCCTAAACAAAGTACTTATTGTATGCTAATTCGTAGTAAGGCTTGAAAGAGTCGTAAGATTGTCTATAATTATGAAAATCTGTTAGATACACTTCGCCTGGGTTTCAGATTTTTTTGCCTCGGCCATTTTGTTTCCGGTTCCAGGGGAAACACCCACTCCCATTCAGTTGTCTTTGTGACGAGTGGACGTGTTCTGTTTCTTGTGTACGTAATTGTTAGTGTGTGTATTTTTTAAGTTTTTTGGCTGTTTTTCGTTTTCAGCTTTATACTGGTTCAGTCCGGATTATGCACCAATCGTGTAATGTTTTAGGTACTAGCTCGCCTGAGGACGAATGAGATTCCAAATTGGGAACTTGCGCCATAGAGTCGAGTGTTTAACGACGAGTATTTCAGGAAACGTCGTAAAATTTAGTTTTACTTAAAATAGTCATGGAAAATGTCTTGAATAAATACCTTGTCGTAATAAATACCTGAATAACATAGTTCCACCACCACCAATAATGAATTACAAACAAAGAATATGCCATTTGAGTCTCTTGCGAAATGTACAGGCGCTAGAGTAAGTCATGCGTGCTCATGACCATTTATGTGTAATTCTACCTTATAATTAATCTTGTACACAAATATTGTTTTTGCAGATATCTGGAATGGTCGATAGATGAGAAATCTTCTATCCGAAAACATGACAGTTTAACTGTGTTCAGCGGAGTAGCTTCCTCTGACGTAGGATATTACTTGGCAAACCAATTTCTCCACAGGAACATTGAGAGAATACATGCCTAGTAAGAACCAACAGTACCGTGTTATTAATCTAGATGAAGTTTTTAACTCTTCAACAAATTTAAAGAGGGATGCTTATGTATGATTTTGTAGTATATTTACTTTGTCCGGCTCAATCGTATGTAAGGGAGATCGCCAGGGTTTTAGCCCTCTCCAATATGAAGAAGGTAAAAAGAAAAAAAAAGTGGATTTCACAACAATTATTATTCACATTGTTACTAGCGAAGCAGTCATAACCGGAGATGTGTTGTACGAACTGTACGTTCATCTCTACTTCTGGCTGAGTAACTAAATTTATAAAACTGTTTTCCTTAAATCTTTTGGACATTTAATGTTTTATAATTTTTGAACGGTTGGAGTAAGGAAGCAGTATTAAAAATTTAAATTTCCCAAATTTTTATTAAGTTTTGGAGCGAACTCTCTTTGAAAATTGTAAAAGTAAAAAGCGCTCAGAGCCATTGTCAGGTGCACAGTTTTGCATCAAACTATATAAAAAATCAAACCTTTGGAAATATCTCTAAATCGGCACAGACTTCTTTTAGGACTTCAGTCCTAAAAAAACTTCCAAAATTCAATAGGGAGCACCAAATCGATTTCGAATAATCAAATCATTTATTCAGCCATTAAGTACCATTTTCTCAGATAGTCAAGCCACCCTCAAGGCTCTGGACTCCTGTACCTTCAACTCCAAGTTAGTGTGGGAATGCCGCAACGCGGTGTCTTCTCTTGGCAGTCACAACAACGTTACCCTTTGCTGGGTCCCAGGACACTCAGGTATTATGGGCAATGAAATAGCTGATCGTCTGGCGAACGATGGCGCTTTGATCCCATTCGTGGCCCACAACCCTTCTGTGGCATCTCCAGGGCGCATGTGGATCGAGAGATCAACACGTGGGCACGTGAGTGTCACCGCAGGAGATGGGCGGAGCTGCCCCTACTGAGAGTAAGTAAACTGTCTCTCAGCTCTCCCTCTTCAAGGATCGCTGAGGATCTTCTACAGTTAGGTAGGTCCGAACTCAGACTCATTGTAGGTCTCATCACGGGACACGGACATATGAGGAAACATCTTGCTCGAATGGGACTCTTCCCCGGAGATCCAATCTGCAGGAAGTGTGGGCAGTCCGAGGAGACTGCTGATCATCTGCTGTATGACTGCACCGAGCTTGCCGGGGTGAGAGCCGCCACTCTCGGCATCATGGAGAGGGGTTGTCACCTTCCCCGGGAGGAGCTAGTGGGGAGACTACGGCAGTTTGTCAGGTTTTTAAACTTGGAAGGTCCGTGAAACATTCAATCAACAGGGGTGCGCAAAAAGCCACTTGGCTGACGTGCTACAGGAACTCTGTTCCGCCCCTTTGTGTAATGTAATGTAAGTACAATGAAATACAATAGCCTATTCCTAGTACTAAATAAGTCCATGCATGTGATAAAACATGCTCATGCAGGTGCAAAGTCGATGCAGAAGCCACTGATAAAATACATTCACACACATGTGGTATTTAAGCCTTTATTGCACTAGTAAATTTTGACCTTGACAATGACCTAACCTCAATACGTAGACATTTGAAAAGCTTAAAACTGATTTAAGAAAGCAGTTCAGAGCCTTTGAAAGCCTGTATCTAGGTAAGAAAATATCAATGCTCGTTCTTGTAAAGTGACTGTGAACACCATCATTGCTACATAAAAGTCAATAATATCCCTAATTTTTTACAGACATAGATAAATATTTACATTATATACAGTTAAAATTTCATTGGCTATAAACAATGGGCGGCATTGGTCCAAGTACTCTGCATTGGAAAGGACTCAGATTTCTATTGTTATGTAATACTTTCTCATAGGCACTAAAAATCTACAGGTAGGAACGGAAAAGTATAAAAATGAATTGTAAAGCCTATATTGCCTCCTACAGTAGTAGTGGGAAATCAGTCCCTGCCCAAGGTAACCTGTGTCACATGTTCTAGTTTGGAGCCAAACACTACGCTTCTCGGTCGATTCGTTCGAGATGTTGCTGACCAGATGATTCACCAAGATGACCTCAATGATGTAGGTTTTAGGTTAATGACGTAGCATGTGAAATTTAATTACAATATGAGACAAAATAAACAGCACTGAAATTGTAGTATTTTATTCACTTAGTTTTATCAGCACATACAAGTTAAAGTAAGGACCATGGGTTCATGACATCCGTCTGGTTTTGAGACACAACTTGTACTGTTATTTTAGGTTTGCACCATTTTGGTGAAGATGGGGACTGTCCCAGGCTCCAAGAAGCCAAGTAACTAAAAACACCTTGGTTTTTTGGCCCAAAGCTAAGATTAGTGAAGAAGCTGATAACGTTGTATTTGCAAACACCTAATACTGGTAAAAGTACTGAAATCCGTTGTTTATTGACAGTTTTTTTCTTTGGATAGGGGATTTAATTTGACTTAACTTTTCATTCATAATAATGAAGAAGAACGGACTCTTGCCGCTCACTTTATAAGAATTTCAAAATTTTAACTTCCGCCGGTCTTGTTGGATACGAGGTCTGTGTTTTTGTCAAACAGATCTGGTCGGGTTTTGTGACTAACGGACACTTTCATCAGTACCCAACAAGATCAAGGGACAAGCTGTCAGTGACAAATCACTTAACACCAAAGTATGAAAGGGGGCCCTATTATACTTGTCTTGAAATATATAATAAACTATCCCTCCAAATAAGAAAAATAAACAATATTAATAAATTCAAACAATAAGTAAAAGAACACTTCCTGGAATTGTGTCCCTACCTGATAAGTAATGGGTGACCTCTCTCCCACATATTTAATGCCAAATATTTAATTATATGTATTTATTTTGTTTAATGTATTATTGTATTGTTTAATGTATGACGTGTTAAAATATTATTTGTATCTTGAACGAATAAAGATGACTTATGACTTAATGTAACTTAACAAATAACCATTTTTAAGCTATTAAAACATTTAAATGAGCGCCATTTCGAAATTAATAACTTAATGGCGTTGGTATTTTTGTTTACCTACAGTTATCCAATAATGTACATTTTACCTCATTGATTTGAGGATGCAAAGTGTGACCAAATGCCTCATCAGTAAGGTAAAGTAACTTTAAATCATGCTGATCACTTAACCTCACTCCAGTTTTGCAACGAGGAGGCACGAAATAGTAAGCGCGTAACATGCAGACAAAGCCATATGCTTGCCAAATAAGTTGGCAGCACTGGCAGTAAATCAGCTGGCCAGCTGTTGTTCTGCTTATTCGTCTGAGCTTCCGCCGAGATCGTTGTCGTAAGATAATAGATGTTGACAGTGATTTTAGTAATTATTCTTCTATACCAGAACATTATTTGAAAGAATCGGCAAGATGTCTTTAGATCATTTATCAGAGAAATCTAAACTTGTATACGAAAAGGGTATGAACAACCTACTTTATGGTGTAAGATCGGAAAAAATATGTACGTTTCTTTACCAGTTTATATATTTTATTGGTAACTGTAGGTAAAATATACTGTGCACTTGAGTGCAAAGTGCAATTACCTCATTTGCGAAATCATTTCACATTCACCTACTGCTCGTTTATAAGGGCTCCTTTCGAGTGAGGCAGTTGACCACTTTGCTTACTCGTTGCACAAATAACTAATAAATTGGATCTTTACTATCTAAAGACACATATCAAGTTTAAAAATAATCGATTGAACAATGACGGAGACAGAATATTTTATAAAAAGTACAAAATGGCAGATATCTGGCTAAGTATGCATTTTATAACATAACCCCATAGGAACTATTTTGCTTATTTTGACACAGTAAATCACATTATGCTTAATGGTTGGTTGACTTAACAGACACACTCTATATGCAAATAATGGAATAATAAACTGAATTGAAAACTACGTTCTGATAACATGGCCAGAGGATATGCTAATAGTGTGATTACATAACAGATACTATGACTCTGTTGCAGCTCAAGGCATTGACAGATCGCTATGATCATTTGTTGGAAAAGTCTCGCCTCGTCGTCAGCCGAAGTCTGGAGTCCGTGTCGGTGAACGTCGCCTGGATGGAGGATCACTTCCAGACCATCACCCAGGCTCTGGCAGTCTAAACATTCCTGCTTCCCTCTATTTAAATCTAGTTGTTGTACTGGTTAAAACATGTACTGATTTAAAATTAGGTTATAAAACCTCGTTTATCCGGTTTAATGGGACCAGGGACGTTTAGGTTAAGCGAAATTTCGGATAAACCGTTTTACCGATTTTTTGAAGTAAAAGCTAAATAAACGCCTTCAATTTTTTTCTACACCATACCCGTAATACAGGATCACGTTACGGCTGCGATTCTTTGATTACAGTGTTTATACACAGTTGATTTTTTAAAACCGACATTATTGTGAATGGTCGGCGCAAAACGTCGCGCAGTACCGGCCGAAAACGTCGCACAGAAACTGGCCGAATTCGCCGCGCAGTACCGGCTGAATTCGTCGCCCAGTGCCGGCTGAAAACGACGCGCAGAGCCGGCCAAATACACTCCACGCCGTTTAGGTTGTTGCAGATCGCAAAGTACTTTTCCAGCAACATTTTTTATTTTTCTCTTGGAACCATTTCGGATAAACCGGAATTTCGGATAAGCTTGTACCGGATAAACGAGGTTTTAGTGTATTATGAAATAAATACGTTTTAAATACAGTATTTTTAAGTTTTTTACAAGACCTAAATGAACCTTTGAATAGAGATTGACAGTTCACTTGGAAATTGTATATCTTTTTTGAAACCTCGACTGCTTATCGCCATTGGCCGAGGGCTTTTGCGGTGAATAAAAGACAGAAAGGTACCGTAGCGGCATTAGTCACAGGGCTAGTCAGAAGTGACCGCTCATGATCTGACAGGAGTCGCCAGTGGCTGGTTTCGATCCAGCAACCTTTGACTTACTGGGCCAGAGCGTTAGCCCTGAGGTACCGCGCCGGTTTTAAACGTTTTATAAAAATAAAACTAGTAAAGAATAATTTTAAATTATCTAAAGTATATATAAACCAAATGATAGTGAGAGGAGTCGATGTGGAGGCCCTGAGGTCCTCCATGCGGCTCCCTTCTCCTTTTCCAAAGACTTGTGAATATATAGAACAATTTTTTAATGTTGAGCTTTGTAGGCATATACTTCGACGTATAAATCCATTCTGTAATATGAACAATGTTTGTGGACTGGTGTATATGCAACAATCTCAAAACGGCTCCATAGAATTTCTTTAAATTTTGAAAATAACTAGTCTGAGTAAAAGATAAACTGAATGGTTCTAGGTATGTTCAATGTCCAGAAAAACTGCTTTTTTGGGTCAAATAAATTTAAATTTATTAAATAAAATTTGCATAAATTAGCATACAATTTATTCTTGTACGATCTGAATCTATTTGTTAAGCGAATTCAAACACTACAATATGGTAAAAAAGTTGAGCGATTCATTTAAAATAATTATTAAACATTTAACTAAGACAACAGTTATAGTGACTAGCTACTAGTTAAGTTGTTAAAACGTAAGGTTTTAAAAGATCTAAAAATTATATTTTAAAATCACGTTTTCTAAACACAAGATAGGTTTTTTTACACGAGAATAACTTTTTGTCATCCTTGTAGAAAAACTGCGTCCCAATCCAAATACTGTACATTCCAAGTAAAGCTATTTTCCCCAAGTTAGGCTAAGCACACTCTAGGATTTAATAAGACATAAAATAGTTTGTTTGCTTGATTTTACATTGTTTCATGCAAAGACACGTACATCGGTATCTTAGGCCGGCCGCAAACTGATGCAGCATTTCACCTGAAGCAAGTGTTGCGAGGCAAAATGTTTCGCTGGGCACTAGCGCCCAGTGTATTTCGATGGGAGCCCGCACATTCATTTCATTTCAAAACAAACGTTGCGAAGCGCCTCGCATTGAAACACACAGGGCGCTAGTGCCCAGCGAAACATTTTGCCTCGCAACACTTGCTTCAGGTGAAATGCTGCATCAGTGTGCGGCCGGCCTTACCGACTACAGTAGTGCATTTCGTCATTGAAATAACTCAATGATCAGAACTTTACAATAATAAATCAATGTTATAAAATACGAAGTTAATTTATTTATGCGTAGGGGATGACTAGAGTTCTGTAATTAAGTGTGTATATAGTAATAAATAAAAGTTAATCAAAAATAAATGTGAGAGAAATAAATAAATATATATATATATAATTGAATGTGTGTATATATGTCCTTTATGCATTGCCAAACTACTCATCCGATCGCAATGAAATTTTAAGAAGTTGCTCTATAAATGTCCGGGAAGGTTTTAGTGAAAAAATATTTTCGAAAACCCCATAAGTTTCCATTTTATGGCGTTTTAAATTTCTAATGTTAACCTTATGTTGAGTAAGTTTGTTTACAAATTTTCTACAATGAAAACATTTGATTTTTTAGCTACAGGTGATTGGTTTACTTTCCATTAGCAACATGCTTTACTATCCAATGCCATCTGAATCATTCATTAATGTAAAACTATGAAGTAAATATGTGCTGTACAAAATGAACAGCTTTATTAGCCACGTTAATAGTTTATGGTTTTGGGGGATTATGTATTTTTATTTTCTGTCTGATTAAAAGTCACGTATTTATATGTTAGCCAAATAAAAAATAATTACAATGTTTATATATGTTACGTTTATTATAATAATCAGCTGCTGTATATCTTTCCTATAAAAGTCGTATTACAGTTACGTTTGGTTTGTGTTTGGATTGGATTTGAAAATTGTGAATTAATCCACTCAGATTTATTTGTTTTATGGAAATTTTATTAATATTTCTGATCGTTTCAGTATTGTTGTTAACTATGCCGCGACCCAGAATATATAACCTTTACAATGAAGCCGTAATGCTATTCGACTTCAGAACTTGGCCAATCTTAAAGTTAACATGTACTTACTGTCAGGAGTTATGAAGTTCGCCGGGTCAGCTAGTTAAATAGATAAAAAACATCAAAAATAATTTTAGTGGGAATAATTGAAAGCAGGATGTTCGAAGCATGCACAAATTTAAAAGGTTTAATATGCAAATGGTCTCATGTTATCAAAATCAACCACTGGTAAGAGGTCATCAGGTGTCGAGGGGATGTTGACATTGGAGACGAGGTCCTGGATGAACCGGAAGGCGGTGTCGCATGTGAGCCTGGAGTCTCGGGTGTTGACGCCGCTCTGGTCGAC
The DNA here is from genome assembly GCA_023375725.1 of Nephotettix cincticeps. Taxonomy (NCBI): domain Eukaryota; kingdom Metazoa; phylum Arthropoda; class Insecta; order Hemiptera; family Cicadellidae; genus Nephotettix; species Nephotettix cincticeps. The sequence goes on along the minus strand of CM041784.1, from coordinate 49,043,778 downwards.
GACAAACCTGCGGTACACGCAGTCTTCAGGTCTCCTCTCCACGGATATCAACCACAAGCTGTTGTCCGTACACTGGAACGTCGCCTTTGTTGCAGGATTGCCTTCCGATGATATTAAACTGCATCCATCTCCAAGAACTGTCTGGAGCAAAGCCTGTCGGCATCAAATCAGGAATTAGATGCTAGATTCCGGAGTAGGCCAAGTCTACACTTTGCGTATTCGGCAGATGCGTTTTAAAACAACACACTGAGATGTTAGCGTTCACATATACAGAGTGGTTATAAAGTCCCTTCCCCCTATTATTGCTTTTATTTGTTAGAAGAGATAAATAACCTTTTGGAAGTGCTAAAAAAACCTGTGCCGGAGCGGTGTGTGGTGTATCGGCCCTTCCCAGGAAGGCCATTATTCTTTGGTGGGGAGGGGTAATGGGTAGTCAAAGTCTGCAAGTTCCTCAGGAAGGTCATTGCATGGTCAAACGCGAGGAAATGTGTATAATGATTTTATCTATTTAAAAAAGAATTACGTAAACCGAAGTTTAATTTTGCTAAAGCGACTAGTGATGCTCCTAGACTATCTGTTGTATTTATGCAAAGTATTGCAGTCGAAGGCAAACGGTCTCTTTTTAGTAAGGGTTCGCTTTCTTTTTCAACTCAAAATGGAGGTCAAGGAAAAAGAACATATTTGTAAATGAGTTTACCCACCACATAATACGGAGGAAAATCCTCAAATTTTATTTTGTAAAAATCACCGCAACTTCATCGAAATTAAAGGCTGTTCTGTAGGAAGAGGGTGTGTAGAAATAAATATCTTAGACGGAGATTAAAATGAATAGAATTTAAATGGTTGAAGTCTGAAAATACATATAATCCCAAAAATTCTTAGCCTCAAGTTTGTTGTAAAAATTAATATATAATTCAATTAAAAAACTAGATACTATAAAAATATATGTGATCTTCAAGTAAGCTCTAGTGTCTGATTCGGGTGTTACGATGTTGTCAGGTTAGGATTAATGTGAAACGCCTAAATTGCCTCGATATTGCGTGTTGATAATGAAATGATGCGAGCGACTCGCTTACCTACCACTCTCTAAAAAGGCAAAGTACAAGTGTAAAAATCTGAGTTTCGGCTGCACGAGCTGTGCCGGAGCGGCGCTCCGGACCGCTTCGGCTCCACTACACCACTGAAGTATCTTTTGAAGGTATTGAACATTTTGAGTGCCTCCCAAAATTGGGGGATTTTGAAATGTAAAGCCCCATCGAGATGTACCTCATTTTAAAGGTTTTAAAATTTAAAGCCGATTGGTGAAAATTGGGGGTCTCTGCCTCAACTCAGTATAAAATGACGGTATTTTTTAAAATTACGACCCTGGGGTTTTTAAGCCCCTTCCCTCTTGGGAAGCGACTAGATGAGAAGCTAGTCATGTGACCTGTCAAATAGCACTCATAAGAAATTCGGAAGTTGACTCCTACGTCTTAAACCTTAGGTACTTCCAACGTTTTTAATTACTACAAAAGTTAGAATGTGTAGGCCTATATATTAAAATGGATCCCATCATTGAAAATCACTTAAAATGTAAATTGTAGCAAAACCAAGGTGGAAAGGGACAACCCCCAGGGTCATGATTTTAAAAATGCCTCCATTGTATGGTACTGAGTTGAGGTAAAGACTCCCAATTTCCACTATTCGTCTTTAAATTGTAAGACCTTTAAAATGAGGTACGTCTCGATGGGGCTTTACATTTTAAAATCCCCCAATTTTTGGGGGCACTCAAAATGTTCGATTACCTCAAAATATACTTTGGGTTAAGTTTGTATGGTTTCCGAAAGATTTTTTATTTCTTCTAACAAATAAAAAAAATAATAGGGGAGAGGGACACTTTAAACCACCCTGTATGTGAACGCTATTAATTAGCAGTTCTGTCTAAGGAACTTGTCAGCATTAGTCAGTAACAAGATTACAAGATCGCGCCACAATCATCTTACACTCATTTCTCATTCATACATGGCTTAAAATACCTACCTGGGTAGGTTGCTATCTCAAATGCTAATTTAACTAATATGCGTAGAATACGTGACCCCGCCGAAAATACGCACGTCCACATGCGGATGCCGAGGTCTATCTACCGGGAAGTTAATAGGAAACACGTACATTCCTTCACACCGTTAATACTGTGCGGATCAGAGGTAACATTGATCAAGTTGTCGAAAAGAGTGAAACAAGCCAAATATACCGATGAAAAATATTGTTGTTTCTTTTGAAGTTGGTTAAAAAACTACTTCCTGAATAGACTTTTTTTTATGAAAATCTTGCTATATTTTGTGACAAGTTGTCAAAAAAATAAAAAGGGGACCCCTAATTTTTTATCAAAAAATTTTTTTAAAGCACAAATAAAAAGCGCACGAAATAAAAACATATATCTGAAAATGTGTGTAAGAACACTCTAGAAAATATAAATATGTCGCCGAAATTTTGTGTGGGTTGGGTAAGACCGTTGAACGAGCCTCTGTGGGAATCAATTTTTTCAGTTAATATTTTTTTTAATCCAGTCAGAAATGGCAGCGCGTAATGTACTTCAAAATATGCACCTAAAAATCAGACGTTTCTGATTGGATACATCTTTTGAGATGCGGTTTGTGGCATTCAGCTGTACTAACTGAGCTCTTTGAAGTGAGGTATCACTCGACCCATGCATACATTTAAGATTTCTATGACTTCCTCTGTGAGCCATCCCGCCGCCATGTTTGTATGTCATGGTAATAGCAAGAAAAAATAGTTTACATTACCATACGACACTGTGCAAATTTTATAGATGTCTTCTGCTATGGTTTGTTAAATACTAAGCCGTACCCAGACTTTTATGATGCTTATATTTTGGTAAATTTCCAATTACATACCCAAAACATTCTTTTCATCCGATAATACTTAAAGTCTACAGAAATCGACAACAGCTCAATGTGAACAAATATTAAAAGCTAAATCCTAAACATATGAATGACTCTTACAATCACTAATAATACATTTCAAGTAATAAATGTGCTGTACTTACTGATGCAAATAGGAAAGCTCCTACTTTGTACATGATTGCCATAAGAGTGAGCCAATCTCAAACGCAGCTTTAGTGAGATTTTTGTATTGACAAGCATAACTTCACATCTGTTACAGTATGACAGACAGTGAAGTGACATCTGTCAAGTCATGGCAAATGTTTACAATGTGACTCCATAAGGTAATGCGACAAGCTATTAATAGGAAATGATCGAAAAAGTTTACTATTAAAACATTTAATAACATGTTAATTAATTAAGTATTAATCTCTTTGACCGTGTTAGCTGAGAGGAGGTATGACTCAGCAAAAATGTGCTGTACTTACTGATGCAAATAGGAAAGCTCCTACTTTGTACATGATTGCTATAAGAGTGAGCCAATCTCAAACGCAGCTTTAGTGAGATTTTTGTATTGACAAGCATAACTTCACATCTGTTACAGTATGACAGACAGTGAAGTGACATCTGTCAAGTCATGGCAAATGTTTACAATGTGACTCCATAAGGTAATGCGACAAGCTATTAATAGGAAATGATCGAAAAAGTTTACTATTAAAACATTTAATAACATGTTTAAAGTATTAATCTCTTTGACCGTGTTAGCTGAGAGGAGGTATATGACTTAGCGGAGCGGTCTGTGCGATAAACGATGGTTCGGTTGTAAAAGGCTCATAATAAACCTAAAAAATACAAAATACATTTCCATTTCTTTAAGAACCTACCATGATTGTCTTGAATCCCAGCTCCTCCTACATACTTGTGGTGACCGGAGAGTGTGTGTATCGTGTGAATGTCTTGAGCGTGTGAACTATATTACAAATACCTGGGAGTCATCATTGGCTGTAGGATTTAATTAGAGAGAGCCTAAATTAGTAGGCTGCCATTTCCCAGTCGTTCTTTTTAAGTCGGGTTTGCAACAATATACTCTGCTAAAAATACATTTCCATTTCTCTAAGAACCTACCATGATTGTCTTGAATCCCAGCTCCACCTACATACTTGTGGTGACCGGAGAGTGTGTGTATCGTGTGAATGTCTTGAGCGTGTGAATGTCTTGAGCGTGTGAACTATATTACAAATACCTGGGAGTCATCATTGGCTGTAGGATTAAATTAGAGAGCCTAAATTAGTAGGCTGCCATTTCCCAGCCGTTCTTTTTAAGTCGGGTTTGCAACAATATACTCTGCTAAAAACACACTTAATTTGATATGCATATCAACCTGTGCTTTTATTTAAGAGTTTGTTCTGATTCCTCGCGGGCCGAACCCCATCTAAAGTTGATAGTCGTTAATAAGGTAAGAAAATAATTGTTTAGGTCCCAATTCAGTTTATAAAATTTTACTCTTGTAGGATAGATAATGATAAAAATAGTGTCCGAGTAATGTGGTGTACCAAGGTACAAGTCTTTCTTCTATGACAATTCTTTTATTGTTATACAGTATAACTTTATAAAATATTATTGACAACACGTCTTAGACAAGTCGTTACATGAGATCACTTAGGCACAACGTTAATTTCAAAGTCATTTATAAAATAAATAATTTTAATTATTGATACTTGTCACTTAGAAAAAGTGTAAACTCCCTATCAAGTATTTTAACTTATATCTGAATTAAACCCTGTCTGATTCCTTTGTCAAATTTAATGGTAGAGCGTTGTAAGATAATGTTGTATAGAATGTTTGTTAAAAAAATAAAAGTCCTGTGTAGGGAATGGGAGTGAAGAAATCATTACTGAAACTGTAAACTGAATTTTGAAGTCCCTGAAATATATTCTTATTATTGAAAATAAAAGTCAACAAATAGAAAAATAGAAGAATGTTAGAATTCGATTTCTGGCTATCGATTCCCCTGCAAGATTACCCTTTCTTGGTGCCGAAAATAATACGGAGAGCTTTCTTTTGATTTCAAAACACCTGCTTGTGTTTTCTTTGTTTCAGATCCCCTGGTGACCAAATCATAAACCATGTGGGGATAAAAACTGCCATTACAGGTGGAAGTACAGAAGTACAGGCGGTGTCATTAGTATGTGCGCGTGACTCCTACCTTTGACTGCTCCTACGCTACTAGCCGTTCTGTTAAAGGTTGGGCTTGCTCATTCCAATATGCTCGTTTAGATGGGTTTCAGCTAAAATAAACAAATTAAGTCACCTGACTGAGAAATTAAATATTTATATTTCTTAAAGAGTTATTAAATTAAAAGTTAAAAAACCACGAGCACAGACTACTAAAACCATCTGTACGTGGACAGAAGAATCTACATTAGAAAGTGTTAAGACGACGAAGTACAAAAATGCAGCCGCTTATTTTTTTTAAACTTTGTCGATGAAAAGAGAAATAGGAGATCCCCCTTTTATTATATTATTTACAAACAGAGATAAACATATTACAGTTGGAGATTGTTTATTTGGTCAAACAAGGAATGTTTTGACGTGTGCAAATTTCACCATTTCTTACCCTCACTTTTACCCCCCCCCCTTAAGGGGGATAAAGGAGTAAATTGGGGATAAGTCGAAATGTTTAAACAACAACACTAAACTTATTATACATCATCTTAAAGGTCTAAGTACAAGGAGAAAGAGGCGCAAATTAAAGGTCTCTAAAAACTGGAGATCCTATCAAAAGTTAAGACTGAACTCCAAACTACGCTTTTTGTGGGTAGGAGGTGAAAATTTGAATACCTAAAACCTTCTTTTTCCTAAGATTTATTATATAAAAAATCTCCTTTCTACATTATTAACAAAATAATTATTATGTATTTTTTATTTAATTCTATCCAAGTTAAGACTAGCTAAGATTTAATTCAGTTTCAAGCTTTGAAATGCTATAACTTTAATAAATAATAGCTGATATAATAAATAATAATAAATATTAACTGTAACTAAATAATTAAAATGGGTTATTATGTTTTCAAATTGAGTTTTAAATATAAAACTAAGAAACATATCACGTAACAAAATCGACTCCGATAAATCAAACCTCCAAATAAATGTTATTAATTCAACATGATTTTAAATTATTTCAATTCTTCTGGAGCGGTTAGTGAAAGGTGGTGCAAGGAAACACCGTTTGGACAAGATTTCAAATATTTGTTGCACTGAATGACTGTCGCTTATGTAAACTCCCATTGTGTGCAGTGAACCGAAGGTCAATGCCACCTCTAGTACATAAGGCCTTCCACAGGAGGACTACTTAACATTCTTAGACAATAGTTCGTTGACACGTGCTATGTAGGAAGCTTGCTCACTCATACTTTCACTACTCTAATTAAGAGGACGAAACTCTTTATTTCCAAAAAATAAACATATTTTCAGAACACAAACATAATATCTACTGGAAATTAGTTCCTCACATGGGACCAAACCTGTGGCTGGGGAACGAGTCCTTAGAATTTCCAACTAAGGAAAAATTCAAAACGTGAAACGATAACAAAACAATAATTGTAATATTTAGATATACCTAAGAAAGTCTATGCACGCATGCATATTATTTTGCTATGAAATTAAAAATATACAGAGTGTCCATGAAAAACGTTTCAGGACTTAGGTGAGTGATTGCGTACATTAAAAGGAAGAAAAAGGTTCCAATAGAGGTATAGAACGCTTATTTTCTCAGATATCCACCATTTTGTATTTTTCACAAAATATTTTTTAACTCAACAATTTTTTAACGCAATATTTTGAAATTTGTATGGCTGTATTTGGTTTGTGTTTTACACTAGTAGATTAGTGTTATTAAAAAATAACTAGCATGATCCAAGCTCAAAATTCAAAATGGCGGCCATTTTAAATTTTACCGTTAACAAAGTATTTAAGTTTTAAAATTTTAAATGGCCGCCATTTTGGATTTTTAGTTTGGATCATGCTAGTTATTTTTTTACTAATAGCAGTCTACTAGTTTAAAACACGTACCAGACTATAATCCGTTAAAAATGTTTGAAATAAAAAATATTTTGTGGAAAATACAAAATGGCGGATATCTGAGAAAAAAAACGTTTTAGGCCATACCTCTATTGGAACGTTTTTCTTCCTTTTAATGTACTCAATCACTCACTGAAGTCCTGAAACCTTTTTCATGGATAACCTGTATATAAATAAACACTTATTCATCCGAGAACCCAGTCCATTCACATACCACCCAACGTGTCATCCATGCAACCAGTCACATGACACAGAATACACACACACAAGCACACGCACACCCACACACACCACATATCACAGACATGCAAAAACCTACCAAAAGTATCTCGCTCGTTCATCTACAGAAAAAAACTACATACTCACTCAAACTGACCCTTGACTATGCTTCTGGAGTGGACAATACCTCCACTGTGACCATCAGGCGTCTGGTAGCCCTTTGCCACAAGGCTGTCAAAACTCTCTCCCTGCATGGCCCAGCAAGAAGACGTCCTTAGTCAGTCAGTCACTGATGGAATTACAGTTACAATTAAAAATAGCTATTGAAATCCGAGTCCATTCTGTTTGGGACCGAGAATTCGCCACCCCGTGTCTAAATGTCACATCTCGAAAAGTGCCCCGTTTAACTCTAAATGCGGAATTCGCGACCCATAGGTCAAAATGTCATATCTTGAAAAGTGCTCACGTTTAACTCTAAACAAGGAACTCGCTACTCCCGGGTCTAAATGTCACATCTCGAAAAGTGCTCCCGTTTAACTCTAAATGCGGAATTTGCTACCCATAGGTCAAAATGTCATATCTTGAAAAGTGCTCACGTTTAACTCTAAACAAGGAACTCGCTACTCCCGGGTCTAAATGTCACATCTCGAAAAGTGCTCCCGTTTAACTCTAAACGCGGAATTTGCTACCCCGGGTCAAAATGGCATATCTCGAAAAGTGCTCCCGTTTAAATATAAATATAGATATATATTTAAAATATAAATATATATAAATATATATATTTAAAATATATTTAAAAATATTTAAAATAAACGTTTAAAATATAAATATATAAATTTAGACCCAATAATATTTTTCAAATCACAAATAGTATTATCACGTTTCTTCAAGCCAGCTTCAAAAGTAACTAGTTTATTTTTCAGAGATCGATATCCGTTATCCGCAGTATCCTGAATAATAAGAGAGTTTTCATTGTCTTTTCTACGTTGTTCTTTCCTATTATATCCATAATAATTTTCTAATTATATCCACGACATATTTTCATTTTTTTAAAGTATAGTTCACCACAAAAAAATTGAAATCTCCTATTTTGCCATTTAGGCCTGCCATAAATGGTTCCATTAAATGTTTTAATATAATAATCATTCATTTACTTTTAAATAAGCCTATTTTATACAGCTCTAATTTATTCACTATGCATTATTACTTTGTTCTCTTAATAAACAAATAATAAGTGTATATTATTACTTATATTTGTAGTATAATATTTTTAGCTTGTAATTTTTCTATTTATTGTTTTTTATTTTCAACCAAATAAAAGTAGGCTTATATATAAATCGAGATTCATGTTTAAAATCGTAATAATTTATTTGAAATCCACAGAGCCGATTATGGACATTCCCCAATTTCAACGTGTGAAAACTGTTTCCTGCTGTTTGCATAAATGTACAAATAAAATCAATATTTTCGCAAATTGTGGTTTTTGTAGTCAAAGTGTTATTTTTCAATAACTCAATAGTGCTTTTTCTAGACATGTCTAAATGAACTGTAATAAATTTCTTTTGGGAGAGTTTGAAAACACTTTGCCGTTTTCTAAAAATCTAATTTTTGTGACATTTCCCTTTGTTCACCTCGTGTCTTCAAATAGCAAAAATATTACTTTTGAGAGAGCGAGCAGACAAATAAATGTATTCATAATTATAAATAAATTTTTACATAAGTAAAGTTACTGTTTTCGTTTTGAAGAAAAATGTAATCTGCCTTTAAAGACAACAGAACATAAAAACAAACTTTCACAACACTACCGCACTGTGGAAAACTCCCGAACCCGCGAACGGCCTACATGAGCGTTTGGACTTCCTATTTGAGACCCCTGAACGTTGGTTTCCGCGATGGAACGTCCTCTACACACCTTAACACCCATTTTAGACGGCCAATCAAAGGGTGGTCTTATCTCGCTCTCTTCTGATTGGTGAAGACAATCCACTTGGACTTAATGGTATGATGCCAATTAACTTGTGACTTGCATTGTATTCTGTTTTTGTACTGTGACAAGATGCAGAATTAGCAAATCAACACCGGGAGACAGGATGGAACAATCGGTCCAAGTGTTACATAGATCAATGAGCGGTGTTAGAGGTTAATCGTTGAGGAGTACGGAGTTAATTTCATAGTTTTAGCGAATTTCTCATAGGGAAGAAGCTATTACCGAAGGTCTCATGGCGAGACTAAGCCCGGGACCATGTTATTTTTTCTTCTTTAGGTGCCCAGAGTCCAAAAACAATAGTCATTAAAATTTGTATATATATCATGTTTGTGTGTCCGTGAACACGATAACTCTCTTAAAAATGGTCCGATCAAGAACTGATTTGGTAGAGACGTGTATTCCTACATTTATTCGGACGAGTTCGTAAACCAGACATATCGGTCAATGGGAACGGGTAGTTTGGGGGGGTTTTGTACCCCAAAATAGAGTTTTTTGTGCTTTTCACATGCAATTTTTAAAAATTTCTAATTTTATCTTTCACCATTAGAATCAGCTTAAAAACTGCACAATTAAGTTCCTCAAAGTTTTTCTCTATCTCCAACGGTTACCGAGATATTAAAAAATCTAAACACAGTACGTTGTATTTTGGAGCTCCAATGTTAATCTTATGGAGGAGAAGGAAAAATTAATATTTCCCATATCAATCAATATTTTTAGATTAAACTTGGTATTTACCTTCATGTTGTTGATACCCACCCGTTTATGCTTAAAAAGCATAGTTTATGTGTTTATCATGGCAGCAAACCTGCATACTCTTTTCCCATGTTAATCATATAGGGAATAGAAAACTCCTTTATTTAAGGATAGAGGATGAAAGTTGGTATAAATGTTAAAAATAAAAATTGTTTATGGTAAAAATGCCTACTTTCAGTGTTCCTCAGAGCAGCAAACCTGCACACTCTTTCCCATGTTAATCTTATAGGCAGAGAATAGGCAAATAATTCTCATGTTTATGGACAGATCTTTATAAAAATTGTCATTATTATTATTATTATATTATTGATTTGGAAATTCGCTGAGTATGCAGGTCTGCTATGACGGGGGTATTTTGTCACGATATAGTCTAAAAATAGAGAGTGTTTTAAAGAAACGTTTACTTAAAACGAATATAAAACCACAGCCAGCCACTGGCCTGCGCTTGAGTCGAGAAAGATAAACTGAGAATGCTCTGTTTTTTGCTCCTGCAAAAAAAAACAGTGAGAATATACAATTCAAGTTGAAGGCATAGTTACGTATATTTATTACTGAAAGCATAATAACTGTATGCATAATTTTATGTTTTTGACTGCTCTCGGAGCATTAAGAAATCGGACATGCATTTTGTCCTGAGAAATACTATTTACGAGTACCACACAAGAACTAAGCGCTTGATAGGGTATACCGTTAGGTTAAGTAAATCCCAAAACAATATGTATTATCATCTTTTTATTACTATTTTTTCTTACAGTTTCACACTAATGTATTGTTACCTATCAATAATAGTTTTACTAAATTATACTCGTTGTTAATAATTTATTGTAGGCTATTTGGAGTTTTTAATGTTGAACTAATGCATAATACATATTCCACTTTCATTGTTATTGTTGTTAAAACATTTTGTATTGTTGAGTTATATTTATATTGTTGTTCCTTTGTTAAACTACTCTTGTTTTACCATTATGATATGAATCACCCATTGCACTTTATTTATGTATGAATTTCAATTTCATTGCCCGGCTATTTTCCATTACTACAGGTGAAAATTAAGTCTGGAACCCCTTTATTAATTTTTAAACCACAATAGATAAAATACTAAAGTTTTTAGTACTTTCACACATGCATACTGATGATAATAAAGCTCACATCTGCCCAGTTACCGACCGGGCAACTCCTTTGGGGGATGGTCCACAAGGAGTCAGACAAAATTCTAAAATAGCAGCATAGGTCGAGTTTGAAATAAAATAATAAAAAATTAAAAAAAAGCTGAATCAAAAAGCTATAACTACTGAATGAATGCACCTGTTGAAGTCCGGTTTGCGGCATTGTAATCTTCTTAGTGAGACCTTTAATTTGATACCAAACTCGACCTATGCTGCAGTTTAAGAATTTTGACTCCTTGTGTATCCCCCAAAGGGGTTAACCGGTCGTTAACTGGGCAGATGTGCGTTACTATCACCAGTAAGCATGTGTGAACTTTAGTATTTCTTTCTATTGTGGGTTAAAATTAAAAAAAGATCCCAGACTTGTCACCCAGTATAGTTAGGTATTTTTTCTAATTTATATTTTCTTCTTGCACCCATTATTCAATATGCTGAAACGAGTTTTGAACAATTATTTAGTTATTTATTGCATGTAAGTTTTCTATTGTAGTATAATAAATAAGTAGTATTACCCACAACCAACAACAATGAATTTGAAACATATAGGTTTGATTAAATAATATTTATAAGCTAAAAGGTTATTAAAATTAAGCTTCAATAAAGTTTATAGTTTGAACGATATGGAAGCGTCTAAGATTGATTGTTGGGATGTTGAGGTCGGTCAGTCACCTCATTTCCCTGTTTATATAAAGCTTTCAATTCAATTCTGAACCATAAGATTAATATTCATTGGTTGAGTTATGTTAACAGCCAGGATTTCCTTGGTTAGTGCTCAGTTAGTGTCCAGTGCCTCTTCTGATTGCACTTCCTTGGATACTCTGTGAAAACTGTTCAGGAACCATAAGGGTGAGTTGGATTTAGATTTTCCAGTTTTCATAGAAAATGGATGGTTAATAGTTCAAAAATTGTATTTATAAATTAGCCTTACAACTTAAACCACATCTATAAGATAAGTTAGTAGTTAATTATTTTCTTTCAAGTTTTTTGGAATAGCCTTAAGTTCAAAAATATGAAAACAATTTGCATTATTTAAGTTCAAATAATGTTTGTTGTCATTCAAGGATGTAATTTTGGTTTAATAAGTTTTATTTTTGGAGATAGAAACACTGAAAACATGTAAGTTGACATATAATTTTGCTGACTTATAATCCATGACACTAAACTAATTATGTTTACCATCTTACTCAAATTGGTTTGGAAACTCCTCGGAAGTAATAAAAATTTTAATTACTTTGTTTTTTTGTTATATTGGAGGGAAATAATGTTGTGTCCCACCAATCTAAATTAGAAAATTTAACCGTCTCAAAATTTATATATTTCATTATATTATTATACCTACTAGATTGTTAGGTACTAACAACTATAAATGATTAACATTATTAATTAATATTATGTATACAGTACACGAAACATTAAAAAAACAAAAAACCTTAAATTTGTTTTCCCCTAGGTAAGTCTCATTGATGGTAATTTCTTAGTTAGGCCTATACTACTACATACTAAGATGAAATATGAGTAATGAATTTAGGTTTTTTAATTAACACATTTATTCCGTTTTACTGATCAATGAAATTAGTTTCAGATGTCAAGTTGTTCCTAATCATTTTAATATACACCTAATATTTTTATTTTTATAGTAGACTAGCAGTATGCTCGTCCTTTGTACGGGTTGTAGGATTTTGTGTTGAGAAAAGATTTTCATGTAAATTGTACACACATACCAAACTATACCAAAGTAGTGTTCTGTTAAAAGTACCGTATCTTCGTTCTTTATTGACCGATTTTCATAATTTTGATTTTACTGGATAGGGAATTAAACTTTACATAACTTTTTATCCTTAATAATATTTTTAACAATCAACCCTTTCTAAGTTATTTTAATTTTAAAAGTTTGAATGACCACCATTTTGAAATTAAACATTTAATCATGTTGATAATTTTGTCCAAATTGGGTCTTTACTATTTAAATACACATGCCAAGTTTGAAAATAATCTATTGAAAAATTACTGAGTTATAAAATGTTTTATAAAAATACAAAATTGCAGATATCTAGTTAAGGATACATTTTAGGAGGGCATACCCTAATAGGACCTATTTTTCTTATTTTGACCTAATAAATTACATCATGAAGTTTGGTGACGGACTTTACAGACACCCTGCATTTCTAGTATAGCTCAAAACTGGGGTTTCAGAGCCTATTAATTTAGTCCCATAATGCTTGGGTCAGTTTAAAGTAAGCAGAAACATTCTCCAAAAGGTATAGAATAAGGAAAGTTAGGTTTCATAACTGAGGGAGCTCTCGTTTTCATGGCGAAGACCAACACAAATGTCTTCTTTAGCGTTACCGACAGACAGACAATAATTGAGACCTAAAATAACACACATTACGGCTTTTCGGGGTTATACAACATTAAAATAACCAAAAATATTGTAATTCCAAGAAATGTACAGACAGAACCCTAATTTGTTTATGTAGATTTATTTTAAAACACCTATTGAAATATTTATGAGAACATTCAATTACTTGTTTGAATAGAAAAATGTTAAATATTCAACCAGAACCTTAAGGGATTAAAATTAATGAAAAGGGATAATTATTTAACCAGAAAAAGAATTTTAAGCTGAACTTTTGAGCTATTTACTTACTCTGGTCTATTTGCCTATGACTGATATAAAGTTACGTCACCGGTCTTGTTACAGCTAAGGTAAGGATTGCTTATTGTGTTCAGAGGGTTTTATCTGTACCTTATTGCCTTTAAAAAAAGTCCAATTCGTTGAATGCAGTTAATTTTATTGATGTTCTGTAGTAAACGAACGCTATCAACACCAAAATATTTGAGTTAAAAATTAAACTAATGCTTTACATATCGTCATAGTTTTAACTCTACGGGATTATTATAAAATAAGTACAGTATATACTTTTAGAAATCAATAAAACTGAAAGAGAATAATTTAGACCTGTATATTGGCATTAATTGGTAGCTAAAAATGAGCTCAAGTTTTACTTCATCAGCTGATAGTTGTTACATTGCCCTTATTCGTGTCACTTAAAACATTGTGAATAATAATGTTGGAAAAGTTTTTTTTGCTCGAACAAGAGAAAACTCAGTTACTTTAGTGAAACATCGGTTTAGGACGGGCTTTCAAACACTTCACCTTGTAGGAACTGTGTTTATGATTGGCATAAAATGGAGACCTATCAAGGTATTTTACGCCAAATATGAATGATAGATTATAGATTAGATTAATGAAATGGCGACCGTACCACTAGGTAGGTATTTTAACCCAAAAGTATGAATGAGAAATGAGTGTAGGATGATTGTGGCGCGATCTTGTAGTCGTGTTACTAGCTAAAAGGCTGACACGTTCCTTAGACAGGACTGTTAATTAATAGCCCAACAGTCGATGGCAACGAAGGGGCCTACAGTTTAACGTGGAATCCGGACCACGGTCTCTGAATTACGAATTGGTCTTTGTGGATTAACGTAGTATTCCATAGTGCGGATGTTAATCCACAGAAGGGAACACTACACCTACCGATCATGGCTTACAACTATCCACAATTCGTGACCTCCAAGTAGCTGGATTACAGGACGTCGCCACCGTCCCAGTCTAAACCCAGGTTCGCGGCATAATAACAATACTGAAACGATAAGACATTTTAATAACATTCCCACAAAACAAATAAATCTGAGTGGATTGATTCACAATTTTCTACTCCAACCTAAACCCAAACCAAACGTAACTGCAATACAGCTTTTATAGGAAAGATATACAGCAGCTGATTATTATAATAAACGTAACGTATATAAACATTGTAATTTCTTTTTATTTGGCTAACATATAAATACGTGACTTTTAATCAGACAGAAAATAAAAATACATAATCCCCAAAAACCATAAACTATTAACGGGGCGAATAAAGCTGTTCATTTTGTACAGCACATATTTACTTCACAGTTTTACATTAATGATCAGATGGCATTGGATAGTAAAGCATATTGCTAATGGAAAGTAAACCAATCAGCTTACAGTCTTGTTACTGACTAAAGTTGACATCTTCAAGACAGAACTGTTAATTAATAGCCCAATAGTCAATGACATTTAGGGATTGGGACCTACAGTTGAACTGGGATCCGAACCACATCACTGACAACTCTGAATTACGAGCCGATCTAATTACACACCAGAGAATATCATATCCACCAACCATCGCTCATAAGCCTAGTCCACACGCACCGATATATCGCAGCGATCTGATCGGTACCAACACATCCTTGCGATACATCGCACATCGACGTTCTGTCCATACACAACGATTTTTGCCCCAATTTCCACCTCAATTTGATTGTCTTCCTCAGTTGTGTTCAGCATGGAAGAGATACTGTTCTGGTCCCTGTATCTAATTTGTTTAGCAAGAGAAGCGAGGAAGTGACGACGCAAACCAAGAAGTGGTGTCGTTCGTGGCTCCTCAAGAGAGACAGTTTTCGCATGTGAGACTACTGAGGGAGTTGAGAGATGAACAGAACGACTGGCACAACTATTTGAGAATGACAGAAGACTCATACGTGGAATTTCTGAACCTGGTTACTCCTCTGATAAAGAAACAGGATACAGTTATGAGAAAAGCGATTTCACTCTGGAACACTGTTTGTTTACAGTTTTTAGCGTATGTCGCAGAGATTGACAGGGACGGTGGCGACGTCCTGTAATCCAGCTAGTTGGATGTCACGAATTGTGGATAGTTGTGAGAGGTAGTCATGGATGTAGTGTTCTCTTGTATGGATTAACGTCCGCAGTATTGAATTGTACGTTAGTTCACAAAAGACCATCATCATAATTAATTAGACCAATTTGTAATTCAGAGGCCGTGGTTCGGATTCCACGTTAAACTGTAGTTCCATTAGTTGCCATCTGCTGTTGGGCTTTTAATTAACAATCCTGTCTAAGGAACATATCAGCCTTAGTCAGTAACAGACTACAAGATCGCGCCACAATCATCTTACACTCAATACTCATTCATACTTGGCTTAGATACATTCATTATTGTATGGTTGCCATTTCAATGATCTAATCTAATCAGTTGAGGCGCTGTCTACACTTTTTAACCTGTCACTGCAACCTTACGATATCGTTGTGACATTGATCTACATTTAACTATCTATAATTTTCGATTTGCTTGTGACTGTCCAGGAAGTCACTGGTTCTTAGCCTAAGGCTAAGCTTGGTGATGGGACAGCGACGTTAAAAAAGTTAAAAAAAAATAATCCCATAATTAAATCATGCATTAAATATGCAATAATTTCGTAGGGATAATTTATTGACCTATATAGAAAATGCAAAATATTTTAAAATGAACCCCATTGTAAAAAATTAACAACAGCAATGGCCAAGTATTACATTTCAAATAGCAATACATATTTTCTCATGAAAGAAAAAATATTAGAAATATAAATTGCACCAATTTATATAGTTGTTTGTTTCAACGAGAAAACATTTTAATATTTAAACTTACAATCAATAGAATTATCTCTAATGATGAAATACCGTAATATAAAATAATATATTTGTAAAGCCGAGAATTAAAAAAAACCCTAGAGTGTAAGATATTTTGATAGAGTCAATAAATAAATTAGAAAGCAATTCTTCGGGTCAAATGTTAATGCAAGTTCATCAGGAATGAGAATGAGGGAATCGTTTACCATACAACAGACTGCAGTATAAAGTACCCGAAATGAATTCTGGGTAAACATTGTTCGGTTTACAAACGGATATAGTCATAGAAATTTATTGTATGTCTGAAGCACGGTATCAAATGTTTTTTAGAAAGCTTATTTGTTTACTAAAAATAAAATTATATTACATAGGAATTACTTTTATTGAAAGCAAATAAAATAATAACCCCTTAACCCAGCAATGAGCCAATAACTTAAATAATATAAAACTAATGTTATATAATTCTCTCTGTATATTGTCATGCATGTTATCAACTGTAATCTACTGGAACGGTGGCGTCGTACTGTAACCCAGCTACTTGGAGGACACGAATTGTGGATAGTTGTGAGCGATGGTCGTTTGGTGTAGTGTTCTCTTGTGTAGATTAACGTCCAGCACTATTGAATACTACGTTAATCTGCAAAGACCATCCTCACAATTAGACCAGTTCGTAATTTTGAGGCAGTGGTTCGGATTCTATGTTAAACAGCAGGTCCCTTAGATAATCCATTGACTGTTGGGCTATTAATTGACAAATCTGTCTTCATCTATGGTTTTGTTATGGTAGACGTGACATTCCTGACAGTCTGCTTGGTGCTGCGACCTGGTGAATCTTTCTGAAAACATTTTTGGAAATGTTTTTAGAAAAAAAACACCTGGCTGCAGCACAGACTGTCAAAGTCATCTGTAAAACAGTGCACAAAAAACTGAAGCTAAGATACAGTTTTGTAAAGAATATGAAATAATCCTTTAATTCAGTATTCTTAGATACAAGTGAGCACCATGAATAATTTTGTGATGTTCGAAAATGAATCAGATGGTCTTCATGAGTAAAAACTACATCGGGTGAAAAGGCTTGCAAAACTCTAAATTTATGGTTACACTCCAGAAAATATAGTGGGCGCTTTTAGGGTTCCTATGTAATCGAATTAATTTCGTTCACCATTCCCTCTTAATTAATCACCTTAAAATGCTTCTCCTGACGGAGTCAGAGTCTCACCAATAAGAATAATATAAATGGCTAATTCCATAGATTATCATTCCCTTATCTACGTTAATTCTCATAACACTAGTTATTAGTATTAAAGAGAATATATATTTTTCCTCTATGCAAGTTCGTTTTGAAACTATCCTCAAGGGAGTTATTAAGAACAAAAAATAATATATTTATCCAATGAGGGTAGAGGATTTTTCTTATCATTCTAAATTTTAGATATGAAATAAATCTCTCAATTCCTTCGTCGATTGTGTTTACCGACGGGGAATTTTTGATTTATCAGAACAGCCCCGAGGGAATGTTTTTCCGCATTCCCTCACCCCTTCATGCTGCACTTGTTTGTTTACATTATGATTTTAAATCACGAAATCAAATGTCAAGTGCTCTCAAATCCGCTTATCATTTTTCACTCTTTCTGTAGTCCTCCTTTGTTCGCATCAGTATTCATTCGTTCATAATCTTTTGATTAATATACCGACAATACCTTAATCGAAAATTGTCTCCTTAATTTCAGAAATGCTTAAGTTAAGAATAATGTTAGATATGAGACTAAATTATAGCGCGATTATTAACTGTGACAGAATGAGTATCAAGATAACTTGTGATTTGAACAATGATAAATATATCGGACCAGTGAGGACTTATGGCAATAAGTGTCAAATCTAAAAGAATATGCCACCAGCTTCTAACTTAATTATCTTTTACTTGATATGTCGTTAACGTAATTAGTTACTTCAAAACATTCATGTTATAAGATCATTTCTGTTTGTCACAGCCCTTAATATAGTATTGTTGATTTTTGTTTACTGAAATTGTATGGTTGTTATCATGGATTTGATGCTTCATTTTATCGTTATGTATAAGGTTTAGCCTATAGTTTTGTTTCATGTTGTATTCCTTATCATGGATTTGATGTTTCACTTTATTTTAATCTTATTTATAACGTTTAGCCTATAGTTTTGTTTCATGTTGTATTCCTTATCATGGATTTGATGTTTCACTTTATTTTATTTTTATGTATAAGGTTTAGCCTATAGGTTTGTTTCATGTTGTATTCCTTATCATGGATTTGATGTTTCACTTTATTTTATCTTTATGTATAAGGTTTAGCCTATAGTTTTGTTTCATGTTGTATTCCTTATCATGGAATTTTTTTAATAAATTATTTTCAAGCTTCCCCAATAATTGGGCAATAGTGCCTGTTGGGACAGCATTTGCAGCCATATTTTGTAAGACTTTTTTGTCATATTTACTTTATCATTACAGTTATTTATTTAATATGAGTGAAGAGGGTGATTATAAGATACCCGGGCTAGCCGGAATAACCTGACAAAGAATGAAGCGTCAATGGAATAGAGAATATGAGTTATGGGCTCTGATCTCAGAACAAGAATTTTGTTTAGGTAACTGTGGAACACTTTATTCTTTTTAGATTTAATATGCTTTGCAACAGTACGAAATCAATAAAACTGTTGGCGAAACCGACTAAATATCCTGTTAACATTACCTGTTGACAACAAGAATACTTTTCCTAAAATTTCTGATCTTTCAGTCTGATTTTTTAGTCACAGTTTGCAGGTTACTATAAGCAAAACTGTGTAACTTGGTTGCAATCACAAATTGCAAACTTCCAACAGCACCGAGTCTACAAGTGAAGTTAGCACTTTGTTGTTTGCAATTCAGTTGTAAACGTGGTTTTACTGCCTCGGTTTTCTACTTTTACCTCCTTGGTGCATTTTTTCTTTGATTTTCAATTATAATTACCCAAGGCCACTGACGTTAGTTAAAATAAAATAATTTTGTCCTAAACTTTTATCAGGTTTATTTTATTTTTTGTAAAATAATCACAGTCACTTAATTGGGGTCTATTCATTCTCACCCACTTCCATTAGGGCCTAGGCCTCTGTTGATGTTTATTATATAACAACAATAGTTAGGTATATTGCACAATAAGGAAGAAGAATATTTTAAAAAACAAATTGTAGTCTTTGACAAAAGATAGAGAAGAAGTACTACACGTAGAAAAATAATTTAAGTTTTTTAATTATAGAAAGAATGCGCCAGTTCATTGACTTTATTAATTATTTAAGTAATGTTTTATTTCAAATTGTTTCTGGGTAGGGGATGACAAAGCTGAAGCATGAGGTTGTCATCTCTGGCATTGGAGGCAAATTCCCAGAGTCTGACAATGTTCTGCAACTCCAAGAAAAATTATTCAACAAAGAAGATCTTATTACAAATACAATGAGATGGACAACAGGTAGGATTACATTTAGTTTATATGGCTGAGTAAACTCAAGTTTGATACTTGCAATTTTACCCTTAACCATTTTCATATATTTAAAAAAATATTAATGATCAAGATCGTGAAAAATAGTTAATTTTTAAATTGTAAAACAAGATAGTAACATGGTAGTTACTGAATTGTGTGGTAATTATTAACATTAAAAAAATAAAATAAGAAGTTTAATCATTTATTTATTTTTCCCCATGCACACTATAACTTTTTATTTTTGATTTTTACCATATGTAATATATCAATGGCCATATTTTAATCTTTAGGTAATATCATTTTCAATCTAAACCACTGTGAATGAATATTTTTCCACAGATACTGTAGGAGTTGGCAAGATACATGATATTGATACTTTTGATGCTTCTTCATTCAAAATGCACAGCAAACTAGTGCGCTCATGTGATCCAACCACAACTCAGACGCTAGAACGAGCTTTTGAAGCCATTATTGATGCAGGTAACAGAAAATCCTGACATGACATGGCTGTTATGAATTTCAATTCGATGTAAATCTGTGAAAATTTTAAGTTCATTAATAATTAATGAACTTAATAATCCTTTGTAGAATTATTCTATAAAGGGATTTTTAGAGAAAATTTCAATTACTATTTATCTGCCCAATTGATTCGAGGTATAATTTTTTTCTGTTCAAAATGATTTTGGGGTTCAATATTCTAAGTTATGATTGAAAAATGTTTACCGATGGCAGGAATCTTGAGGAGACTTTGTCGCCGCAGTCTATGATCACTGAAATGAGGGAGGCAAATGAAACCTCCAATAGGAGCTTTTTTGTCTCAGAATTCTCTTGAGGTTGTTGTTTTATATATGAAGGTTGTCTGTAAAGTAAGGTTCCCTTGTCGCTACAGTCGTGAAGAGTCCTGTTAAGGAGGATCCATTCCCAGCTATGCAAAATCTATGGAGACAAGTGTATGAGTGTATAACATGTACGTAAATGGGTCAAAGAGTTTCAGAACGGGTGTACTGACATCCATGATAAAGACCATCGCTGCCACCACTTTTACGATTGTTTAGTCAGAAACAGATGGTCGTAACAGCGCTTATCACGACTGTAAGGCCAAGGGAACCTTACTTTATAGACAACCTTTGTATCTCATCTTCATGCTGAAACATTATGATTGTGTAAATTGTAATAACTTCCAAGAAAGAGAAAAGAAGGCTTTTTTGATTAGTAATATTATTTTACTAGACTTTTCCAACACATCTGTGTTTTGACTACACAACATTTTTGGAAAATAATATTATAATTAACTGAATAAATTGCAGGAATGAACCCATTTGCAATGGGTGGCAAAAACATTGCAGTAGTTTCAGCTTCGATGGTATCTGATTCCGAAAACACACGAGCTGGGACGAGCTATGAAGCATCTGGATTCACTATCATGGGGCATAATAGATCCATGGTGGCTAACCGTATATCTTACACTTTCAACTTTAAAGGTATGTCAGTCCTATGTAACATTATTATTATTTATTAGAAAAGACTAAAGGCTGGTTTCTATTCGACAAGAAGTAAGACTCAGGGTTTAAAGTAGTAGGGGTAATTTAACCCTTTGAGTGCCGCGGCCATTTCCATGATTTTCGTGCATGAAGTACCGAGGCGCGGCGTTTTCATGAAAATGTAATGTTTGTCAAGAAAAGTCATTGAAAATTTAATTTTACAGATATTAATGTTCAATAAATTGTATAAAACAATATTTTACATGTTTTTCATTACCATAGTTAAAAAGAGCAAGACTTTTTAAGTCAAATTCATGTATAATACATCACGATTGTTTAAAATGAAAAAGTACCACAGAAATAAAAAAAAGTTTTGCACGTAGCCCCATGATTACCGATTTTGCGGTGTTTATTGAATACGGAACATTTTTTACATGCTTTGATGCTGTGATTATTGCTGCTCATGGTAAAAAAACTTTAAAACAATGATAAAATACAAGTATTAATGTAAGAACACTTTTCAAGCAATTTTAAAACTTTTAATAATTGTAAACAAACATTTGTAATATACTCGCAAATAAAACAGCTGCGGCAGATGACGACGAAACTATAACGGTAAAAACAACAAAACAAAACAACTAAAAAAAAAGACGGAAGGCAAAATAAACATCATAAATTAATTGCCTGTGGTTTTTGAAACAAAACTACGCAAAAAGTAAGCCAATACATTAACCCTTTAAGGAGTACCGTATTTTGCATCAAAATAGTACTGACGTTTTAAAACGTCTATTTATGTTTACGCAAAAACGAGTAGCGACGTTTTAAAACGTCATTTGATGAAATTTGCGCAAATACATTTATATATATTTATAACATGATACAGATAGATTCTTAAGGCATAAATAAAAAATTAAAGATATGTAGTTATACGGCACATGTGTATTCGGTAGGGCAGGTAATCTGCGGGGGAGGGGGTCATCATCATTCATTCATCATTCGAAGGGGCGGATTTCCCAAGGCGCTTCAGCCGTTGCGGCTTTTTGCGCACCCCTAAAAATTCTCTTTCCTGGAGAATCAGGAATCTTCTAGATGAAGAGACCTGTAAAACTGCAGCATCCTGTCAACGAGCTCGTCAGGAGGCAGAAAACTACCCCTTACCAAATTGCCCAGAGTGGAGGACCTTACCTCTACCAGCTCTATACAATCAAAGAGTAGATGATCTGCAGTTTCCTCCTGCAGATAACATTTCCTACACAGAGGGTCGCCGTTGAAGACCCCCATGCGTAGTTGGTGCTTCCTCAGATTACCGTGACCAGTGACGATACCTGTGACAAGTTTGGCATCCTTCCTGCCAAGTTTCAGGAACCTCTTTGCAACTTGACGAGATGGAGAACGAAGATTAAGCTTACTAACTCTATGCAGGGAAAGTTCAGCCCATCTTTTCTTATGACAATCCCTAGCCCAGGAATTGATAGTCTGAAAAACCGCAGCGCGGGAAACACCACAGAAGGGTTGAGGACCACAAAGGGGGGATGATGCAGCCCTATTGGCCAGCCCGTCTGCCACTTCGTTACCATCCACCCCTGAGTGCCCTGGAACCCAACAAAAGGTGACTTCATTGTGTCTGCCTACACAGGACACAAGCCTAAAACAGTCCCACACAACCCTAGAGTTGAACTCTACCGAGTCCAAGGCTCTAAGAGCCGCCTGACTGTCAGAGAAAATATTGATAGAAAGGCCCTCATGACCTAGCATCAAGATGTCTCTGGCACATTCCATAATGGCAGTGATCTCGGCCTGGAAAACAGTGGGGAAAGTCCCCATGGAAATACCTGACCGTACGTTGTCCTGCACCCCGTAGATGCCTGCTCCTGTGCCCCGACTGCTCTTGGACCCATCAGTGTACCACTCCTGATCACAGGGTGGTAGTGGGCAGGCTCCATCCTTCCATTTGTCCCGTTGCGGAAAAAGAACTCGGAAAGACCTGCCAAAAGAAAAAGTTCTCGGAAGATAATCAGAGGGCATACCTAAAATGTCGCTCTGAACTATCCCCGAAATTCTGGTATGACCACGTAATTCACCTGGCCTATTCCAGAGGCCCTCTCCACAGAGGCGGTATGCACCCATTCTGGCAGTCATCCTGATGTGAATGTCTATGGGCAAAAGATCAAGCAAACAGTCAAGAGTGGCCCCAGGAGTGCTGCTGATCGCCCCTGTGATCGTGAGACATGCCAGCCGCTGAACGGCTGCCAGCCTCTTCACAGCAACACCTGAGTCCATCTTGGTCCACCAAACCAAAGACGCATACGTCATAGTTGGTCTAACTACTGAAACATAGAGCCAATACATTAGCCCCGGTTTCAGTCCCCATGCTGCGCCGACCATACGCCTGCATGCAAACAGAGACCACTTACCCCGGTCAATAACCCGTTGTAAGTGAGATTCCCAGCAAAGCGTCCGATCCAGAATGATCCCAAGATACTTCACCTGGCTTTGCAGGTTGATCAAACTCCCCTGTAGTTTGAGCGGGCCAACCCCGGTCAGCTTTTTCCTCTTGGTAAATGGTACAGCAACCACTTTAGAGGGATTCACAGATTGACAGACCTCATTGCACCAACCATCCACAAGCCTTAGTGCAGAGTTCATGAGGTCAGTAACTGTATTGTTAAACTTACCTATCACAAGGATGGCAATATCGTCAGCGTATCCTTGAGCAAAGACACCACTGTCATTAAGCCTTCTAATAAGGCTGTCTACCACCAGGTTCCATAAAAGGGGTGAGAGAACGCCTCCCTGTGGACAGCCCCTTGTTGACCTGGCTACTACCTCAACTCCCTGTAGAGAAAGTTTCACATACCTATTGCGTAGCAGTGCCTCAATCCATCGGCAGATGACATCGCTGAATCCTCTAGATCTAGCGGCGTTCAACATGGCATCCAAGGCCGTGTTGTCAAAGGCTCCCTGAATGTCCAGGAACGCTCCAAGTGCCACCTCTTTATGGTCAATAGCTCCTTCAATTCTGCACACCAACTGGTGCAGGGCCGACTCGCAAGACCTACCCTGAATGTAGGCATGCTGGTTTAGGTGTAAAGGGGCAGACTTCAGCGAAGAGTCCCAGATATACCTTACCACCAACTTCTCCAGAGTCTTCAACAAGAAAGAAGACAATGAAATCGGCCGAAAGGATTTCGGGTCCGTGTAACTATTCTTACCCGGTTTTGGGATAAATGCTATCCTGGAAGTCCTCCATGCAGCAGGAACATGTCCCAGGGCCAAGCTCGCCCTAAAAATACTACAAAGAGCCGGGAGAATGATCTCTATGCCCTGTTGTAGAAAAACCGGCCGGACTCCATCTGGACCCGGTGACTTGAAAGGACTTAGAGAGCCTATAGCCCACCTTATCCTGCTGTAGGTGATGATCCTGCTGGCGGCACCCCACCTGGTTGCACAGGCCCTCCGCGACGCAGACTCACCTAATTCACCAGTTTCTCCACCAATGATGCATTCAGGAAAGTGTACCTCAGCCATACGTTCCAACACCTCCTGTGGTCTGTGAAATAACTCACCATTAGGTCCTTCCACGGAGCCCAGAGTCAGGGTTCTATCCTTGGCCAAGACCCTGCGTAGCCTGGAAGTTTCCTCAGTGCCCTCCAGCCCTGAGCAGAAAGTGTGCCATGACTTCCTCTTTGCCCTTCTGACAGCGAGGTTATACCTGGTTATACCTGGGGGAGGGGGTAACTTACGATGGTGGCTGTGGCGGGAAAAAGGGCGCCCGGGGCATGAAGTTTCGGCGCGAAAGGTGGCGGCCGCGGGGTGAAGTTTCGGCGGGATATAAAAGCTCGCGAATAGTATTTCTCAGCGTGAAGCGTGAGAGCATTCTTCACAAAGAGAAAAGCAATAACCTTTCAGCGCAAAGAGTGTAATATGGCGTTATGCGTGCGTCCAAGTTTTGATGACTTTAATACGAAAAAAGTTATAAAATGTTCATTTTTGGATATTTTGAACCAAATACACATTTTCTGCTATATTTACAGTAGACTGCGATAAGTTTTAGTGAAAAAAATTTTTTACTCCTTTGAGGTGTGATTTGAAATTTTCCCCTTACTCCTCATCAGCTC
This sequence comes from Nephotettix cincticeps, assembly GCA_023375725.1. Classification (NCBI taxonomy): domain Eukaryota; kingdom Metazoa; phylum Arthropoda; class Insecta; order Hemiptera; family Cicadellidae; genus Nephotettix; species Nephotettix cincticeps. The sequence continues at coordinate 49,018,107 of CM041784.1, read as the reverse complement.
TGAGATAGTGACGTTTTAAAACGTCGTTACTCCTTAAAAGGTTAAATAATAACTTAGTTATAACCAATTTACGTAGAGTCGCTGTAAGCGATGATGGAACTTTATGCATTAAGAATTTTGGTCAAGCAGTTACTCATATCTTACTGAAACTGATTATAAATTTTTAAGGTGTTGACATGATCCAGAAGAGTAATAAGGGAAATGTGACTTTGCAGGACCAAGTTACAGTATACACACGTCGTGGGCTGGGGGAGTCCGGGCCTTGCAGCAGGGAGCCGCTCTGATTGCTGAGGGACATGCCGAGGCGGCTGTTGTCACCACTGCATCGCTCATCTTCTACAAAGCTGCTGCCACAGAACTGGAACAGATGAACTTACTCACACCTGGTGGCAGATGTCGCTCTTTTGATGCTGATGGTAAGTGAACAGGTGTTAGTTTGTTATGAGGTATAATTTTAGAAGACCCCGTTTTTGTTTTTAAAAATTGTTTGTAGTACAGTAAATTCTGGTTTATCTGGATCTGGATCAGGTAATAATAGTTAAAATGCAAGTATCACTGAGAGCATCTTAAAAATTCTAGACATAACCACAATACTTGCTGTTCGCGGCAAGAATCACTAACGATAGTAAATTAAATGGTTTAAATACCTGTATCTGTAGCAATCCTAGTAGTTGAAGTAGTTGCAACTATAGTTTCGGCCTACATTAGACCATTCAATTCAGAGGCAATTCAGAGGCTTCATAATATCATAGTGAAACGATGATAAATCACAAAAAATATGAACGCACATCCAAAATAGGTTTTCTATGTTAATTGAAGTGTTTTATTTCTTACCAAAAACCAATAAATACTGGTTTGTTTTTTAATGAATGAATGAATAATATATTTTTTTAATAAAATTAAACTTTTTAACACGTTGAACGCCTGCACTACTATGCGGCTGTTTGCTGTATGTTTGTATTATGCAGTTTGCAACACGACTTGGGTATCTATATCCTGTGATATATTAAGATTATCCAGATTATCGGCTATCCGTATTTGGACTCCGCCACATTAATCTGGATAAACTGGACTACAATATTATTAATGCTATAATTACCAATATACATACATGAGCAGAAGCTTCATGAGCTTATTAGTTTATAAAAACTCAGTGTTTTTCAATGATAAAACAATATTATACCATTGAAATTGTTAAACTCTTATTTCCAGTGATAACACTGATTTCAATATTTAGGCCAATAGTAAACTTAAAAAGAATAAAATGTGTTTTTATAATTGTTTAATGATGGATTTTGCTTTATTTATATGCCTAAATTAAGAAAACACAGTAGATTTTTGTGATATTAAAAATAAAATATGTATCTAAACTAAAATTGATCAGTTTGAACATGAAATACTCTTGCATTATGTTTAAAGTTGGCTTCATACCTGCACAGTTCTCAATCATTTTTATAAGGTATAACATTTTTAGGAGCTTTTTAGAGGGTATCAAATCCGCTGACTATTTATCTCACTTAAAAGTAAAATGTTTCTTGCAGCAAATGGGACGTGTCGCAGTGAAGGGGTGGTTTCCTTTTTCTTACAACGTGCCACCGATGCCAAACGAAACTACGCCACCCTCGTTGCTATGCATTCCGAATGTCTAGGCCCGAGGGCTTGCAGTCTTCCCCGGTTCGACAGTCTCCTTGAACAAACCATAAACAAGTTTTATAGGGAAAACAATATTGACCATGAAAAAATTGCTTACTTGGAGTTGGACGGGTCAGGAATCAAGGTAATGTAAATGTTTTTTGGTTTCTGTGCTTGACAGAATTACATACTTCAAGATAGCTTTCTAGTAGCACTGATAACATTTGAAATAAATGTCGAAGCCAAGGGACTTGGGTAACATTTTTTTGGATAATTAATTTTAATTGGATGATAAATTTTCTGCTCTTGTACCTCATGTCAACTTAGGTACACCAGAGTCCCGTTAATCCGAACTGATTGGGACCAAACCCTCTTCGGATTACCGAGTTGTTCGGATTATTGGAAAGTGCCTTGTAAAGTTCATTAAAGTCCATTAATTTAGACCTGAACGGTGTATTTAGAGCAATTAACTTCAGTCACATACAGTCTTGTCCACTAGATGTTTTGCTTGAACGGCACCAATTGTTCTTCCAGAGACGTTCTATCTGTTATGTACTCGTCATTATAAATATAAAACACAATACACACATTGACACATAAAACCAAATAATGATAAATCCGTCTGTAGACTTACTTTTTACGCGATCGCGGTCATTGCTGGGGATGAACTCAAATGTTTAAAAAGTAGTTTGCCGAAAAGCGACAGAAATAAAAAGTTGGACCGTGGGAATCGAATCTATTGTGATGTACTTTGAATGTAGCTAGGCATCGCCCTATGCTACCTTAAGCATTAGTGTACTGCTACATCTGAGTGCTTGATGATTATGTTATGAGACAATGGTGCAACTTGGCTAACGGGATTTATTTGTTATGTCAAAAACCAATAATTGAATTGTTATGTTTCGAGAAGTAAGTTATTGTATATTATTAACATTGTGTACGCGGTAATATAAAATTAGTGTAACCGTTCTGTAGATTAAAATGTTATAAATGAGATTACGTTGCTTTGTTTTTAATTTAAACTCAGTGGTAACCTTTTACCCCATCAAGTTGTTCGGATTAGCCCGATGTTTGTATAACCGGGGTTTGGATTACCGGGACTCTGGTGTATGTATATTTGTAGTTACATTCCATTTAGCCTATTTATATTATTATTAAACTTTAGCGTCGATTTTTTCTTTTTATATAGAAACAAGGAACAGCCTCTATAACCTGGCTTTTCATTGCTTGAACATGTCTAGTAATCTGACACTGTGTTCCAGCCTTTTTTTTGTAACATTTCAAACCGTTTTTCCAGTAAATATATTACATCATGCTAATGTTTTGTTTTTCTTTTGTTTGTTTTATCGCCATTTTCCATGATTGAGAACCACTGAGGTATATGTATTATGCAGATCATCACAGAATGGCCGAAGCACTCAAGGCCTGTTCTGTTTACCACAAGGCTAGTTACTCAAAAATTGTTCTGAGATAAGAATGTAAAACCTGGATGATTAAAAATTCTGTTACTTATGTTGGGTAAATTTCTTTTCATTCCAGGATTTTGACGCCATTGAAATGAATTCTATATCTTCAGTTTATTCTGGAAAGAGAAAAACTCCATTGCTTGTTGGATCTGTGAAGAGCAATGTGGGGAACACAGAAGCTTCATCCTCTTTTGTGGGCATTACAAAATCTATAATTGCATTTGAAACAGGAATGATTCCTCCAAATATAAATTACTCCAAACCAAACCCTAATATTCCTGCATTAGTCAATGGACAGTTCCAGGTAAAACCAAAATTTCCCTTGATTATATTTCACTGCTAATTTGTTGTTGCTACGTTGCTAGTATGTGTTACGTTGTTATAATAACAATTATAATATATGATTTTTTTTTATAAAAAATGATATATCATCTTTGTTTTTTACTACAGTGTAACAAATTATCAACATGTTTCTAAGCTAAAATCTTCCCTGGAGTTCTATAAAATAAACAGTTTATAGTTTTTTAAAGAGCCGTTACGGTATTACTTAACTAACATGGTTGTTACAAATATTAATGTACGGTATTATAAAACCAACATAGTTGTTACAAATATTATCGTACAGTATTATCAAACCAACATAATTGTTACAAATATTATCATACAGTATTATTAAACCAACATAGTTGTTACAAATATTATCGTACGGTATTATCAAACCAACATAGTTGTTACAAATTTTATCGTACGGTATTATTAAACCAACATAGTTGTTACAAATATTATTGTATTGGAGCTTTTCAATGTGTCTGTGAATTTAACAATATAAGTTTTCTGGAGATGGAGGAACCCTCCAGTTTTCAAGTAATTACCTAAGAATTTTCATTCAAGATTTTTAGTTATAGATATGAGGGGGTACCCAAAAGTAACTGGAATTACGCTCCCAAAGGCGTGGCCTGTGTAGTACGTATGTCTGCCGCTACAAACGAGAAAATGGCGAAACAGTGTTCACTAAAAAACTCACTGCAGACGAACACGTCCACCGACAGCGATGGCACTAGCGGCACCGAACTCCGGATGAGCTGCGCTACACACACGTAGCAGCAGACATAAGTACTACACAGGCTACGCCTTCGGCAGCGTAATTCCAGTTACTTTTGGGTACCCCCCTTTATTCTATTCTTTTTGTCAAAAAATAAAAATATACCTATCCATCATGCACAACACAAAAACAAATACACAAAGTAAATTAACCATAACACTCCGCCTCCGAGCTAGTGGGGCGGAAATAAGGCAGCGTACACATGGAATGGGAGTCGGGGCAATACTACCCCCTCCCTTGTCCGAGCAGCGGCTACCTCCCGTATGTACTGGCTAGGGGCGCTGGTAGTGTAGCGTCATCAGGTTGTGCCTGCTAGCCTATCCGAAACAAAAACACACATACAAGACAATTAATATTAAATATTATGAATAGTTATGTTATTTATGTGAAATAAAATATGTAAACAAGAGAAATACTATTAAATGTGTGAATAATGATATTATACTCCGCCACCAAACTAATCGGTTTGGGACATGATAACAAACCTACGACAAGAAAGTGAAAACATTTGTGCCCTCTCTCCCGTCTATGTAAGTCGATACTTCCTCCATGGACCCCTTGGGGCACCTGCAGTATGGCGTCAATTGAAAATAATATTTTAAAAACAGAAACACAAATAGGGGCGTTGCTACTAAAAAGTAAAAATATGAAATAAATGACGTTAAACCCCAACTCTAAGCAAGCTGAATGAATTTCAAACATAGATGTGGTTGAGTGGTTACAGTCTGCAATTTATAACTATCGGACTCTGGTTTAAATCTGGTCCAAAGTTAGCCTTATGCTGTTATGTTCGCTAATTAAAAAAATTTAAACTTAAAAATAGATTTTTTATGCTGTGTTCAGTTATCAGTTTGTTTAATGGAAACCTGAGATGTGAGAAGGTCAAGAGTTGTACATTTTTGAAAAAATAATTAATTAACCCTTCACAGTTGTTTTGTTGAGTTCGTCCATATCATTATGTTAAGCAAAATTATATATTTTTTCAAGTATACAAACTAGATTATTGGACTTAAGAGTAACGGTGTTTATTTTGAAGTTTTTGTTTTAATTTGATTTTTTTAAACTCCGTTTGACTATTTTAAATATTTTTTTAGGTTGTTACTGAAGCAACACAATTGGAAGGTGATTTAACGGCACTGAACGTACTATCGCTTGGTGGAACATTCGGGCATGTTGTGTTAAAGCGGAATACCAAAGAGAAAAAACGATTGGCCAAGGGACAGATGCCCCCAGATGGACTTCATAGGATCATCATTGTCTCGGCGAGGCATGAAGAAGGAGCTAAAGCGATCACTGAAAAGGTAGATCTCTTATTCAATAATACTTTTTATCTACAGTTACCCAATATTGACCTCATTGATTTGAAGATTAAAATCAATACTTTACCTCACTCCAGATTTGCAACTTGAAAGCGCGAAATAGTTAGCCAGTAACATGCAGATGTTTCTATTTTATTGATTTGAAATTTCATTTGCATTTTAATTAGTTGTGTTGTATTCAAATGGATGTAAACAGTAATTATTCTTCTACACTAGAACAATGGAAAGATTAGCAAGGGGTGTGTCTTTAGATCTTTTACAAGAGAAATCTAAACTCAAACACAAAATCATTTGTGTTTAAAAATATGTATGTTTCAGTATTGATTTCTATGTTTTCATAATAACTATAAGTAAAATATAATGTGTAACTCAAGTGCAAAGTTCAATTGCCTCACTCAAGAAACCATCCCGCACTCGCCTACGGCTCGTGTGTGTAAGGAATCTGCTCACTAGTTGCACAAATAACTATTTGCCTCAAAATGTCCATTGATATTCAGGCAGTATGGGCTATAGCGCCGACCTGCTGGTACCACACATTTTCTAAAGCTCTCTGTTGTAGGGCAGGTCAAAAAATTTCTGAAATCATGTTAGCACACCGGTTTGAGTTTACAGTAACAACATTGCCATCGTCTTCAAAAAAATGAGAGCCAATGATTCGACGTTGTGATAATGCTGGGACGGTGGCGTCGTCTTGTAATCCAGCCACTTGGAGGTCACGAATAATTGTGGATAGTTATGAGTGATGGGCGGTGGGTGTAGTGTTCTCTTTTGTGGATTAACGTCTGCACTATTAAATACTTCATTAATCCACGCAGACCATCCTCATAATTAGACCAGTTCGTAATTCAGAGGCTATGGTTCAGATTCCACGTTAAACCATAGGTCCCTTAGTTGCCATCGGCTGTTGGGCTATTAATTAACAGTGCTGTCTAAGGAACATGTCAGGCTTAGTCAGTAACAAGACTATAAGATTGCGCCACTTTCATCTTACACTCAATCCTCATTCATACTTGTCTTAAAATACCTACCATGTTATGGTTGCTATTTCAATAATAATCTAATAATCTAGACTAATTTAATCTAACGTGCATCAAACAGTCACTCGTTCACTATGAAGGAGCTTCTCATAGACTACCTAAGAGGACTATCTAGGGGTCACTCCAATAGCGAAAATTTTGTTTATTGACACTTCCAGGCAGATGGAAATTTGCTAGGTTACTGAAAAAACCATAGTGTTTGGTGGGAGATTTTCCAGGGTTATTTCACACTCTTCCGTACGACTCTGCAATCACGTGGTGACAGCTTTTGGACAATAACCATCTTGTATGGATAGAAATAAAGTACCATGTGAAGTATTCGTCGAACACTACATTCAAAGGGCGGCTGCATGTTTGCGATCGTTGAAGTGACTGCAAACTGATTGCCTAACAGCATTAAAGTTTTCAGATGCACTGTGGCGTTTTCCACCTCGGTTTTTCACAACGTTACCAGTTTCTCTGACCTTATTTACCCACAGCCCAATAGACCTGCGATCAAGCATTAAATGAGGAAGAGGAATGAGTTTGGAATTCACGTTGAGCCATAATAACAGATTCATTGTTATGAATGAACGCTTCGACTGCAAAAGCACGCTGTACACTCGGCCACATCATGACGGCGACTGACAACTGCCTACATGCCAAGCGTCACATAAACTTCCCCCTCTCCCGTGTCGAATACGGGAATCCCCACCACTCTTGAGTGCCTCCATCGAATCTCTATTACACAATGAAAATAGAGAGGATATTTTGCCGCACCCTGTACTTCACTGCCAACTTGACTGGAGGTACATCCAGACACGTACTTAACCCGCTAAATTGTATTTTGTTTGTGTAGTATTAGTTTCTTTATATAGTCAATATAGTAAGTTTCTCAGGCACTGGGGTTTATTCCCACCCTGTTCTTCACCCACCATCGCATATCTGACACTGCTCACCATGACTGGAGTCACCATGAGCTGCTGCCCACATCTGCCCTTTATTTAACTCCTCAAAACAACTGATCCAGTAGCTATTGAGAGAGTTTTGTCTCTTGTGTTAGTTTTTAGTACTTCTTTTACCTGGTTTAGGGGGTTTTTCCGATTTCAAATAACGAAAAAAGGTTGCGTTGGTGATTACAGAAATACTGGAAATGATTTCTCAAATAGAAAATGAAAGAATATAAATTGCACTATAACATTTAGCTTTGAAATCACTATTTAGTTTATGTTTTACGGCAAATTAACAGATTTTTTTACAGTTAAAAATTTCTGTTTAGTTTTCTGTTACCTGTTTTCAGGACTTTTGTAGATTATCCACGATTTTCACTATCCATGGTAGCCGCACCCATAATTTCAGTGGATAATCGGGAGTTCAATGTACATTAATGTGATTATGGGTATAAATATAAATCAATTCATAAGCAATATTCCTGCGCTATTTTAAATTTTATGTAAAAGTATTATTAGTAAACTTTCAAATTAATACAGCAAAATTAAATAAATGATGAACAATACAGTATGATAATTTATAATACACGTTCTATAAACCTCGTTAACAAAATGTTTAGTTTTGCTGCGAATCGTGAGAACACTGACAACAGCACATTTACTGTCTCCACCAGGCAGGTTCTTTATGTGCAACTTGCAACATGAACACAAGACAATATCAGTGTAGGGAAGGGGGAGGGTGAAACAGTGAGAGAGGTTCGGTGGAAGGCTGTATCCAAAAATAGATTTTTTTTTGTCATTTTTGAGAAGTTTTCTCTATTGCTTGTAGCCAGGTTTTGTTAACGTTATATGCAAGGTTTTTTAATTCATCGATGATAAATCTGTAGTGTAATTAATGCTTACCCTTTAAATAAGTATTTAAGTTGGACAGGACTTAAAAACGAATGACGTTATATCTGTGTTGACATTTCAACTGAGGCCGTAATAACTAAGTTTCACTGTATTGCATCGAGTATATCAATCTTTACTACAATAATTAATTCAGCTATATGTTTTTTTCAGTTACAACTAATGCCAGTGGACGTTGAGTACACATCAATGGTCAACAATGTGTTTAAAGCAAATGTTCCTGGTTACTTGTGGAGGTCGTATGTTGTAGTTCCAACAAATGAAATAAAATTCAATATTAAGGTTTGTTGAAACTTTTGCCTTAAATCAAAACAATCTATTCAAAAAAACTTTAAAGAATTAACAGTATATTTAAAAATTATAAAGTTGTTAATAGTAACGTAATGTTTGTGAAAAGAGTTAAGTAAATTACTACAGTTGCATTGTTTAAAATATTAAAAACTATCTCTCTTCAGTGTACTACAATTAAAGATATTTAATTTTACTGCATTAATTAGAAATAATAGTGGATATGGATGAAATTTCAGCCTCTCAATTTACTAACAGATGAAATCACTTGTTTTAATTATTTTAATGGTCTTTGCATGTATTAAATTTACTTATTTGTTTCAATAATATTATATTTAGTATAATAACAAAATCAAATACAGCAGATTATAAGACAGCTACAGGAAAAATCCCTGAACAGCTATCTTGACAAAACTATATACTTATATTATAATACAGTGGAACTTGGATAATTCGAACTTCTGTAATTCGAAAACTTCTTTATTTCGAAATTTTGTCTTGGTCCCTAGAATTTTATATAAAAACAACGTTAAAATATCTTGTTTAATTCGAATAATTTTTTGGATAATTCGAAGTTTTTACAGCGGAAATCTATAGTGTGCGTATAAGTGAACAAGTCATTGTGTGCGATTTTCCAGGAAACGACGTTCGGGCTTCCTGTCCTCAGACTATTTTTAGCTAGATAAACGCGCCCACCCCACTCACTAGTCCACTACTGCTCATAAATCACAACATTGACATCTGTGTGTATCATCGATGGTGGTTTGTTCCGATATTCGTCTACTTTGTTTCGTGTTGGCATTTGTGACTTCGTCTGCTTTCATGTTAACACGTCGTGTGTATGATGGCTTCGTCAAAGCGAACCTACAAATCTCTGACGTTACAAGAATAAATAGCGGCGATCAAGGAGGTAGAGAAGGGATTTGAAAAAGTTTGTAATAGCTAGTTTCGGGATCCCTCTAAACACATTGTTGACATTCAACAAAAATTAGGATTTTTAATCAATAATATCTTCATTAACCTAACTTTTTTAATATACAATGTTAAAACATGATGTTTGATTGTTTATTTCAACCACTTGCATAAACTTTTCTAATTCAAATTTTTGGATGATTTGAATTTTTTTATGGTCCCTTGAGGTTCGAATTATCCAAGTTCTACTGTAGTTGGCAGTAATAATAACAAATAATAAAAAAACTTGCTCAAGTGTCAGAAAAAAATGGCCAGTAGAATTAGTTATAAGAATGTATGTACTTAAGAAAGAATACTGAAGAGAGAAAAAATAGTATGAGACGTTAATTTTTTGTCTATTCAGAGGATTGATATAATTATTGGAGTAAGTTTGATATGTCGTGTCAGCAAACACATTATTAATTTAATATGTTTTACTTACTATTTATTTAGTTTTGTCTATTTAATTTATTATTTAAATATCTCAAGCACTTCTAAATTTATGGTTACAGAAATGTGATGATGTGAAGCAGCCAATATGGTATGTTTTCTCTGGTATGGGATCTCAATGGGCTGGTATGGGGAGAGATTTGCTACGTATTCCGATCTTCGCAGCTGCGGTGGACCGTTGTGACGCAGTACTGCGCCCTCTTGGCCTCGATATCAGACATATCATCACCACCACTGAAAAGTCCATATTTGATAATATACTCAACTGTTTTGTTGCAATCGCTGCCGTTCAGGTGAGTCCTTAAGTAGTTACAGTAGAAACCCTTTGAACCGACCTTGGATGGTCCGTCACTCCGCTTAATCTGACCATGCTCAGGCTTGCGAGACTGTTTACATCGTCATGTGGTATGCAGTTTGACAACAATGGTCATTTTGCAGAAATAAATTCCTGGTTTCTGAGGATTGTTCTGATTTTGTTAGACAAATTTTTTATGAAAATGGTAATTTGGAAAGAAAAGATAGTGATGAGTTGAGTGTTTCCAGCTGTGAAAGTGACGCAGAATAACCTAAAAGTAGGTCTAACCTTCAACAGTCAAACTGGACATCGAGTGATAACAGTTACAGAACAAAAAAGTTTTTTATGCCTATATAGTGTAAATAGGCAATGAAAAAATTTAAATATGTGTAGTAATAAATTAGAAAACATTCAGCTAGATATGCACCGCATTCAGTGGTGAAAATGCTGTTTTTTGTACTAGCCGCGGGCCAATTTACATAAGCACGTAAAAAACCGTACCATATATTTTAAAATTTATTTTAGTTTTGATGAAAAAAGCATTTTGGTATCATATATTTGAACAAAATTATTGATTTTTATATTTTTAATAAGTGTACCCGATGGGGTCCCTCATAACTGAAATGAGCGTAATTTTGTGCCCTATCAGGTACATACGTATTAAGGAACTTCTGATAGGCGTGGACAAACATTTAAACAATATTGACCACAACCGTGTTGATCATAAACAACATTAGAAAAACTCGAGAGAGTGTCTACCCTGTCGGGAGCACCTCCCACTTTAGTAATGTACTTTGTAAACCCCGTTGAGTACACAGTTGCAATTTAATGAAACACCCCTGTACCCAAAGGGGCCCATGATGTTGCAGACATATTAGTGAAATGTATTCACTATTTAAAGTACTAACCTATTTGATGGTCAAAACTAACCATTTCCAAGTCGAGGTTGAAAGGTTTGGGCTAGGAAAAATAATCCAAACTCATACATAGGCAAACAAAGATATAATTCTAAATTCTATGATTATGCTTCATGAATTTATTAAACATACCACAGATCTATAGAAATTATACTTGAAATAATAATGTAATACTATAGGTTGTATTAGATTTTCCTGTTCTATTTATTATTGATGACTTCCATAGAGAAAATAAATTATAAGCCTTATCTAGTCTGACTTTTTATATAGTAGTGTCGATAATTGGGATAAAATTCCGGACCGTCAATAATCCGGATTTGTCTCTTGCAATAAATAAAATTTAGTACCCACTGCGCTTGCACGAAGATCTTTACTTGAGTGGGTGACGGGAGAATGGTGCGTGTGTTCTGCGTAGGGAGCATAAGGGGAGTTGCAAAAAACGAACCCCTGCTGCAGTTGGAAAACCTGTGACACATTTGTTTAAACTCTAATATGTAGTGTCTCATGTGTTTACTGTACACTGTAAACATGTTCTTATAAATAAAATATGATACAGTGCCTAACAAATTTAATTTTATATCTCTTTTACACCCTTTGGTTTTCGTACCTATAAGAGAAAATATACTATTTTAAATATATTTTCTCAAATAGTGGGTGCTATTCCTTGTTCAGGCAATTTCGATAATCCGGATAATTTGATAATTCGGATGGAGTCTGGTCCCAATTAATCCAGATTATCAACGTTCTACTGTATTTATAGAGAGAAGGACGTTTTATTATTCATCATAAACAAAGCTTGATTCAGTTGTTTAAAAATTTAGATGAACAAACCCCATAATAGGCACGGATTAATAAAGTAAACCAATTTTTTAGGACAATGTAACTTACATTTAAACTTTATTTATACACCTATACTGATATGGACTTATTTGTGGTGTAGTACAAAGTTTTGGATTTTACAATTGTCACTGAATCTTGTAAACAGCTATAATTTGTTGTTTTGAGACTTTGGTTGCCACTGTTAGTTCAATGGTAGAAAGAGAAAACATTGATGAAGGAACGATGAAATAAAAAAACTATTTCCAGACAGTTTTAAATATACTTTTTTTAATGGTACAAGGCTAGGGTATATAGCTACCCTTGGCTATCTAAACCTGAAGATCTTTTGTAGCATTCTGATTGGTTTATTCCTGTAGCTCTAGGCCTTTTTTCCCAACAGCTGTGAGACACCCAGCTCCTTTATATTGACTTATATTTAAAACTAAACGGTTAGCCTATTCAATTTTTATTCAAAATAAATTAAATTATTCAGCATTAATAATATTAATGTAATATTTTTAAAGTGTACCTTTTTACATACAATATATAATGTCACTTTTATTTATGAAACCGTTCCAACTGGTGTATTATACATTCTTTTAGGACTAATCAAAGAAAAAGGGGTTTCTTTGTATTTGAGAGTAGTCGATGAGATAAGAGATTCTGACAACTATTTTATTATTATTCAACAGATAGGATTGGTGGACATTATGCGTGCAATAGGCTTGGAGCCTGACGGCATGGTAGGACATTCTGTCGGAGAATTGGGCTGTGCTTACGCTGATGGATGCTTCACTGCGGAGGAAATGGTTTTGGCTGCATATGCTCGAGGCAAAGCCAGTCTTGACTCAGAAGTTATACCAGGGATGATGGCAGCAATCGGTAATTTTTTTACTTCTTGTGTAAGGTGCTAATTCTATTGTATGTTTTCTTCCTTTTACTACATTGTTAAAACACAGAAGTAAATTCAATAAAAAATAAAATAGGACACATAATTAAATGAATTTTTAATTATTGTGTATACTTTTCTGAGATAATAGCGCAAGGATCCCCAAATACATCAAGGGCTTGACAGTCGTGTCTTTTATAGGATGTATTAATAATTAGGCTAACATTTTGAAATTAAAATGTATTAAAGAATAATTTTGGTAACAGGTAATGATAGTTTTACTGTACTCTAATATTAGGCTTTATACTTGCATAAATGGGGAAAAAGGCAGACAATCACTGTAACTTACTCAAATTCGTATCGTAACAAGTTTTTTAAATCCTAGTGCTGCCCCTCAATCCTTATAACGGACACTTTTAAAATTTTCATTATTTCCACGAACTAGTACTACCGACATGACAAATTGAAATACTCCTGCTGAACCTATGGTGAATAACTTATTTATATATTATTAACTTACTGTTTAGGTATGTAAATATATATTTTTGAAAATAAAAAATCAGTAGGGGCCTATGATTGTTTTTGAAGGGACATTAAAAATATATGGTGGTACCTGTACTTTTAAGATTTTGGACTAGTTTGTGTAACTTCATCCAAGTAGTTTCTGCAAAGTCAGGGGGGAGAAATTCTGGTCAGGAAAAGTCAGGGAAATACACCCCAATGATGGATTTGAGAGGTCTTTTCAATGCTCTAGTCAGCTGTAACTCCGACTTGTCCAACATTTAAAAAAAATTTATGACAATTAAATTAGTTGTACACTTCTGCTTTGAATATTTTTAGTTATTAATTTTATTCCTTTTTGTTCTAGGATGTTGATTAGTTGTTAGTAGTGAAATGGCTAACAGATTAAATTAAGTTGTTGCTTGATGGAAACTATTTCCTGATTTTAGTTGTTGGATGGACTTAAAAAGGGATACGACTCGCATAGCAAGTCGTTCAAGAACTCAGAACTCTTTATTCACGAGATAGATATTTATACAAATACATTGGTTTGTCACAGGCTTCTTAGAATTTAATTAGGCTATCAGCTAAATTCAGCAACTGACAAGTTAGCCATGAATTCATTGAGATGATAGAAACAGTTTAAGAAGGAAACATTGGTTTTTTTTTGTGTACAGCCTATGATTACGATCACATTCTTATTTTGGTAGTTTGTTGTACAATTTACTAGCACTTATTAGCACTGACTTATCGTTTTTATGTTTTCTAGTCCTAGGAACATTTGTAGAGCGTGCCTCGTAAGTGTGGACTGTCCCTTACTCACACACGAGGTCCAGATTTGCTTTAAAATAAAGGAAGTAATGGAAAATGTATGAACTAATAACAGAGAGTATTTTTAGGTCCTCAAAATTAGGCCTACAATGATCTAATCTACCTACTCCTGGAATGACGTGTAAAGCACGTTTTTGAATCATGAGCTTATTGTGTGCAGCCCCACACCACGAGACTAAGTTTACATGGGTTTGAAAGAGACTAAAGTATGCCTGCCTAATGCTGTCCCTTTTCAATGAGCCATTGAGTCCATGCAGGGCTAAAACACTGGAACAGCTCAGTAACATGAGTAAACAAGCTGTTATATCACATTCTAAAGTACTTAAACATTTGGAATATATGCAAGTTAAAATTTCTATCCTGCAATAACCTTTTTTAATTAAAAAATGTCTCCGTGCCAACATTGTCAGAAGAAGTACACCCTATACCGAGTACTTCAAGTATACCAGAATGAAGAGTTTCGAATCAAAAAGTTTCTCAAATAAGTTTAAAAACTTGATATAAAAAGAAACAAGTACTCCATTGTAATCCGTCAATACATATTTCATTATTTTCTGTAAAATAGCTTATTTAAGAATTAATATTTTCGGTATGTTATATAATAGTTTTTGAGTAGGAAATCAATGATAAATGGTCAGGGAAATTATCGATAAATTTTTTGTGGACACCCTGTCTTCAGTGAGTGATTATTGTAGGGTTGGGCTACAAGGAGATGTGCACTCGAGTGCCCCCGACAGTAGATATCGCATGCCACAACGCGGCTGACAGTTGCACCCTGTCTGGGCCCACCGAGGATGTGGTCAACTATGTGAAGCAGCTCAAGGATCAGGGAGTGTTCGCCAAGGCAGTCAGTGCTGGCAACATAGCCTACCACTCCCGCTACATCAAGCCAGTTGCTCCCAAACTACTTCAATACTTATCAGAGGTAAAACTATTAACTGGTCAATCTATGCACAGCGTAACTTAGTTATAACGTTATTCAAGGGACCAACAAATTATTGAGCTGTATCAGAGTGAGGCTTTTTAAGTGTTATTATTATAATTATAGTAGAGCGTCGAAAATCCAAGGCAATAGGTATCGTAAGTAGTTCAGATTATCAAATTTAACTTACAAATACCTCTTGAACACATAATTAGGCTTACAGTATTAAAAGTAAAGTTCTAGAATACATTTAAATGAAACAAAATAATGATTTTTTTGTACTTACGTGTATTAAATGTGCATTAATGAGGTTTGTTTCAAGGAAAAGATGTAAGAAAAGAACAAATTTATAAGGGGATAAGTGGTAAGGGGTAAGGCTGAGTCACCACGTTCAAAATAGACACGCTGAAGGTCATTCACCTGGCTCGGCACGCCACTCATCCTTCGCCCCGGCCTATGCTGGCAGTTTCTTCCGCCATATTTTAAAATGTGCTGCAAAAACCTGTTGAGTGGTTAGGATTTTTGACGTTCTGGATTTTTGACACCCGGATTTTTTGACGCTCTACTGTATCAGTACCATAATTAAAAATAATAAAATATTTTGCCAATAATAAATATACTGTTAATCGAACCGTCATTGTCTCCATCCGGCAGGTCGTTTATGTACAAGTTGCAATGTAAACATAAGACAATGTTAGTGTAGGGAAGGGGAGGGAGCGAAGCAGCAAGGAAGGCTGTATCCAAAAATAGATTTATGCACTGAGTACGCCTGGGCTGTACTATGTCACGTTTGTTGCCCACTTGATATACAAGGTTTTGGAATTGATTGATGAAAAATCTGAGGTGTTATTAACCTCTTAAATCCTACAAACACGACATTGTGTCCAATTCAATTCAATTGTTCTTTA
The DNA here is from genome assembly GCA_023375725.1 of Nephotettix cincticeps. Lineage (NCBI taxonomy): Eukaryota > Metazoa > Arthropoda > Insecta > Hemiptera > Cicadellidae > Nephotettix > Nephotettix cincticeps. The sequence goes on along the minus strand of CM041784.1, from coordinate 49,001,942 downwards.
TTCATATCCGTACAGCAAGTATACATGAATGGTGTCAGTTTAATACAGTATTACAATAATATTATTACAATATTTATCTTATCTACAAACATTAAAAATTATAAAGATAAAAAAAAGAAGAAACAGCCGTTAGAAACTCATACAATTAATTCTTACAACGTATGTTTAGCTCATAACTCCTCAAAAGACATAACTCCTCCAGTGTGTCCAATGCCCATCTCTTTACATTTCATTAATAAAATAATTCAACAAATATTTTAATAATCACCCGTGCCCCCCCATATACCCTCCCATAACCACTAACCTCAAAAGCAAAACAGGTTTCCACTGCAGTCCCAATCAAGCCTACAAATGCCATAATCATCCACCCAAGCCGGTCACCATTTATTTATGGTGGACCCTCCCTCCACTGAACCACACTTTTGCAAGCCTAAGTGGGATTGCTCATGGTCGGAATTGGAATCCTAGCACTTCCGAATGGCTTCGAACGTATCGCTCATTAGCGACACACCTTAGCCACTTCGTTGCATAGTGGAAGAAAGCACTTACTTGGCTATAAATCATACTCTAGCGGCAAAATAGTGAACTCTGTGAGTTCCAAGATTAGATCATAGGTGCAGCACAGAATGTAGTTTACTACGTTCTTGATGGGTGCCACTGCGTGATGGGCTACGCTAGTCGTTGAGAGCTGGTTGTTTTTTTGAAACATTAATTAAAAATAAACTCGGTAATGAATGGATTAATGCTTACTCCTTAAGTTAGAAACGACTGACGTTATATTCATGTTGTTGTTACAGCCAAGGCCTTAGTATCCAAGTTGCATTATATATTAAAAACATTTTATAGATTACTATTGATATTACAAAGAACTAAACAAAAAGGTTACTTTCAATAGTACACTAATTGTGTGTTGAGTGGTGTCTTACTGACAAATCGTTTATAAGTATCACGCCGAATATTTGTTTAATATTTTTTATTGTATATTTATGTCTATTTTGTTCAAACACAGAAAGCCTCTCCAAATTACTCTTACATCCACCTACGAAACTCACTCGCTAACTGAGGTATGCAAATCATTGGACGTTTTAACTCAGATCGGAAACTTAGGATCGGATGAAAACTTAGGAACTTAAAATGTAGCACAAAGGCAGACATAAACTTTGATATTTTTGGTAAAAGCTACTAATTATGTTACTAGAGATGTGCGGAAATCTGGAAAGTCAGTATCCGTTGCAATCCAATTTTCAGATAGGAAGCGGATAGATGAGCATTGAAACTGTAAAATAAAAACAAAACTTTTTCTTTGAAATTATGTTGGCAACATGGTACATCTTTGCTCAAACGTTACAAAATAAAGTTTTAACAGCAGATGATGAAATAACACAACTCCTATCTTTTTGGAATACAAGATTGTATCTGAAAAAATTCATTATCAGCACACCTTTAGTTACTAGGTATAAGGCACTTCATTTGGATAAGTCCTTTCCTCGCGGGACGTTGTAGAGGCTTCATTTTAGGGAACATTCAGCTAAGGGCTTTACTTGGTCATGATTTTATGAACTTAACTTTTGCTATATTTACGTAACCAAAACAAAAATATTACTTTTGATTCAAATGGCTGTATTTAGTGCTACTCAAAGACCAAGAGAGTTTTTAATTTAAAATATACTGTCGTAGGTTTAGGCGTTGTTGAGATAGGGAGACCTATTTATATATTTCTATAAAAAATACCAAAACCAATCCAAGGACAGCAAGTTAATTACAATAGAGTAATTCCCAAATTTAACTTTTAAACCCTGCAATAATGTTGTGCTTTACTGTATTATACAGTGAACCCTATTCATTTTTATAAAAAAATATCTTCTTCATCGTAATATTTACATATTTTAGCTGATCAAAGAACCGAAACTTCGTTCAGCTAAATGGATCAGCAGCTCAGTGCCGGAAGCGGACTGGTCAAAACCTGAAGCACAGTTATCATCTGCTGAGTACCACACCAATAATCTCCTCAGGTTTGTTAAATACTATCAGCCATTATATTTTTATCTGATTCCTGGTCATGGCATAAATTACATTTGTATCTTAGAATGTTGCCTTGTTTTTGAAGGCTTGGCAAGCCACTCAAGCCAGGCTACTTAAGGAGGCCTAGTGGCTTGGTTGCATTATAGGTGACCTGAAATCGCTTGATACTACAGGTAGACTTTTTCCTGTAGATCCTTTACCTTCAACTTTTTTTATCTATGTTCAGTTGCATTAGATGATCAGTAAACATGATCAAAATTCCAAATAATGCTAAGTAGATGATGTTGCAATTCTCCTGAGGTGTTAAATTTGAGATTTTATTGAGTGAAATCATTTTTAAAAAATGTCAGTGAACTCACAAATTTGAATAGCTAAATTAAGTAGTAAGTTAAAGGTTTTAGATCAATAAAGAATTTTATAAAATCGATAAAAGTTTTTCAATTTTATCAACTGTTTAGTGAGGCTTTTCCACAATATTATCCGAAAAGTGTCACCGACACTGGATGATATGGACTACTTCTTGTTTACTATATGTTTTACTACGTTATGTTATGTTGTTTACTATATGTAAAAATTTAAGTTTTTTTATAACTAATGCAATTATCACTTTACAGTCCTGTATTATTTGAAGAAGCATGTGTCCACATCCCCAAAAACGCCATTGTCATAGAGATTGCACCTCACGGTTTGTTACAAGCTATCTTGCGAAGATCTCTCAACAAAGGTTGTGTCAATGTTCCTCTGACTAACCGCCAGGCTGAGAGCAGTGTTCGCTTCCTTCTGGATGCTCTTGGAAGGTAAAAATAGGAAATAACTGTTTAATTACTTTCAATACTATTGCACATTCAAGTCCCTTTAGCAATTATTAGTTACAGATATTTGGATCGTGAAATTTTATTTCATCATCAATTTTTGTTGTTGTTTTAACCCTTTGAGGTCGATATATCGGCTTTCACATCTTTTTTTCATAGTCATGAACAGCCGATATATTGTCTCTCGCAAAAATCGCGAATATGGCCATGATCCAATATATTGGCCCGTGTCCTTTTTCAATCTCTGTACTCACATTCTTCGAAAAATACTCACATATAAACCAAATGAAAGGTTATGAAATCCCGTATAAGAGTATAAACATATTTTACAAATATTACCTTCCTGAAATGGGAGCCTATATAGATAGGTATTTTAACATACATCCGAAACCCTGGTCTCGGGAACGTTATCCAAAACGCCCGGTCTGTGAGACCTCCATATAAATAATCTTGTAAATACTGAAGTAGATAGCTGTAAATATTAATACTAGACTAAGTAACTGTAGATAAAAGTAATAGGTATCAATAAAAAATAATTATATGCTTTTCATACTGATTTATTTACTAAGTGAATCAATATATTATATTTAGCAACAATTTGTTATAGATAGATAGATATATTTATTGATCTTTAAACATACAATAGTTGTAATTATTGTTGATATATTAACTTGTTAATGTATTATTACAATAAATGTGGCTGTAAATACGGTGCACCAATAAAAATAAGAATAAATAAGGTTCAAACAACACTATAAAATGTGTTAGACAATAAATGAATAAATAAATAAATAAATATACATGCATTAAAAAAACAAAGTTTTGTGGTTTTATATTAAATTTCATGTTTTTAATTTTTAATTCAATTCTTTATTAATTGTAGTAGTTTATAAGTTCAAATATTGTGCAGAAGGTACCTAACCTACAATAACATAACATTTTTATATAAATTTACCCCTATGCTACGCATATTACATTTTATGTATTGGTTATTTGTTATTCCTTTTTAAAAATATGAAAATAATAGTTTAATTGATTTTACTGTTTTTTGTTGTGTGTAGAAACAAATTAAAACTCGTGATTGTGTTATGTTACTTATTGAAAGCGTTAATTGTTGCAGTCTGTACCTGAATAACGTGAACTTGGATATCAATGCCATTTACCCAGCCATTGAGTACCCCGTCAGTCGAGGGACCCCTTACCTTTCCCCTCTCATCACCTGGGACCACAACGAACACTGGTTCCATGAGTTCCAGAATATTCTTCAACTTGTGAGTAATAATTTACTTCAATAATTTAATCCATTTGGATTCGCTTACATACAACAATGTATACCTTAGTATGCTCAGCTCTCAAACAAGAGCCAAGAATCTTCAAAAAGTTGTTAATAAATGAGCAATACGAACACTAAAAGGACTGGGACCACTTGGTCATTTCGTGAGGCATTCGGCATTCAGAGAGTTTAGAATAATGACAGTTGTAGGACACTAAATTCAAGGGACAATTCTTATTGCCATATTTAATGTCTGTGTTCAGAAACTGTACTTCTTTTTTCCAGAAATTAGCTGCCAGTATGGCTTTGTCATTTGCTTCTAAAATATCTTTAGCCCAATTCATTCAACCCGGCCATAAAACTACTGTAGTTAAAATGGATGAGTAGCAACAAAAGCACTGCGGGCTGTAAAGGAGTAAACTATTATGCACAACCAAATTATATAGAAAAAAATTGTAGCTATATGTAACATTTACGCACGATACCTATCTATGGCTAATTAATATATTAATAAATCAAAACAAGTAAGTTTCTTCAAGTTCATACCCACTTTAAAAATTTGGTCTAGGTTTCAGTAATTAATGAGATAAACGTTTGTAAAAATTAATACGCCACATTTATTGATGTTTGACCAGATGTAAACAAAGTGATGATGTGTTTTGTACATATTTATTTTGACATGGATATGTCTTAGCTCTGGGGAGGGTGTTAGCAATTTTTGCGACCAAAATTTGAAACAGTCATGTCATGTGGTTAGTGACGTCATAGTTTGGTTATAAGAACAGCTGTTTAGATGAACTGAAAACATTCCCTTTAGACATATCCATGATCTAACCTATTTCCCACAGGGAAGTAAATACAAACATTTTTTTGTTTCATTCCATGGCCTTGATATAATTCATATTTTTATCAGATGTCCCAACGTTCAAATGAAGTGGAAATTACGTTATCCGAATCCTCAGAGGACTACCCCCTGTGGGCTGAACATTGTATAGAAGATAAGATAGTTTTGTCTCCTGCCCAAGTCTTGGTGAGTTATGTCATATTACTTCATAATATTCAGTCAATTGTACAACCATTAATGTCAGGCTTCTTTTTCAAAACCAAAATTTATACTTTTAAAATTTTTTAGCTTGCTTAAAATTTTAATTGGTTTATTTTTCCATTTACACTTTGATATTCAGAGCTTTCATGCTGAATTCCAAGTATCTTTTTCAATCAGAAGTAGTTTAGAATTTTTCATACCTCAATAAGTTCCAGGGAGCATAGTTCATGCCCTAGAATTCAGTACAAAGGTTTTAAGGTTTTATTCATTGAATGGAGCTCATACAGTTTCACATAATAGTGTTTTTTTTGTTAACAAATTTCAATACTTATTTAACAATTAAAAAGTGATTCAGCTATATTTTGGGCACAACATTATTAAGTTAGCTTAAAAATTAATTTTACTTTACTCATGATTCTCATCCTTATACAGTCGACTCCCTCTAATCTGGACACCTCGGGACTAGACCCCAGTCCGGATTAAGAAGATTCCGAACCATCCGACGGTTTGATATATTTATACATAAAATTACAACCTGTACTAGCATACAGTTTCTATATAAATCACATTTTAAGACAAGTGTTCTTTCCCAAACATTACAGGTTTTAGTTTGTTGGATCGTAGTTTTTTCTGACGTTGATAAATTAAATGTGTCACCAAAAATAGGAATTATCGTGAAATCAAAGGCACCGCAAACTGAACCTTTACAACATTATTTACAGTATGAAAAAACGGATCTTTAACTTTATATAATAATATTATCTCAAAATTATTTACTATAACCTTAGGAGAATAAAAATCGTGGCTTTAAAAACTGTACATATTAAAATGAATCTGTTATTTTCTTCTGATTTTTCACTTAAACTATTTTCTTGAACGCATAATCACGTCATTTCCTCATAAACATTGCATCCACAGCTGACGCTATATCTGTTGCTCGAAGTAGAGCAACTGGCAACTAGCGACGTTGCTGCCAGTTCCGGTGCTCCCATCCTCATTAGTCAAAATTCTCACACCGATGTTGCCATTTCCCATTTCTGAAGATCTGTATCAAACCCAATTGTAAACTGAACCGATGTTTGTGATGTTATTTATATTTAGGCCGGAAATAAACAAACACGTTCGTTCAATCGTGTCGATTCCTGCCATGGGAAACGCGACCACACGCTGACGACTCATTACCAGGAATAAGTCCGGACCATCCGACGTCCGAACTATCCGAGTCCGGACTAGAGGAAGTTGACTGTAGAAAAATATATTGTCGATATATTCAATAGTCAAAAGAAAAAAACAACCAACTAAAGTTAAAAAAACCTGGTTTTTAGGTGTACATCTGGAGACTATATTTGGAGGCAAATGCCCTTGATTTTGAGAAGGAACCAATTCAGATTGAAGACATGATCATGAGTAGCCAGGTTGTTTTCCACCCTTTTCGTAAGTGTAGCATGTTTTTCTTTTTGGTTACTAAACGTTTGTTACAGGACATTCACATGAGCATTAGCAGTAGTGGATGGCTTGAGTTATAAAGATTTATTCGAGCTTTAAAAGTTTGGCTTGACTCAAAGTGTTTTGAAAAAGCTCAAAATTCGAACCAAGCTTTATGCAACATAAAAAATATTACTGTCATGGGTGTGCGGGCCTGGAATTTTAAGTTTGAGCCGAGCCAAGCCTAGCTTTTTAAAAAATTCTCGATCTCGAACTTTTCGAGTCAAGCTTTTTCAAACCTTCACTTGATCTGAATTATTAAGATAATTTACTATAAGATAAGAGTTTACTTAATATAAGACATTAGTTCAAAACAAATGGCTAGCTTCCTGATCGTACTACTCCATTTATTCAGTATTCATTTGGAAGTGTACGATAATTTTGAGTCGGTAGCGGTACAGCTGGTTTCCTGCCCGAGTTTATTCAGATTGAGAACAATGTCGTCTGTTTCGCTTCTTATTACGACATCTCAAAATAAGTAACAATATTACTTCTTCCTTCTATCTGGATTCATCAAGCTTGCAGATGATGAGAAATGACTGTATGAACAAAGCTATTTAGAATTACGGTGTAAATTAAGGGTTTTTACTTGGCAAAAGCACGGCTCGAATTTCAAAAATGCCTTGAGCCGAGCTGAGCTTTAAAAAGCTTGAAAAAAGCTACTTTCTATGAGCATTTACTATCTCATAGTTACATCCCTTCATAACTGTCATTTAGTTTGTAGTTACTGTCATCTAGGATCGTCATTTATGTATTTTTATGATCGTTCTATACTTTCTAGTAAACTCTTGCCCGAAATAGTTTTTGTTATGGTTTCTCCACCTGAAATAGTTGTCTACTTTACTGATACTCCCATCAATAAAGCCACAGATAAAGTAACGTTTTCTTGTTTCAATAATCAGTAATAGTAACTAAACATTTTACTTCAATTGACTCAAACCTGAAAATCATAGTTTGCACTCTCATTCCTCATGTGTGTGTACAATGAATCTTTCTTTACCTTTGCTCCTTCCAAAGTTATAAAAACAAAAACGTCAGTAATCATTAATTATAAGTATTCCAAGGGGTACCCAAAAGTAACCGGAGTAGCATTGCTGTGGGCAGAGCTTTTGCATTATGGGTTTCTGCCCCTTGTGCCTGTCTCGTGCAACTCTGCCAGTTTAGTACCGTGCGGGCCATTGATCTGGCACCTTCTGTTCGTTTGTAGTAACTGTTTTTGCTAACAGTGGGCAGTTGAGGTTTTTATGAGAAAAAACTTCTCTGAGTCTCTGAGGTTCCGGATTAGAAAGATAAGAAAAATATTAAGGCATTGCCATACTTGTGATCACTTGTTATAATGAATTGAAAACAAAATATTTAATTCTATTGTTGATATTTACAGCTCAACAAATTTTGATGACCATAAGGAGGGGTACCAACAATTTTGGAATTTGCCTGCGAGAGAAAGAAAAAGAAGGGGAAACTTTTCTAACTGGTAAAATGAGACAATTTAAGCCATCCTCTGTGGATCTCCCGCCATTACTCATGGCGGAGGAAGAAAATGATGATATTGAAGAATCTGAGGAAGAAATTCTAAACTTCCTTTCAAAATTTGGCTACAAACTAGGACCTCAGTTTCAACTCATCAGTCAGATCAATACTAAGAGCAAAGGTAACTTTCTCACACTATAATTAATAAATTAAATATTTTTATTTGATTATGTTTTATGATATGTTGTTCAATTTGATTCAAAAATTCCTAGTACATTCACAATAAATCTTGTATACTAATCCAGCTCTCCTTGTGTTGATTATTTTAATAGACTTATTAAGCTAGTGTGTGCGAAAAAATTGACTATCTTAAAAAATATAATTTTAACGTTTATTTATTGATTTGATTGTATCACAAATATATTTTGGCAAAGTTTTTTTTAAGTATTTAGTAAAAACTTTTCGAGTTACAGGGTAATTAATTTGGGTAATTAATTTTAATTTTTTGGGCAAGGAGTGTGGGAAAACTGCTCATGTATTTGACCTAAAATTTTGTGAACTTGGATGAATAACAGATCATTTTCACGTAACCTAAGTGAAATTTTGAAATAAGAAAAAAATTCTAAAATATAGGAATTGATTTTTAACGCCACATTTTTGATCCAAAAAAATCTTATAAAATATGCCATTTTGGAGGTCTAAACATGTTTAAAAATGTACAAAAAGCAAAAATTTTATCTTAAACAAGTCACTACGGAAGCTTGCACGAAACAATCACATATGTGTAACGAATAAGCGACACCAGCGCCAACCAAGAGGATCTCAGTTGTCCCGAACGCCGCTCGCACTGCCTTAATGAAAGATTTGTCTTACACTCTACTGCACTCTACTGCTCTGGTTAGCAACAGGAGACACAGCGATTGGGGTTATACAGGCTGGTTGACTCTGACTCGAAAGGGCAGTGACTTTGACAGGTGGATGTAAGTCTGGTAACATGACATTGTTGTCGGCGAGGGTGTGCTAAAAATAAATCACTCTCTCCCTAACCCCTTTCTTACTGCGTCTCGTGCCTGACTTCTGTCTAGTGAGCGTTAACCTGTTGATTATTGTGTATCGCGAACAAGTGTTTGTGCGTATCGTGCATTTTTACAGTTAATTCAATACCTAATCATTCATTCGTATGAATTGCTTGTTGTACTTTACTAAGTTTATTGACATTTTAATGGTGATGGCTGAGTCGAGGAAACATAAACATAGTTCATGTACCGTTGAATTCAAGTTAAAAGTCTTAAAACTATTAGATGAGAGCGAAATTGTTAGAAAACAGTTAAAGATAACAGACTTTAAGTGAAAAACTTGTGTTTTTTTAGTATTGTATTGTAATTTTTTTAAGCCTTAAGAAATAAATTTGTGTGATTGAATATCTTTTTTTTAAATTTCCGATTATTTCTTTTTTCTCCGAGAACGTTTTCGGATTTTCTGGGATTTTGGATTTCCAGGGTTGGGATTTGAAGGGTTTCACTCTATACTTTATTAAATTTTTCATAATATTACATAATTTTGTATTTAACATTTAGTGTCAAATAAATTTATACTATTCTGTACCTATTTGGAGTGTTCAGAAGCATAAAAGTGCGTTTTTTCTTGCCATCGGAAACCTTATTCAATATTTTATTGAGATTTTACCTAAACAACGGCAAATGACAAGTCAACAAATAAGACTTTTATCCAGTTAAATTGTAGTCCCTACATTTTTATGCTTTTTCTTATTTATTTTGGTACGTTTGTGAATAAAGTGAAAAATACTATATTTGTATTTAATAACAATGATTGTTTGCTACAGGGTTTACAGCTAGAGTAATATGGAATGGAAATATGGTTACATTCCTTGATTCTATCTTCAAATTGGTTGTGTTTATTGAGATGAAAAATGAAGAGGAATTGTTGTATCCAAGTGGTTTCCGCACGCTAGAAATTGATACACCTAGAATATTTGCATTAGAAAAAGGTAATCCTTTTTATTTGTTTAACCCACCGTTAGTCAAGGTCATATGAGTTACGCGGATGGTCAGATGGTCTTTTTAATAAACTAACTCTTTGAGTACCGTGGACATGATTCTCGTGCATGAAGTGCTGCGGCGTTTTTTCATGAAAATGTAATGTTTGCCAAGAGAGGTCATAGTAAATTTTATTTTACAGATATTAATGCAATCTAATTTTAAATTGTAGATCATTAAGTTTTATTTTTAGATGTTCTATGTTACACTACAAAAAATTCTTTTTCTTAATCTAAAATAAGGTTAAAACTATAAAACTAAAATTTTATTTATTTTTTTATTTGGAGCTCAATAAATTGTATAGAACAATATTTTATATGTTTTTCATTACTACAGTTAAAAAGATCAAGAAATTCTAAGTAAAATTCATATATAATACATCACTATTGTTTGAAATGAAGATATCACAGAAATAAAAACAAAGTTTTGTACGTAGCCTTACATTTCTTTCTATTTAAGAAATCAATCCCAGTCTTTGTGTTATCATCAACGCAACCTTCTTCCACTTTTCCGCTATTTAAATTGGCGAAACCCTTCAAACCAGGTAACAAAAGGACTAAAAGCTAACATGAACATGAGAGACAAAACAGACAGCAATTACTCTTTATCACCTGGATGTTATGAGTGGTGAAAAGAAAGCAGAGGTGCAGGTGTCATTGGACATTAGATCGCTCACTAGCGTACTGCGTGAATTTTGGGAAGGTATGCTGGCGTTTTGTACTCAAAAACTTCACTATACATATTTTCTCACTTTTCCTTCTGATGAATGCATAATCTGACTCGCGGAATATCTGCCTCTGGATAATCAAAAGTTTACTGTATATTATAGTTCAGTAAGTAAAGATTCAAAATTAAATTCTGTAATTTTATCAAAATGTTATTCATTCTGTTGATTTTATTTCTTATGAACAGGATCAGAATTAGAAGTGCATTATGACCTAAGAAGTAAAACTCTTCAGTGCAGTGGTTTGAAACTAGTTGGACTGACACTATCTTCTGACACATCATTGAAGAAGGAAATGTCTGAGCTGAATTGGAATAAGAAATGTTTTGTACCTTACAACAGCGAATCTTCAAAGGTATCTTAAAAATTATTTTTATTTTTCGAATGTAGTTCTTTGATTGAACTTTTTTCTTTTTTATAGTTACTTAATGGACAGTTGATTGCTATTCCATTTGCCATGCCCTTGTAAACTATCTCCTCAAAAATACTACCATAGAAATACAGTCAAACCTGGAGTAACAAACCTCAATATAACAAATTCCTTGATTAAACTAATGTTTCATAATCCTCGTGAACTGTGTACAACAGACAATGGAAATTTTACATTTATATTATGTAATAAACACTGCTTAACCTTGATGTTATAGATTTCAATAGTATAGGAAAACAACAAATTTACCTCTACATAGCAAGTTTTTTAGTATTGGACCTTTACATAACGTATTCAACCTTAATACGAGGGGGTACCCAAAAGTAACCGTAATAGTATTGCCGTGGCCGCAGATTTTGTAGTACAGACTTCTACAGCTAGCACCTGTCTAGTGCAACTCTTTGCCAGTTCAGTCACGTGGGCGGTTGACCTGGCATGTTCTGTTCGTCTTTAGTGACTGTTTTTGCTATGCTGCTTCGCTGCTTTCTCGTTTTTTATGATGGCAATTTTAAGTGAACAATGTGCTTCTTTGAAATATTTGTTTTCTACTCGGTAAAACACTGCGGTAACAGTTCTAATGTTGAAAACTGCTTAAAAAGGTCATACTATGGGAAAAACTCAAGTGTATGAGTGGTTATCTTGATTTAAAAACGGCGACATGTCGATTGATGTCAAATCTCATTCTGGACTTTCATTAGCGGCCCAAATCGATGAAAATGTTGAAAGAATTCAAGGGCTTGAATGTTGTTTTGTCTCTGGCTCTTAACCATAGCACCATGATTCATCACAAATTTTACCTTTGAAATAAATTTTGATCAGTTCTGGGCTGTTCTTTCAGTTCACAACAAGTTTGACTCGACATTCTTTTTGATTGTCAGTCAGAGTCCGAGGAACGAATTTGGTAGCAATGCGTTTCATTCCTAAATCTTCATTTATAATGCGCTGAACCAAGGTAGAAAATATTCCAGTGATTTCTGACAGTTTATCAACTGTTTATGTCTGTGAGCACTCTCTCGGATTCTTTTAAAATTGTTGATGCATCACCAACTCCGTCATAGGAGCTGGTAATGCATCCTCGCAGCATTATGCACCGTGTGCTGTAAATAGCCAATAACCTTTATACCTGAAATAAAATCCTTTCTCGTTCCTTGACTAGTAAATTGATTAATAGGGTATACCACTTTCCATGTATAGTTACTGTCAGCCTTTTTCGACTTCACTTCCAAACATTTTTAAAACAGCTGTTAAAATGTGATTAAGGTGAATCCAATTCATGGAGATGGAGCCACTGTAACAAAAATTAAACTTTTTACTGCTTAATGGATGTCGATTTTAAAAGTCTAATGATGTTTGCGGAACTCTCATTTATTTGACCCCTCAAACATCTTAGTCTTTTCAGCCAGTTTCTCGATACGACTGAAAATAAACAGAATGGCCCATATATCAATTTCTATGTGCGATGTATTATCTGTTCCAAGGCTTTTCTTCATGAAGAGCATTTATTAGTCTCTCATGAAAATCTGTTTTCTTTCTCTTGTTTTGCACGATAACATGGTTTGAAACTCCAATCTCTCAGACAGAGTAATGCATTTGTACTTTGAAAAAATATTTAGGGCCTAGCAACTAAATCTCAATCGTCTTAAAAAAATTTATTCATAATTCATGTATTCAATACCATATGTAATGCATGTTTTTTTATGTCAAGAAAGTCCTCTAAAAATATTAAGAAATTCAGAAGTTTAATTTCAGTAAATACCCTGACAAACCATTTAGTTTATTTAATTTTTCTAATCCAATGACTGACCTACATTTGTGTTTGCCCTGATGCTAGTTGAACGAGTTCTTGACTGTTGGCCTTCAGTTGGTAGCTGAAGAGGGACTAGCCAGGTGGCGCCAGAAAGTACCGCAAGTGTCCATATTGTTATTGAATGAAGAGAGTGGAGCTCAGTCTTTTGTACAAGATTCCCTACAAAAAGCCATCAACTCTTTGCCAAGTATTAATGTAAGTTTCATCAAGGTCCTGATCTGGTTTAAAATCCAGTATGTTTAATCCTAATATATATATATATATAGGGTATAGCTTCGCTAGGTGGGGGCTCCGGCCCCAGGCCCCTGTGGTTGTTGTCGGCAGTCCTTAGTAATTAGAATACAGTTAATGGCGGTTAGGGAATGTGCATGTGAAGTTTCATTATAAATTAAATAAATAACGTAAATAAATAAGTAAATACCATTATATTCTAAAATAACGTAACATAGTATCAAAATGTGCTAGAAAAAGTCACAGTTAAAAAATTTAAACTGTTTAGTCACTCGCATAACCTCAAAACCAAAATAGAAAACATAAACAAATGCAAGTGCTTCAATTTGTGGAATATATCTTCAACTAACGGATATAGTAAAGCAATCAGCTGTTTAAAAGAAAATAGTTATAATCTAAACAAAGTTCTGGTACCACAGTATGGAATCCTTTTTGGGCTTCTAGGGTGGAACCCAATTGAGCTACAACAAAATTGATGATCCACAAACCTTCTCTATGAAATTTTATCTATGTGTACCATTCTTCATGGCTAATCGTCCAACGGTGTCCAAGTGCATAAACTTCAAACATACAAATATATATACATACATATATACAAACGTCCTCTTTTATAGATATAGATATATATTTTAATGAGCTTCCTTTTTCTTTTATTTATAAAAAATTATTGATGAATAAATAAATTGCGTCGCTAAATTATAAAATTATCGGTACATAAGTATTAGTTGGAGGCCACCATTAAATAGCACATGTAAACACTGCACCCTGTGCATCATGGATTTCGCTAGAGGCCTGAGGCCTATTCTGCTCCGCCCTTGGATAGGCACCACTTAAGCAGGGAAGGAGCTTGACCGCCACCCGCCACGGGAGGTGGTCAATGCCAACCCAACTGGGGAAGCCCCCTCTCCCCAGCTGGCATGCATTCTCTCCACCTGCACCCCCAGTTCACCAGTTGCAGTAGAACCCTGCCTAACTGAAATAAAGCGGGGAGAGCTGTTTCGGTTAACAAATTTTGGTTAAACCGTCATATGCGGAAACTAGCATATTATATTCTATTTACATGGTGTGTATAAAAAATTAATTTACAAAGTCTATGTATTATTTAAATTTTTTCTACAGACATTTTCCATCAGGAAAATTAAAACAAAGTTTCACGTTTTGGGATCAGAAATCTGATCCTCAGGAGAGCTAAACCTAAAGGATAACAATATTAGTACATAATCTGGACCAAGCTGGTATAAAGCTGAAAACATGAACTGTTAAAGCAGTAAAAAATTACAAATAAGCACCAATAGTCACACACACAAGAAACGAAACACGTCCACGATCACAAAGGCTCCAGAAAAACTGGAGTTGACATTGGCAGTGAGCGTGTACCCGGAACTTGACACCAGCGCCAGAAACAAAATGGCCACTGTTAAACCCAAAATGTAAAGTTGGCGAAGTGTGCCCGTTTTTTTTTTAATTTCTTAATTTCTTCTTGCCTCTTACGAGCCTTACTATGGGTTAGCCTAGTATGAGAATTTTGTTTTGTTGAAACTTTGTTTTCCCTACCCCTTAGTTATTTGTTAAGAATTGGCAGCCATAATAGCCTGATTTCAACTGAAGATTGACTAATTGGTTTATCAGCTAATTTTATGTATGAAGCTTCCATAAGTATTCTTTTGCAAAAATGGGGTTGCCAGTGTATTATTTTAGCTTGTTTAAAATTCATTTGGTTATTTGTAGACCAGCAATGGTGGAACATTTTTTTATTTTTCAACTATACCCTTCCTTGTGTTTTCTCTGTGTTCTTTAATTCTAATGTTTAATGGTCTTTTTGTCTCACCATAGTACAGCCTAAACAAATATTGCAGTTTATTCTGTAAATACAAACCTTAGTTTCCTCAGGGTAGGGGAGGTGAATCAAGGACACTTCAAACATTTCTGGCATCATCACGCTTCACGGATAAGTCACAAACACACTCTTTCTAGAGAAAGAGGCACGGCACACTGTCTCACTGTTTCCATAATTCATACTTACTTATGGAACAGTTTTGGTTAACTCACTTTTGGTTACCTGGGATACGCTGTGGCAGTTATGTTATTTTTTATCATAAATATTTCAGTTGTAGTTTCCTCAGTTTGTTAAGATAAGTCATACAAAGCTCTGAGGATTTTAGTTAAGTTGTTCAGTTATTGATATTTATTATTCTATCAATAACCAACCTAACTTAACTTTGCAGAGCGCTGTCTGAATGTACATAGCCGTCATACAGGGGTCTCTAAAGTATGTCCTTTCCAATTATGTTGTTATTCTTGGTATTCGGTAACCACCCTACCTTAGCCGACATATAACTCATCTGGTCTGGAAACAAATACAAAAAAGAACAAGTCATAAAAAGATTTAGACCAAATTAGATGTTGAGAGGTGGCTGAGGGCTCTTCTATGAGTTGAGGTTAAGTTTGCCAGCAGAAATCACGGAATAAACTACAGGGGCTGTTGTGGATGGCTCATCATCAATTACAATAACACCATAATTTAAAAACTAATTTAGTTCAACTATCTACCAACATTATATTTGGATACTTAATTATTTAGATTTTCAGTCAGTAAAAGCTTCGTAAAAACTATGGTTTGAATAGTTTGACGTTTGCGACCAGTGGTCAAATTCGTGCAAAAATGGCAATACTGATATTAATATCTGTGAGGAAGTACAAGGATCTAAGTTGAGTGTGCACAGTGATGACAGTCCCACTTAACGCATTGATAAAATCAAATTGAATGCAAAAATCAAGAAGAACATTTCAATCGTTGCAACCTGTTTCTAAGCAATCGAAACAATTGATTAACAGAATCTCTCGATTTGAAACATTTTGATTGTTTCAACATCTTGCTAAGCAATCAAAACTATCTATAAGTGGAACTTCTAGATAAGGAACATTTAGATTGTTTCAACTTCTCACGATCGTATAACACTGCAAAAACAACTTTGATCTACACAGGATGGACATGCGGGGAAATGATTCCTTGAGTTAGTTGAAATAATACTTCCGAAAATAAACTGCTCAACCTAACAACCACTAGGGCACATTACTCTTCCTGTCAACAGCAATAAATTAAAAATATTACACAGATAGGAATGAAATCCACTTCTTGTCTTAAGTTTTGTAATTTTAAGGGTTTTAGTTTTTGAGGACTAGCTCGGATAAAAAGGAGGCTTGGTTAATCGGGCGTCCACTGTATTTCATTTGTGATTCTTTATTTAAAACACAGTAAATGCATACACAACTTTTTTCTTAACAGACAAAAATCCAGAACGTGAGTTTGAGCGAGTTGAAGAGTTTGACATCAGGGATGACGAGGCCAGGAGAGAGTTGGCTCATAGTGGGAGGGTTCCAAGCCCTGCAGCAACTTATTGGCTCACTTGGTCCCAACAGCTTCCTCTTAGCCTACGTACGTGATGCTCAAACTCCAGTCAACGGCCCAACTCTGCTCAGGCCAATCCTGACACACTACCTGAAAGGGAATGGAAAATTAGTATTTGTGAAAAAGGTTGGTACATAAAAATAGTTCATTATTTTCTATTTAATATGTTACTTTTTA
This sequence comes from Nephotettix cincticeps, assembly GCA_023375725.1. Taxonomy (NCBI): domain Eukaryota; kingdom Metazoa; phylum Arthropoda; class Insecta; order Hemiptera; family Cicadellidae; genus Nephotettix; species Nephotettix cincticeps. Next base: position 48,985,000 of record CM041784.1, on the reverse strand, counting down.
ATGATACAAAACAGGTGTCATCAGTTTGAAAAGCTCTTTTTTGGATTCAGAGAGCTTTAAAACTGATATTTCCTCTCTCAACTCAAATTTGAAATTTTTGACAAAAGCAATAATTATGCTTATATGAGGTGAGGAAGTAAAAGTATTTCACAGGAACAAAATTGATTTCACATAATGCAAATTTAGATGAAATCATGAAATTAAGAGAAAGTGGTGTGTAAGCAGAATTGGAGCTAAAATCAATTATATTTTTAGTGTCGACAATTCTTTGATTGGTGGTCTGATTATTCATCGTTGGTGTTTGGTTAACCTCTTATATTTCTACGCTCTACACCTTGTTCCAGACTATAGTTGATTTAGTGTTATTAAAAATAAAATTTAGAGTGTTTACTCATTACTCGAGCAGTGTACTTCAACCATTTTTTTTCAAACTTATGATTTTTTTATTTCCTAGCGCATTGAAGTAGACCAAATGAGGATAATTGAGGTGAACAAGGACTCATGGTTGACTGAGCTGACGAATGTCTGCAGTGACTCCGACTCAGGGCCTGTAGCTGTTATTAGTCGCAGCAAACCTCCTCAAGAAATTTTGCCTGTTCTAGCCAAGTTGAAAAATAGCCATCGGATTAGGTAAATTAACTTTTGATTTTATTTGATATTCTATTTTGAGTTTTAAATCTAAATATTCTGAATAGGATTTTTTCGCTGTACATAGTTACTGGCACGTTAATTTATTAATGTATGTTGTTGCTTAAGTAGGTTAACTTAAGCTGGGGTTTTGAAATTTTCAATTCAGAAAAGATAAAATTGATCTCACAAAGTTGACTTAACATGACTACATCACATTGTAACAATACTGGTGGGAACCTACTCTAAAATGGAAAATTGATTTCATCAGCGATCTACAGGATTGGGAAACATCTGACTCAGGATGAAGAGGTCTATTTAAATTTATATTACAGTGTCAATATTGATTATTAAATATAGTGTTTACTTTACACTTTCACGTGAATTAACTAGCCAATAACTACAACAACACTGGAATATGCTCGCAAATAGAAAATAAGTAGTTTCAATAAATAAGCAGTTTTATTTTTACCATTGTTAACTGATGCAAGACTATATTTAATTTTTGATATTTACTTTAACTTTCGTAAAACTCAACAGGGCTGGTGAATTAATAATTTTTTTACACCGGCCATAACGTAAAGTAGTAAATAGGCCGCCCAAGAGGCTAGAGACTCAGACTAGGTTTTGGATTTTCCAAAATCGTTCAACACATCCTTTATCTGCCTAGCTGGGGCGGGCTATTGTTTGCACACGTTCGGGATTTCCTGTGGCCCATTTTCCTTACTGTGAGGCTGTGCATTGACCTGGGATTCCCGGGCAGGTCATAACTACCCTCCCTTCATTGTCCTCACTGGGCATTCAGCTTAGTATAAATGTTGATAAATGTTGACTTTGTTTTGATCCATGATCATGCCCGACCACACAGAGCAAACATGACAAAAGGCCTCCTCAAAAATTTTAAATGGGAAGTTTTTGAAAATCCACCGCACAGACCAAACCTAGCACTAAGTGATTATCAACTGTTCCGAGAACTGAAGTCAACGTTAGGTGAGCAGCACTTTGCTCCTAACGAAGAACTTAAGACACCGTTAAGACTTACCTGTCCTCACTGTCGGTAACATTCATTGGGGAAGGCATCAAAAAGCTTGTATCACGGTATGACACAAACCTCAATTGTTTTGACGATTATGTAGGAAAAAAGTTAAAACTTTACTATACTTTTTGTAGTAAAATTATTATATTTTGTGAAATTTTTTTCATTTACAGCCAATCGGAACTTGAAAAAAATAGCCATCATATATCTGAACATGTATTGATACATATGTGCATACATGTGCCATCAATTGTGCAAACACAGAAACTTTCTAGAATGTTATGGTTCAATTACACTTTAAAATTTCACTTAATTTAACTAATTCTGGTATTTATCAACAGCAATGGCATCAGACACCATGCTGATGGAAATAAAATAAGATGTTTGTTTCAGGTGTTTGTTCTTAGAGAAATCATCTCCTAAGTTCTCGCCTCGGCTTCCACTATATCAAAACCAGTTGAGTTTAGGTCTAGCTGTAGGGGTGCTGTCTCAAGGAGTATGGGGCATGGAATGTCATCTTCCTCTTGCACCAGAAACCTTTACCCATGATAGCAAGGACATAATTACCAGGTACAGTGCTCTAATTTGATAATTAAATAGGGGTCTGCGGTTTCCTGAATTATCTTTTCAGGTTGAGTAGGGGCCGTATATCAAACAGTTTATTTCAAGCTAGGTAAAATCAGACCAAATAATAAATTATCATTTACTTTAACTCTTTTAGGACCAGAACAATTATATAATGAGTTCATATATATAATATAATTACATAATAGGTTCATTTTATATGGGTTTGAATTTTTTTAAATGCCATAGTCGGTGTGCGTAAAAGACCATGTGAAATCAGCATTTTTGTAATGGTTTATGAAAATTAGGTCAAAAGGAAACAAATGAGCTTAAACATACTTTGTGAGATATTTAGAAATAAAAACACATTTCTCTACCTTCAAATCCGGATGCTTTGGATCCAGATAAACCAGACTTTACTATATGTTGAAATTTTCATACATTTTTTTGGGATTTGGTATATTCTTGAAGCAGAGACAAGAACAGAGACCATTGCTTAAAAATAATTTATTTTATTGGTTGATATTTGGGTTGGGATTTTCCAAAAAATCAGACAAACAGGAGTGGGTTGGTGTTTTTCTAGTATATATATTATGTATAGATGGAAAGTCAATTTTAAAATTAAGTATAATTGTTTTATGTTCAATTTTTTTCCAAATCAGAAAAAATAGATTTAGATAGAAAATTTCTAAATACACTAATGTCAGCTGTGGCCTAGTTCTGGTAAAAGATTAGCTCCCTAGCCGTTGTTTACTCTACTGTTATTGGTTTGACTTGCATAATGGGTCTGGATGTCCAAAGTCTCTGGGAGTGGTCTACTAGAGTGCTACTACTGTAGGCCTAATTATGTATTCAAGGTTATGTTCGAAAATCCTGACAAATGGATAATTCGAACCACCATTCGGTCCCAATTGGTTCAGATTTTTGACACTCTACTGTATATTATTAACCATATACAGATATCAAAAACCAACCTAACTTAACTCTGCAGAGCGCCGTATGGTTGGCAATATCGCGTATATTATGTTATTAGGCAATGTAAATTAGTTGCCGACAAACAGCGCTCTGCGGACTTAAGTTAGATTATTGATATTTTCATATCGTTAATAGCATTACAGTAAGTAACCACCAGAAAACAACTAAACCGCCATTTAAAAAATGGTATACGTGAAACCGAAAAGATCCGTGCAAAGCAGCGAGGAAGGTTGTATACAAAATAGATTTATGCGTCACTGATGCCTGCGCTGTACTGGTCAGATTTTATTGACGTTATATACAAAGTTTTGGAATCTATTGATTATAAATCTGAGGTGTTAACAAAGCAGACTCGAAGTTGGGCGGGCCTTAGAAATGAATAACGTTTTATTCATATTGCAGCCGTAATAACAAAGTTGCTCTGTAGAAACCTTATTTAATTTTTAAACAATGTTGTCTTTAATTTTTTTTAATCTATAAAATGAATGGTGACTACAATTAATGTTAATTTTTTCAGATCAAACACTAACTTAGATGTAAATGTGGTTGGCTTGAATACAATCCAAAATTATTCGACAGAGGAAGTCTGTGAAAAGGTAACATTTCTTGTATATATACATAAGTCATTTGGATTAATTCAATAAAATAAAGAATATCAGATATTGTTATAGGCTTTCCCAACAGTGGCCAATAACTGAGTGGGTTTGTGATTCATGTGTATACCGGCCTAGTGTTAACAATAATACCATTTATTTAAAAGAATCTAAAATTTATTTTCAATCAAAGGAGCATAGTGGTACTACAGTGGAACGTGGATAATTCGAACTTCTGTAATTCGAAAACTTCCTTAATTCGAAATTTTGTCTTGGTCCCTAGAATTATATATGAAAACAATGTTAAAATATCCTGGTTAATTCGAATAATTTTTTGGATAATTCGAAGTTTTTACAGCATAAATCTATAAAGTGAACAAGTTATTGTGTGCGATTTTCCAGGAAACGACGTCTGGGCTTCCTGTCCTCAGACTATTTTTAGTTAGATCAACGCACCCACCCCCCGCCAATCCTTCTCATAGCACGTACACCTGCTGTTGACTGGTCACATTATACCCCCTCCCCTCACCAGTCCACTACTGCTCATAAATCACAACATTGACATCTCTAGTCTCACTACACGGCGCCGACGCAGTTCAGTAGCGTGTTTACATTGATGGTGGTTTTATTCCTATATTCGTCGTCTTTGTTTCGTGTTGGCATTTGTGACTTCGTCTGCGTTCATGTTAACACGTCGTGTGTATGATGGCGATCAAGGAGGTAGAGAAGGGATTTGAAAAAGTTTGAAGTAGCTAGTTTTGGAATCCCTCCAAACACATTATCAACATTTAACAAAAATTAGGATTTTTAATCAATAATATCTTCATTAACCTAACTTTTTTAATATACAATGTTAAAACATGATGTTTAATTGTTTATTTCAACCACATGCAAAAACTTTTCTAATTCGAATTTTTGGATAATTCAAATTTTTTCCTGGTCCCTTGAGGTTCGAATTATCCAAGTTCTACTGTATAAATTATATTTTGTTAGACAATACCAAAGAGTATTGAAATTGAAAGGTCTTTTCAATATCCTTTTAAGACCATCCCATGTATAGACACTGGATGTTAACTGTTAACACACTATTAACATAGGTTAACATTGACAAACTATGTTAAAAATTACAAGATAAATACAGTTTTAAAAACTTTACTTACTTACTTACTTACTTGTTACTTGTGTATTCCGTCCGTAGTCCGGGCAGGCCAGGAGTTGGACAGGTCAAAAGGTACAGAGTACCAGTAAAACATTAACCTAACTATGATACTTGCTAATAAAGCTGTTGAGGTCATAAAAAACCTTTTCTAAGAGGAATTTTTTAGTTTCAATTTTGAATTTATTATAATCGATATTGCGCAAATTTTCTGGTAGTGCCTGGAAAAGTTTGAGGCCACAGTAATTTGGCTTATGTTCATATAAAGTTAGCCTATGTTGTTCGGCATGGATGCCTTTTTTTCTTGTATTGTAATTATGGTTTATAAAATTGGGTTTTATATTTTGATTTTTTATATAGCAAACTGCCTCCAGGATGAAAAGACTAGGAACAGTCAAAAGGCCAAGCTGAATGAAATATTCTTTGCAGCTAGTTTGAGGTGGTAATCCTAAAATAATTCGAATGGCTTTTTTTTGCCAGACGAATATTTTATCTAAATTTCCCTTGACTGATCCCCAGAGAACAATGGAATAAGATATATGTTGTTCGAACAGGCCATAGTAGACCAGCTTAGAAAGAGAGATGCTGCCGTAAGCTCTCATCCGTCTCAGGATAAAGAGCCCCTTAGCAAGTGATCCCTCCAACTTAGCTGGCCCACCCATCCCAGCCCATCGTCCAATCTCACCCCCAAGAAGTCTGCAGAATTTGAAAATTCAGCTTCTTCCTCTCCTATTAATATTTTCGGAGACATATTATTTTTAGAATGTTTAACTTAGTCTGCATAAAGGAAACAATCATGGTGTATAAAAATACAACCACAGTAATCATTTTGTAAGGTTATACAATTTAACAAGTACTAAAAAGTGAATACGATAGAGCCAGAAAAATTGCACTAATTTAAGGAAAAAAATAAAGCCTTTATTGTTGATAAGCCATTGTATATTCTTAGAAAACGTACCTATATATTAAAATTTTATGTAGCTAATATTTTTGTTAAATATACATTTATTAGGCTAATTTAAATGAATTTTCAAACACCTTAGGGGCCTATATTATTTTTTAAAATTATTATCAGTAATTTTTGGGATAAAACTCTGTTCTCAATTATTGTTTTCTTTATGAATAATATTATTACAGTACAATACAATAAAAAGCAATGAGATACGGGTTCCTTTTACTTGTTTATTGCGTAAACTGAGTAGAGTTAACTTAGTTAAGTTCAAATTTTCAATTGATCTTAATTTCAAAGAAACAGTTGTCATTTTTTGTCAGCAGCCCATTTCCCCAAATATTTCAGTGTACTTAACACCAAAATCCGTCTGTTTATGAAGGGGACCCACAACCTGAATGTAATTAGGGTAAAAATAAGAATGTGAATAAAGAATAAATTGTAATTTTTTAAACAGGAGCCGGTCAAAGTGAAGTGTGTTGATTACTGTGGGACGAGAAGCAACGGGGAAAAAGTGATGGGAATTGCCCAGTTTGATTCTGTGACCAATACACTGACCCCCGACCCCACACTTTTCTGGCCTGTGCCCCCACAGTGGTCCATGGATGATGCTGCCACTGTCCCAGTTGTCTACACACTGGTACACATACTTCTAAATATAGCCTTAAATAATTCCATATAAACTCTCAAGATAGCATGTTTCTTACTTTCAAGATGCGAGATGTTTGTTTTCTGTAGGCTTCACGTGCAATAGAAGTTTTTTACAACATAAGTTTTACATTTTTTCTAATATTAACGTTGTTTTAGAGTTACACAAATAAATAATTTAACATTTCATAAAAAAATAAAATTAGATAAAATTTAAAAAATAATTTTTTTAGTTAACATGTTGGAGCCTGAGTCACCAAACACAGGCTTAATAGGGCCTACGGGTTTTAGAGTAACAAAACAAAAATTATTGTTAGAACACATTCAATATAACCTATCTATATTATATATTTTTCAAAACAGCAAGATACTTCCTTTTAAGAAACGTCAATTTGTAATAAATATGAAAATATGTAATTTTGTCAAATAGATCAAATCTAAGGAGAAATTGCCAAAAACAAAAATGGCTTTGGAGTGTCCATGGTTACACTTCATTTGTCACTGAGTTCAAAGTCAGGATCTTTGTCTGTGTTATCTAATTTACACACTTCACCTTCTGAATCAATATCATAATCAGATTTACGTACATTTTTATAAGTTCATAAAGGTTTTGTTGTCATCACTGAGGATACTCTCATCAAACAATAAGTCTTGTATTGTGATACCTTTCAATGGATCGTCATCCATATTGAAAATAAATCAATTATAATACTTGAAAAAACTAAAATGACAACATTCGTGTAAAAGTTTAACTACACAACAACTTTTGCTTGCAAGTTTCAAAAACATAAATAACTCGAACTCGGCATGGCTAGCAACAGCTGTTTGCTCATATAAATTTTCTCGTACATTTGTAAATATTATTTTCAGTGAATACAAGACAGACTAACAGAAAAAGACTTATAAAGATTATACTCGGGCTTAGGCTCCAAATGTTAACAAGCAATAAACAAATGCAAGCGATCAGCTTATCTGAGTCTTTCCTCTTTCAATTTAAGTGTTCGATGCTACATACATAAAGCATTTTGTTGTAAACGAGCGAATCCCAAACAGACTTGGGAAGCTTGACATTGTGTTATTTAGATTTTTATTGGGGACATTTTCCATCACGATTTTATGTAAAACAAAGATTCACAACGTTTCGGGATCTGGAATCTAAACCTGTCCTCAGGTGAACTAATATCTAAAACATAACACAATTAACTCATAATCCCGACCAAACTGGTATAAAGCTTAAAACATAAAAGTTTAAAGCAGTCAAAAAACTTACACACAAACCATTCACTAAACATTACACACATAACGTCACACGTCCACTCGTCACGGAGACTCAAAGACAATTTCCGAGTTGTCTCAAGAGTTGACTCAAGAGTCAACTCCAGATCCCGAAACGTCATGAAACTTTGTTTTACATAAAATCTTTTTGGAAAATATCCGCACTAAAAATCTAAATAACATAAATCCACCATCACCAATAATAAATTTCAAATTAAGAATTGGCATTGTGAACTCACACGTTCATTAGTAGGCCAGAGGTAAGTGAGCCATTTAAAATTTTGATATTTAAAAGCCCTTTAAGCCTTTTAAACCATTAGTTCTACAGACATACGGGTTGTTTCATATTATTTGGGACCTATAAACCATGAAATTTTAATCAAAATCGATAGATCAGATTTTAGGAAATTTGTGTTTTCACATTTTAAAAGATTTCAGGGGTAAACTACCTTTATGCAAGTGTTTACCAAATTTCATATACGACAATCATTGTGGTCTCGGAGTTTTTACACAGTCCGAAAATAATTTTTTTGGATTTAGGGAGCCTCAAAATGGGTACATCCACTCTCAACTCGAATTCGAAAATATTGACAAAAACAATACTATATCCATACACTATGTATAAGGGAAGAAAGTAAAATTGATACGTTGATTTAATAAAACGTATGTGTATGACAGGCATACTTGGCCCTCATTGAGAGAGCACAATTGGATCCTAAGGAGACCATCTTGATTCACCTGGGTGCGAGCCCCGTGGGACAAGCTTTCGTCGCAGTGGCTCTACAAGTAGGTGCTGAGGTCTACGTCACTGTTGATGGGCAGGATCAGCTTCAAGCTGTCATACGGAGGTTTCCCCAGGTTAGTATAAAACATGCAACTATTTATAGTCCCAAAAATATGGAAATATAGTAGAGAGTCGATTATCTGAAGCAATAGGGGATTAGGAGTGTTCAGACGACTGAATTTTCAAATAATCGGTCACAGACGGGAAAATGATATCAATGTACATAATGAAGAATGAAAAAAAAATTAATTTACTTTTTATAGTATGATACTCACAAATTATACCAAGAACTCTTCATAAAGTACAAAAACATTCTGAGCTTTTAAAAAATCCAAAACTTAAAGCTTAAATACGTTCCTTGACCATAAATTTGGCACGCAAACACGAGTTAAACCGCTTCGGCAGCTCTGGGCCGCTACTACCGCCGATGATTTTAAACTCAAGTTCGACGCACGTTTTCACTTTTTTCATGTTTGACTGTGTTTTGGTTAAACTGCGTTTTAGATAACCGGGCTTCGGATATACTATACTATTTTACCTAGAGTTTAAATTCAAAAGCATAAACATCAAGTAAGTAAATTGCTATAAGTCATTAAGGATTCTATACTCTCAAACCATAATTTAATACCTTTTAAAACTTAAGTATTATAAATATTTTTCAAGCCAAATAACCATTTTCAAGACCAAATGGATTTAATAATAGTTTTATTTAGCTAATAGGTATGGTATATAGCTGTACATTACAGAGAAAATGTATGGATATAAATATAACTGTAACTGAGATTCAGTTCAGATTTCATATTATGATTACTAATTGCTAGACATTTGAAGGGGTCCCTCAAAGAAAGTTCTGAGCGATAAAATTAAAAAAAATTGAGATTTCCAGTAGAAAACATTCTATACGTCACGACCTACACTTTTTTGGTTTCTAATATATTGAGGTTGGTAGCCTTTTTTTCGTCTGTCAAACAAATAGTTCATGGGTTCCCACAAGTTTTCAGAGGAAGAACATTCTATCCGCCATACGAAGGTTGCATGGCCTAGCGTTGCATAGTGTGTTGGTGATTGAAATTGGCTAAATAATAGTAAGAACAAAAATAAAATTTGGAAGGAAAGGAGTAGACATTTAGGGTTCCCTTAAATTTTTTATTGTGCCTATTTCCGCCCATTTCCTGATAATAACTAATGAATAGGCTCTCTTTTGAGGGGAGTAGGTTGAAATGTGTATGTAGTAAGAAAATTAAAAAAGTAAAAACTATTTAATAAATTAATTGAACTAATGTTGATTAATTATTCAAAACACATTGCAAAGACATTTTGCTAATACTCAGTATATTATAACTAAAAAAAATAAATATACAAAACAATAATTTATTACTAAATTATGGAGCCTTAAAGGTCTTTTTAATTGTGCTTACTGCACTGTAACTTGTCATGAAACAAAGGTGCGAGACAGACTGAAGATCACTCCACTACCATATCCCCCCCACTACTAACACCCTAAACAACAGGTACTCAGAGTTTCAGGCGGATATATTTTGTACAACTTACAATATATATTGTAATATGTATTTATATTATACGAGGGGGTACCCAAAAGTAACCGGAATTAGTCTGCCGAGGTCGGAGCTTTGGTAGTACGGGTGAGCGCCACTAAGGCATGTCTAGCGCAACTCTTTGCCAGTTCAGTCCCGTGTGGGTCGTTGAGCTAGCACATTCTGTTCGTCTGTAGCGTCATTTTTTGCTGTAGCTGTTTCACTGTTGCTTCGTTTTTTATGATGGCAAGTTTAAGTGAACAACGTGCTGCTGGAACAAAAAATAAAATTTGGAAGGAAAGGAGTAGACATTTAGGGTTCCCTTATATTTAAAATTTAAAGAAGCTAAATTTTTCTTGTGCCCATTTCCGCCCATTTCCCGATAATAAGTAATGAATAGGCTCTCTTTTGAGGGGAGTAGGTTGAAATGTGTATGTAGTAAGAAGAATAAAGAAGTAAAAACTATTTAATAAATTAATTGAACTAATGTTGATTAATTATTCAAAACACATTACACAGACATTTTGCTAATACTCAGTATATTATAACTAAAAAAAATAAATATACAAAACAATAATTTATTACTAAATTATGGAGCCTTAAAGGTCTTTTTAGTTGTGCTTACTGCACTGTAACTTGTCATGAAACAAAGGTGCGAGACAGACTGAAGATCACTCCACTACCATATCCCCCCCACTACTAACACCCTAAACAACAGGTACTCAGAGTTTCAGGCGGATATATTTTGTACAACTTACAATATATATTGTAATATGTATTTATATTATACGAGGGGGTACCCAAAAGTAACCGGAATTAGTCTGCCGAGGTCGGAGCTTTGGTAGTACGGGTGAGCGCCACTAAGGCATGTCTAGCGCAACTCTTTGCCAGTTCAGTCCCGTGTGGGTCGTTGAGCTAGCACATTCTGTTCGTCTGTAGCGTCATTTTTTGCTGTAGCTGTTTCACTGTTGCTTCGTTTTTTATGATGGCAAGTTTAAGTGAACAACGCGCCGCTGTGAAATTTTGTTTTTCCATGATTCATCACCAGTAACCTTTGAAAGATAATCTGGATCGATTCTGAGCTGTTCTTTCAGTTCATGACATGTTTTATTCAACGTGATTTTTGATTCTCAGTCAGAGCCCGAGGAACAAATTTGGCAGCAATGCGTCTCATTCCTAAATCTTCAGTTAAAGTTCGCTGAACCGAGCTCCAAGTTATTGCACAAATTTCTGACAGTTGATCAATTGTCTGTCGACGGTCTGTGAGCACAAGCTCTCACATTTTTTTGATATTTTCATCAATTCGGGCAGTTGATGGACGTCCGGAACGAGGTTTGTCATCAATCGAAAGGTCGCCATTTTTAAATAAAAAAAACCAGTCATACACTTGAGTTTTCCCCAAAGCATCATCTTTGTAAGCAGTTTTCAACATTAAAACAGTTTCAGCAGCGGTTTTACCGAGTAAAAAACAAAATTTCACAGCGGCGCGTTGTTCTTGCCATCATAAAAAACGAAGCAACAGTGAAACAGCTACAGCAAAAAATGACGCTACAGATGAACAGAATGTGCTAGCTCAACGACCCGCACGAGACTGAACTGGTAAAGAGTTGCGCTAGACATGCCTTCGTGGTGCTCACCCGTACTACCAAAGCTCCGAACTCGGCAGACTAATTCCGGTTACTTTTGGGTACCCCCTCGTATATTATATTGGATATTTTTGTACAAACTACATGTTTTGTAGAAACTTAAAATGAAAAGTGAGCACTGCCCTCACCCCTCCTCTATCCGCTGGTTAATGTATTTTATGGTTCTATCCTTTTCACCATAAAATGCATCATAGTTAAGTACATCACCGTAGTTAAAGGTAAGAATGGGTTGCTCGTTGAACTAGGATAATGATTAATGAATTCCTGTTATCATCCTGCATAGTCTCAGGACAAGCTAATGATAAATGGTGAAATCAAATAAATACAATATTACTAATTACAGAACTCTGTGACAGTTTCAAGCTGTTGACATTAACAAAGGCATGTTTAGCCTTTTTCAGTCTTCAGTAGCCTTTCTATTTCTCTTGTCATTTCTTCAGTGAAATTTTAACTGTAAAAACTAACTTTGTTCACTCCCAGTTAAAATTTGGATTAAAATTCCCCAGTTTTTAAAAACCATAATATATTTTCAGCTGAAAGCAGACCAAGTGTTTGCCCTCGAGAACTTTCATGTCCAGGCAAAACAGCGCTTGAAGATTGACGGAGTTAAAGTAATAGTGAACTGCCTTCCAGAGAGAGAAACTGCTCTATCTTTAAGTTTGGTTGCACACTACGGGAGCTTTATACAACTGAGTAACATTGATCATCGCAACAGGGAGATCGTTGGTAAGGTTTTTTAATGTGATGTTTAGTCTTGTAAAATAATAATTAAATGTCATCATGCTCAAGTCATGAAATAAAAAAGGCAACCATATTTTATTTAGGCCTACTTTATGAGTTGTTCTATTTCTTTCAATCCTCTAATTTCTGTTAAATTTATAACAGTAAGTGTTTTTTCATTAAAACAGTGAATTGTATTTTCTGATTTTTATTTATATATATCACACCTACTTTGCGTTTTTTCAAATTAATGCTATTTTTTTGTATATTAATATATCATTCATAAATAGGTCTTAATTTGATTTTATTTGTCTGTCTTACCGGATTGAGATTCTTTTGCCTTTCAGCTACCTCTCACTAGGGTCCTTGCACATAACTCTATAACTGTGACCATACTTCCCACAGCAGCTGAGGTTTGGACGGTTCTTGCATGGACTCCCAGTCTGGACTTGCTCTTCTTCAGTAACCTGTCCATGTAAAACACTAGGTCAGACCCTGACTGCTGTGCTGCAGGTATCACCAACTATTGGCATCACCTCCTAGCATGACGCGACAAAGGGTTTTGTATAACCCCAGCAGCACACATCGTTGGCCCAACTTTGGATTATTGCTGGCATGGAAGGGAAACGGTTGGTAGGCATTCTTGCGGTTGGGCCAACAAAGTAATATTTGGCATTTGGGTGACCCATGTTGGCAAATTCAATCGTAAAACACCTTAGAACAACATCAAAAATTTGTTCGCAAATCCTAGTATCAGTGATAATTTGAACAAGTTATTATATTTTCTAATTGTGGCATATATTGAAGACCCTTTCAAATAAAGTTCAGTAAGACTGTCAATTTTGAATTAAAATCATAACTTAAAAAAGTAATAAAAAATTGGGCCTAGTGAGTCTCGGATTCGGATGTCTCCGGTAGTCTTGTCTCATTTCAGGTCAGCTATCGGCACATTTCATTATGTGTTGTGTTGTACGAGAGTTTCAAAATGGTAGATACTGAATAAGAGTCGGAATGGGAGTTGCGCTGTGCCGGTGAAGAGGGTGCTTGTACCAACTCTTTAACCCCCTCCAAGCCTAATGTGACTTTTTAAAATAACTCTATTCGACTCTGAGGTATCTGCTGGTGTCGAAATCCATTTTGTGCATTGATTTATCGCTTCAGATGTGCTCAATTTATTCACCCATGCCACTTCCTAGGGACGGTAGACCGTCCCTAGGAAGTGGCATGGGTGTACCGTCGGCGAACGGTACTTTTGAAAAATCCATTTCACTTTAAGTAACTAAAATTGTCTGTTAATGCCAACTACTTCAAATTATTCCAATTGTTTCAAATGCGGGGGGATTTGGGTTCAGAATACTAGACTTCCCTACTCTCATTTTCAATTATAAATGGAATAAAAATTAAAATTAATCAACCAATTATCCCTACAATACTATATAATAATTCTCCAATCCAATAATAGTACAATTTAATTAACTCCATTAATTAAAAGAATTATTGATGAGTTCATTGCCCTGCTAAACATTAGAGAGGTCAACCTTTGGACCTTCCGAAAATATATTAATTTTTGTGGTAACCTATTTCGCCTTTTGCCGCCCAACCAGAGCCTAACTAATTGATCTACCTATGGTCTCATAGTCCAATAGCCTTGGGTATTCTTTAGACTCCAAGTGCCTGATCTCTTTAGCATCCTTTAAGTGTTCATTCCAACTGTTGTCAAGATAGTTGTCTGACATTGTTGATATCTGCTCAGACTCCCAGAAACTGATTTCTACAACGTATTTTCTGCTATGTATTTGAGTTGAAATTTTGAATTGTTTCAGGCATGCGTGTTTTCTTGAAGAATACTGGGATGTTTGGAATTTCACTTTCAAATCTCACTAATGTTGATACTGATACAAAAACCAGATTGAGTGTGTTACTGAAAGACGGTCTGAAAAAAGGAACAGTGAAGCCTTTGAAAAAAAGAACTTTTTCCCCACGGAACTTCAACCAAGCGATTGAGTAAGGCTGCAGTCATTTTTATTGTATTTAGCCATTATAAAAGTTCTGGTACTTTTTATGTTTCATCAGAGCATAAGATCACTGAAATTATAAAGGGTTGGGTTTTTTGTAAAAACATTTTGAAATGGAGAACTCTATTTAAGGTCATACATCGTATTAGAAGCATGGAGTTTCATCGTACTTACAGTGTACTTCGTAGTTACATCATATGGAGTTTCTTTGTAACACAAGCTGTTATCAATGGACTCACATACCACCTATTAAAAAGTGAATAGCAGATTTTTGATTACATCACCTTCCACCTCTTCTCAGCCTTTACCACTGAGAAATGACTTGTTTGGAACTACAGTCGAGCCTTGATAATTCGGATGTAAAAACTCCGAACCCCCAATAATCCAGATTATTCTCTTGCTAGAAATAAAATTTCGTACCGATTGCACTTGCATAAAGATCTTTACTTTAGTGGGCGATGGGAGAATGGTGCGTGCGTAGTGCTTAGCAAGGATAAGAAGAGTGGCTGTTGAAGGGGAGGAGGGGGTGTTACCAAGGGATGATAGAAAACATACAATTTTAAATCTTTTTTCTGAAATGGTGCGTGATAGCCTCTTTTTAAGGTAATTTTGATAATCTGTATAATTTAATAATCAGAATGGAGTCCGGTCTAAATTAATCTGGATTATCAACATTCTCCTGTCTTAAATCAGCTCACTTTAACAAGTGCTATAATGAAACAACTAAAACTAACTAACTATTGCTAAGGTGGCAACTAATATTGGCTTTTAAAACACAATGTAAAGTACTAGTAGATATATTTTGTAATTGCCTTGTATGTTTTATGAAGGAACCTAAACACACGGTGCTATGATGAGAAGACTCTTGTGGTGATTAAGCCAGAAGGTCGAAGTGAACTTCCAGTAAATGGTCTCCTAAGCTTTCAATGCCAACCTCAGTCTACTTATGTCATCATTGGTCTGTATAGTTCTTCTTGAGTTTTTTTATTTGTGGGCTATGTTATAGGTAGCTGTTTGTAATTAATTTTATCTGAAATATGTTTTGATGCAACCTAATTACAGATTTATGATTTATTGTGATGCTTATCAGTTGATCAACGATCATATTCAAAGCTGAAATATGAGTATATGATATACTAAAGCCTATTTTCTAATAAAAAAATTGCTCGAAAGTTGAGATTTACATCCCAGAACTTGAAAGTAAGTTAAGACCAGCGCCCTAGATTGGGCATACAGTAATGTTATATTGGCTTGGCAGGCTCTGGTGGTGAACTGTGGTTGGATCTGGCTGAGTGGTTGGTGGATCGTGGAGTCCGCTGTCTAGTGTTGGCTCCCAACACAGCCCACCTCAACACCACTAGTGCCCACCGACTAGACCGCCTGATCAGTCTGAACCATGCTCGAGTCATGCTCACCACTGCAGCTAGGTTTGGAACTTACGAAGATGCACACTCTGTTCTTGATCAAGCTGTGCGTCTAGGCTCAATGGCAGGAATATTCTTTGTGGGACTGGTAAGATTTGTAAATATTAAAACAAGCATATACAAGGCATGTTTTTTTTAAAGTATGGTCTATTTTTTTGTAGTTTACACAAATACCGCAATGAGCGCATGTACCATTTACCGGCAATGCCTAGGGAACAGCATACTACTACTCAATTTCAGCTCCGTAGCTGAAATTACAGCCAAAATTTACAGCTAAAATTAATCTCTGTTCTGAATTATTCTTGTTATTGTCCTGAAACTAGGCTGTAAAATACATAAATAACCAACTTTTTGCATTCAAAACGGTTATCACCTTGCTCGCCACACATTAAAATGTTTTGTTTTTGTAGACCTCTTTCAGGAATTTGGCGAACAGTTTCATAAACTTAAGTTGTTCAGAAAAAATTTTTAAAGTACTGTTCTCAATATCAGGAAATTAGTTGTTGAGGCTTATTAATGTGAAGAACGTGTTCTCACAATCTCTCGCTTCAATTGAAGCCACCTAATCATCTGTAATCATTTCGATGTTAGGGGAATCTACTAGTCTCTACAACAAAACAGATCTTATTTGAAAAATGCCTCGTAGTTCTATGTAGTCATTAAGTAATGGTTAAAACAGAAAATATTTTTTAATTTAAGGATGGAAAAAGACAAATAGCAAACCTAATGCTGCCCCCTGTCTCTCCCGGGGCTAGACATAAGGTTAAGCCTACAATAATTAAAACCCTGAAGGCAGTAGTTCGTCTTTCAATCTCAGGTCTACTTGTTTGGGTGCATAAAGACTGCTGGGGTTCAATCAATGTTTTGACATACAATAGATAATGGATTCGATTTATAGTTATTGAGTAGGAATATCTTCATCGGTATGATCCGTGTTATTCTAGTTACTGGATGTAAAACAATTAAAGTCCAAGAACATTTTTAATTTATGTTATTTAGATTTTTACTACGGACATTTTCCATTACGATTTTAAGCAAAACAAAGTTTCAGGATCTGGAATCTGATCCACCATCACCAATAATGAGTTTCAAACAAAGGACTTTGAATCTATTTTCATTTACATGGTATTTACTTACATACAAGATACCAAAATAGCAAATACATATGAAAGATGAATGGCGATGGATTTCAACAAGCCATACCAATTATCTTCAGAGCCCTTTACGCATGCGGACGTTAAAAAAACTTGACGTTTCTAATTAAATTTTATCAAATGAGTAAATGAGTGTATTTATGCTGTCTTCTGTCTTTAACAGATGTCCCATTGTTGTTCAAATTTAAGAATGTCTGTCTTTTCATCATCTGTGAAAACACATACATAAAAGGGCTCTTAAGCCCAACGAGTGAAAGAAGAAATTACTGTCACCTGGTGAATTAGTGTCCCAATCTGAACCTGTGGCAGCAGCATAACTGTTGTATTCCAATGTTGTCAACTGCAACTATTACTGTGTCAGTTTCCCTAAACTTCACTTGATACATCGCATATGGAAAGGTGTAGTCCATAATCGCAAGTAAAATACAGATAAAAGAGGCTGAAATTCTCATAAAAAATGTAGTTATCATATATGTAATCACTTACCTATAATATAAAGCTTGTCTTGTAAATTTTCACCCAGACAGAAGCCACTTTTTAGGTGAAGGCAAGATAAGGGGAAATATCAGCTGATTGCATAACTTTACAAAAAATTAAGCTATAAAAATGCTGTAATTTTTATAGTCCGATTTAATTTCAAATATCAAGGGATTTGGCTAGCTTGGATGTCAATAGATTACAAAATAACAGATTTCAGGAATCTTCACATAACATGTGACTTCTGATATATTGGACAGTGGGGTTAAATGAGTTCATGTTATATACCCTTATACATATGATAACATAAATACCAAGATCTACATATAAGGCAAGGCCATTCTCGTTAAAGTAAGTTCATTGTGTATACATTTAACAAAATTAGTTAATTTTGGTTGGTTAATTTATTAAATAATTAGTTTAACATTTTTCATTGTGTTTCAGGCCAAAAACAGTCCAGCGATTGCTCACGTAGATTCAATAACAAGAAAATTGATCCCGGATCTGAAACAATTTGTCTGTCTTCTGGGCGGCGGCGACTCTGTTTGCTATTCCAGGGCACAACAGGGGTTCTCATCCACCCTTATTCAAAGTGAAAAACCTCTAGCAAGACCACAATTAGTTCTGCCTTATCTACCCACAGTGTTTGCAGACACAAGCCTGACGGCTTTCAGTTATCTTGTTACCGATCAAGTATCCACCTCCTCTACAAAAGGTGAGTGAAATTTATTAATACGTACAATATTGATCAATATTTATATGTTCAAGTCATATGCTGAAACAAACAAAATTTAATAAATTCTTCTTGAATATATTTTATAATGTATAAAAAATTTGACTTTTATTTTTTATGAAGCATTTATATAATTTAAAAAGTGGCACATAAGTGCGTTGTCAGTACATGGCGTCAACTATGTGAGCCTGTGATGAAAACATGTTTAACACATCAATACCGTTTTATTGTTCAGTAGTCAACATTTATATTTGAGTTGTCTATTGCTGTCTCCACTGCTATATTCATCAGAGTCTGACTCATAACTAGCAATTCTGTCTATTTTAGTATTTGTCAAGTTGCTAGGTTTACAAAATTCATTCAGGTTTTTTTACTTATTTTAAAAACTATTAAACTCTATAATCATGAACGAAGCTTATTTCTTGGTCAAGAAACACTGCAGACACATTCATCAGTCAAACATAACCATCAAATAGTTGGCTAAAAAATCGACAAAAACGGCTGCGCAAGCAGGAACGCACTTACGCAATCATGCCCATACCATGTGGATGTTAAGTAACACATTTACACATTATCAGCAATTAGCGTGTTACATATAAAAGTATGCTTAAGTTGGGTCACAGAATTCTAAACTAAATAGGACAGTACCCTTTGATTGGGTCTCTTCACAAGCCTTACAATTTGGCACACAAACATCAATTAATAGTAATCCATCAGCTAGTAAAACTAAACCAAATGTGTATTCTCTTTTAGAATTACATTTTATATTCACCAAAGTTATGAAATCTTAGACAAAGTGATGTTTGATCTTTCTCAGTAAGTTTATTCCACTTACTAAGTAAAAAATTCAATTAATCTGGCAGTGAAGTTGTTTGTTGTTTTATAAATCATGTTTAAAATTTGTTAATCTCTAATTTCCCTAAACAGTCCAGTAATTTTTAGTAGTATAACAAATTTCTTTAAAATATTAATCCATTCTACGTTATATTTTTATCTATATGTTATTTACTGTTTATTGTGATAATGCAGTGTGTTACTATGATATTGGAATGGTAATTACTTAATTTTAAAATTTCATTGAAGATACAGTTGAAGCCCACATAACCGGCCTCGGTTTTCCCGGCCGCTTCCTAAAAGAGAATGATATCAAAATATATTTCCTAGTGCTTACGAACGCGTAAAGTATGCACTAGCTTCCGCTACTCAACCTCTCTCACAGTTTTCGGAGATTATCCAGTTGCGTCTGTATTTTTTTGCATTCAACTTGAACTACAGCAAAGGATTTTTTCCACTAAAATAATCAAACTTATTCATTATTCGTAAAAGTTCATTCCTCATAAACACCAGACAATTTTTTAGGTTATGTTTATTTTAGCCCATTGTCTGGAGTTTTGAGTTTAGTGCTGCAGTGTTGTTCTACGTTCAGTTCACTGAACAGTAGTGCACAAAAAAATGAGTGTGTCAAAACGTAAACGTAACGTGGGGACAGTCAAACAAAAGCTTAACGCGATCAAACGTATTGATAAAAGCGAACTGTGGCAAAAATATGTATTGAACTAAATGTGGGAAAAAGCATGGTTAATATCTGGTCAAAATACTTTGGTTGACTTTTGTAGATAGATAGCGGGTGATAAGGTTCTATCCGAGCGATCTCTATACTACGAATTTATAGGAAGGTTACCTCTATACTAGAGGTAACCTTCCTATGAGTTGAGGTTGATAACACATTATATTGATTTTATAAACATGTATATTTTATTTCCAACAACAATCACAGAAGAGAATTAAACCCTCACTGTGACTATATTTATAAACTGTATATTGTTATTAGCTATAAATTATCATTCTAAAAATTGGTTGGTTTATCCGGCCAATGTCTCGGTCCTGAGGTGGCCGGCTATGAAGGGTTCTACTGTATGTTAAGAAGCTGAACTAGGTGCAATGCTATACAGCAGCTGTAGCCAGTCAGCTGCTTTAAAAATGTAGCTATAGTTTAGCTACTTTCTGAAAAAAACCTGCAGTAAACTAATCTTTAACAGTAGCTAACACTGAACTCTACTATTTACTATTTACAAAAATGCCATTTTGACAGTCCTATGTCACTCAAAGTTTTATTCTTATGCTGACGATTTACAAATCTATGTTCATTTTAAAGTCAGTGAATTGAATGAAACCATCACTGAAAGGACTCTAAGTATTGACAAGATTGTTCTTTGGGCAGCCAGAAATGATCTCAGAAATGGCCAGACTAAATCCTGACAAGACTAAACCAATCACAATCTTGGACACTCACGCTTACTTCACAGAATCGACACAAACACCGTCCTCAAGAAAATTGTTAACGGGACAACTATATACCTTTCTGTAACAAAGTAAAAAGCCTGGGGTTTACTACTTGTAAAATACTAGACTGGACAAACACAGTGGTGAATACTTGTAAAAAGGTGTTCGCTGCTGTCCACACTCTGAAAAAAATGCAATGAATTTTGCCATTTCACATCAAACTTCTTCTCATCAAATCACTTTTCTTTCTGTATTTCAATTACTGCAACTCCGTGGTCAATGACATGACTTAAACCCTCTTGCAAACAAAATTACAACGTACTCAAAATTATTGCATTCGTTTTTCATATTATTTTATTTATCTAATCATTCCTTCATAAGATTTTTACTTGATTACATTCTCTCCTGATTAATCCGTAGTAACATCTTTGCATCATCACTTTCAGAAACATACATGGTAGAAAATGACCCATATAATTTTCTGCCTTCATCATTGGATGAACTGGTAAGCCTTGGGATAGACGTCAGCTCCGAGCCTTGCCTCAGGGAAGTGGCAACTCTCACTCCCTCCCACTGGAACGTGCGGTTCAACATCCTACCTGTGTTCGTACTGCCAGGAGTTTCTGCAGCCAATCTTTCCTCTTTCTTCTCTCATTTGATGCATCCAGCTTATTGCGCCCCGTTAACTATCAACTGTCACTCTACTGAAAGCATAGCAGAAGCCCTACTGGAGGTATGTCAGATTGTCTATGTAATATGTCTATTTGTGTGGTAAATTATTGGGATAGAGGGTACAACTTTAATAAACAAATATCTGAATAGGATTTCTAAATAAATCTGTTTTCAAGTGACACCTGTAGCTGCGTGTAGGCTTCCCTTTCGAGGTGGTTTTGGCAACAAGTTAAGCAAATCTACAGCACAGAGAGTAAAGCATTTGTTTTTACGCATGGAAAAGATTGAATCACCTTAGAAAGGTTTTGTATTACTCAAATCAACACTCTAGGATTCATTTGCCTTGTTTCCCAAGTCCAGTTCTTTACCGTGTTCAGTAGAGTACATGAAAGACAATACTTTATTAAAGATTAAATTATTTTTAAAATAATAATTAATGCAAATAAATAATCAACATGGCATACGTTCAAATTACAGTAGAGTTTCAAAAATCTGAATGTCAAAAATCCAAACCACTCCATAGGATTTTTTAAATACAACATTGAATTAGGACTGAAAGAACATATGTTGAAGACGACGACTCAGTCCCCTTACATCCTGAAGGTTTTACGGCGTTAGAAATAGTGATGTCTTGGTGAAAAACAGCCTGAATGTATTCAAGGTCAGCTCTTACTGCTTAAGCGAATGAATGACAAAAACACAGACTTATTGGAAAAATTCAATAAAAGATATTGAATAATTAATAACCAATGCCCTTATGAATTTTAAAGGTTTAAGTTACCTCAGTCAGCTAAGTGGTCCTGGATTGTGGTAGGAACTATCACAGTTTAAAGTCTAGACGACTCATTTTCAAATTCAAAAATAACAAGTTAGTTCCTTCTCATTGAAAAGGTTGTAAATTCTCATATATTTAACCATATATTTAAAAACAACACGCTCGTTGACAATCACAAAAAACGTTGGAAAACTTTAAAAAAACATATATCGATTTTAGGGAAAATTAAATCTATTTATATTTTTGTGGAAAATGTCTCTGCTGTTCAATGTGAAGGACCCTTGTCAAAGTATTGAGAGTTGAACTGTAAGGTTTACTGTTTACTTTGATTTGTTAAACCTTTACTAGGTAATTATTTATCTTCTTCAGCTAAGAGTTTAAGTACTAGAAAATAGTTTTGTTTGAAAATCACGCATGGAAAAGATTGAATCACCTTAGAAAGGTTTTGTATTACTCAAATCAACACTCTAGGATTCATTTGCCTTGTTTCCCAAGTCCAGTTCTTTACCGTGTTCAGTAGAGTACATGAAAGACAATACTTTATTAAAGATTAAATTATTTTTAAAATAATAATTAATGCAAATAAATAATCAACATGGCATACGTTCAAATTATAGTAGAGTTTCAAAAATCTGAATGTCAAAAATCCAAACCACTCCATAGGATTTTTTAAATACAACATTGAATTAGGACTGAAAGAACATATGTTGAAGACGACGACTCAGTCCCCTTACATCCTGAAGGTTTAAAAACAACACGCTCGTTGACAATCACAAAAAACATTGGAAAACATTAAAAAAACATATATCGATTTTAGGGAAAATTAAATCTATTTATATTTTTGTGGAAAATGTCTCTGCTGTTCAATGTGTTGGACCCTTGTCAAAGTATTGAGAGTTGAACTGTAAGGTTTACTGTTTACTTTGATTTGTTAAACCTTTACTAGGTAATTATTTATCTTCTTCAGCTAAGAGTTCAATTACTAAAAAATAGTTTTGTTTGAAAATTGTTTTATTATTTTTTAATTCAGAGAGGGGACCACTTAAAACCACTTTTAACATAGAGAGAACCTCAACTATATTGGGCAAGTGAGTTACTGGGGTCAAAAATTCAATTAAATCAGTTTTTAAAGTAAAATAGTATTTTAATACAGGCGTAATATATTTTATGAAGTTCTATTAATTAGTATTATGTGACACAATATATGCCCTTAGTACCAGACAAAGATACACGAAACCGACGGGTCCAAGTTTATGCTGTCGCAACACTGTTAATTTATCGTTTAGAGCCTACACATCTATGTCTGGCAAATGGCAAATGTTAGTTTAAAAGAAATCAATAAGTTTCAATAGTGATGCAATGCTTCACTATACTAGGTCAGAAAAATAAATAAACTTTTCAATTTTTTCTAGCACACAAATAATAAAACGAAAAAATAGACGAGAACATGTTACCTGTTCCTTTTTTTTGTGCTTTATCTAAAAAAGTATATTTTAATGGTGGTGTCACTAGGAAATACTCCAAAAACAAAGCCGTGGTCCATTCAATATTGTGGGAGAGACTTGGAGTGGTGCTATAGCTGTACAGTTGGCAACACTGTTGGAGAGCAGAGGACACACAGTGGAACTGTTTTTGCTGGAAGCAGCTCCTGCAATAGCTCATCAGTGGGCGAAGGCCCTTGTGGAGAACCAGCCGTTGGGTGTTGCTTTGCTGTCCAACCTATCGTTCCTGGAAAATAAGGTATTTATAGGAAATTTAAGGTAGAGCTTAAAGAAGTCTCTATAACAAAAAATTATTCAGTTAAATTATGGAACATAACATAAAATATTGATAGAAGTGAAAAATGTTTTTCAAAAATATCAAAATGTGACTAAAATAATTAAATTATGAATTTGAAATATTATTAATCAGTTCATTTACTTATTGCAGATAAGTAATATATTTCTCTAGTAAGGACCTGTTACATAATTTGTTTTATATTTTTATTGTTTACATGCACAAAATAATATTTCCAAGATGAGAAGTATAATCACTTTAAAGAAGCAGCTTCCACCAGTAGCTGTTGTGGGATTTGACAAAGATTTTGTTGCTCACTTTTGTTGTCAATGTTAGGAAGCAGATCATACCACTTAAATTTCATTAGGCTTTCACTCATATTTTTTAATACAATCCTGTTTTATAGTAAAGGCTTCACCTGTCAGGGACAAAGTACTTTCCTTCACGTTTGATGATTAAAGAGTTTTGGTGGTTTGGTGATTTTAAAACCAAGTTGGGATTTTTAAAGTCTTTTACAGTATCAGCCAATATAAACAGTACTGAAATGGTAATACTTTATTCTACGTATAAATTTTAACAACACATACGAGTCAAAGGAAGCAAAATCGGTTAAACACGATTAATAACATGTTTAATATGACCCCCGTTCAATTTGAGGCAACACTCTCCATTAGGCAGTCTCTCCATTATTGCCTTCAAAAATGTAAGGTCCCACTATACCCCTCCCTGACACAGCGCACCAAATGGTTACACGTTTACTATGCTGTGGCCTCTCTACAACAATGTCAGGACGTTCAAATACAACGAAACGTGTTGTCTGCTTGTTTCACAACCATTAAAGTGCACATGACATTCATCTGTAAACCATACATCACTCAGAAAATCAGGTTCTTCATAGCATATTGCTAACATTGAAGCACAGTACTGAACTCTGGATAGTTAGTTTATACAGTTCAATGGTTGTCCAGTTTGTATCCTGTAGGGAAAACCACCAATATTTTTGAACATTCTTCTCATTGGCGTATTGCTAATATTCAGTTTAAGAGAAGCTCGCATTAGGCTTCTTTTCGGTGACTGTAATACTTGCTGCAACACTCTTGCGTGGTTTTCATTTGTACAGATAGTAGTTGGGCGACTTGAAAAGCCCTTTCGCTGTGTCAAAACACTGCTTTTTCTTTGATAATTTTTAACAACACTAAGAATCACAGCATTACTAGGCGGGTTTTTGTGGAAATGTTCCTGAAAACGTAAAGCAGTGTGTGACAAGCTTGGACCACCCGCACGTCCATTTCCGTATGAGCGAAAATAATGCTCTACAATAAAAGTTTTTTCTACAGTTGTTAGCACCATGTTAACAAAAACTAACCTCAAACAAGAAAGAAGTAATGAACGCGAAGCCTTGGCAACAATCACCAATTGAATCAGCTGATGGAGAAGGCAACTACAGCTGATTCAGTTTCAGTACTGTTTATTTTGGCTGATACTGTATTTTACCAAATAAAATTACAATAACCCTTAATTTAGTTTATTTCACAGTTTATATTGGAAAATTCATGA
Source organism: Nephotettix cincticeps (assembly GCA_023375725.1). Classification (NCBI taxonomy): domain Eukaryota; kingdom Metazoa; phylum Arthropoda; class Insecta; order Hemiptera; family Cicadellidae; genus Nephotettix; species Nephotettix cincticeps. The sequence continues at coordinate 48,959,626 of CM041784.1, read as the reverse complement.
AGAAATGGAAGGAATTTAAGGAGGTGTTCTACTTGTAAAAATTATTTATTTATTAAATTTTTCAGTTCATTTTACATAAAATACACTACATTTGACATTTTAATTATGTTAAAAATCCATTCTGCCCTCATTTTAACAGTTACTGAAATCCAAGTGAAATATTTTGCTAGCCGTAACTAGCTAACGAATCATTTGAAACCCATGTTTATATAAACTTTTTTCATCATTTTCACTGTAGAATACCTCCTTCAATTCCTTCCGTTTCTTCATGAATTCACCCTGTATAGCAAAATAAAATACATGTGGTTTTTCATTCGTTGATGTAAACACTCTTCTAGGCTTTGAAACAGTTAAAAGAGCTGAAGTCGTGGGACAGTCAAATGAAGCTAGCCGTAAAATTTATTCAAGGTGATGACAACGAAACTATGAAAGAAAGCCTGACCAAATCTTTAACAGCACTGAAAAATCGTCTTACCGCCAATCTTGAGTTCAAGCCTCAAGAACCGTTGTTCAAGGGCAGTACCCACTTGATAAGACCAAAAGGTGCTTCAGATGATGATTTTTGTGAACTGGACAAGGTAAGCACAATATTAGTTATTAGAACTGAAGGGTGAATTTATATATTTTTGGCTACAGTTCTTTTTTTCTGTACTACAGTAAAAAAGTTAAAGCTAATTGGTCGCTCCTTTGTTTAAGAAAGTCTGGATAAAAAAAAAAATAAACGAAGAAAAAATGAAACAATACCCAAAAATATAACTTTGCAGTATAAAACTTAAATTTGTGGTTATGTTAATATTTATTTATGTTAAATTTCAAAACATTACAAAACTTTGTAAAAAATAAGATAACATACTGTCAAATTAAAGCGAAAAAAGACAAAATTACTGTTTTGATATGTATTCGTTGTATTGTTCCACTGTAACTCAATTATGAGAAATTAAATTTCTCTTTTGCTTTTAATCTTTTCGTTTAACAAAACAGTGATCACAGGCAATAATAACGATGGATAATTATTTAAACAGTAACTGACCTTTTGGTAGACGTAAACGGCATCGCTCATTGACTAACGTCGATATTGTAGCGTGTCGGCCTCAAAACTATACGCATCTTTTTTTACACTATAGTATATAACGTCTGTACTATCCGAGTTTCCCCGTAACTGAGGAGACCTCAGTTCCAATTACCTCGCATAACCAGGTGTCTACTGTACCAGAGTGCCAACACACTCCCCAGAGTGTTACACTTCTCTCCACGACATCAACTCTATATTCCTCTCCTTTTTATATGAACGACTGTATATTCTTAAAATCTAAGACTCTTAAAATGTTTTTTACAGTGCTGTCAGAAGAAACCTGTTGTCCATGTGGTGGAAGAAAAGAGTCACTGTGAGGCAAGTCCAGCTTATGCTAGAATTGTAAACCAAAATGTTCTTTATTCGTGGGATCTCTGAGTTTTTTTTCTTGTTTTCTATTTTTCAAGAAATTTTGCACAATGTGTTGTATTTCTCGGGTCTCTCTGAATAGATGTAAGCAAACATTAAAATAATGTTTTCATCTATCCTTCTAAATGCATTTATGATGTTCTGCTACCAATTGTTCGAGGTACATGTCAGAAAACTGATTATCCGTTTAAATAGTTCCAAAATTCTGAAATACCAACAAAATATAAATTGTTTGGCTATTGTACTTGATGTTTTAAAGCTTCTTTCTGTCACTGTCAATAATTATTATAATGTTAAGTTTGAAATGTCTTACATTAGTCTAACTATCTACTATAGACAGTTAACTATAAGAATCTTTGAATCTGGAAGATAAACTGGTGAAATCATAATCTCTGCATACCAAAGAAATTGTAATGGAGGCAAAATGGATAGTTTTTAAATACATATTTTGTAAAATAATAAAAAATATCCCATATCCTACTATCCAATAGCTGTTTTAGATATGGTTTGAGTAAATTAATTAACAGATTGTGAGTGAAGTAATTTTTCAAACAAATTCTTGTTTGAAAATATTTTTTGAAACTTTGTCAAGAACTCTCAATTTTCTCGGGAAAAGAAATAATTTTTATGGCAAATAGTAAGATTTTTAATTTTAAACAGTATGTTAAACAATTTGGCATGATTCTACTTATTTTCGATCAAACATATGATACATAGCTTGTCAACAGCCATTATTAAGAAATATACTCGTATGACCATTTATTTTATAAATTAGTTTTAAATTTTTTTAGTTTGTCTATTGTAAGAGTATTTTCTGTTTTTAATAAAATAATTTTTTGAAAAATTCTGTTTTCTTTGATTTATAAAAAAATAAAATTTTTCCACAAAATCCCTGATTCCATTAATTTTCCAGAAGGACCTTAATCAATCAGTAGTCACTCAAAGTTCTCCGAATGATATGTACAATTTTCTATGCGTTTGAAAAAATATTTTAACAACGATTGAATAAAAAAAGACTACTGAACCCTGAGTACCTGACCTTATTTCAGCCATTAATACTTGTGTTGTGATGCTGGGCTATGACAAAACAGATTTTTTGTGTTGATTGATACAATAGAAATGTGTGATTATCTTATACTGTATATGGCATGTTTCAATCATGGACGGAGTTAAGGGGGCATTGCCCCCAACCCTTTTGGTAAATACGTATATGTTTATTGTCAATAGTTTTCGAAGCCTTTGTCCAGTGTACAAACTAAATACAAATTATATTAAGAGTTAAAATACAAAAAAATGTTTTATTGCAATAGTAAAGATTACAATCGCTGCCACTTCAATATCTCTTCTCAAAAATATTCTATAATTGACTAGATGCTAGATGCAATGAAACGCTAAACGACCATTAAGCGTGCAATGCAATGTCACTTTTGGAAAGCGGTTAAAAGTTATTTTGAATTGTAATTTCATACATATATAAAAAAATTATTCTTATTAAAGAATTTTTAGTTTTCAGTTATTTGTGGAAAAATATTAACCACGATAAGAAAAAATACTAGTTGAGTATTTTTAAAAGATGATGAATGTTGTATGAGCCTGTGTTATACTTTTAAAAGTAACATATTATCTAATACCATAAAAATTGTTTTTAAAATTGTTATTACCAATTAAAATGGCATCAAAGGAGTTATAATTGAATCCTAGAATAGGAAACCGATAGAAAAATATTAGAAAATAATAAAATAGTATAGCTTATTGATATTTTTCTCCAAGAATAAAAATTACAAGAAGACTCCAGAGCAATTGCATTGCTAAAAATTGCAGACACTTTTACTGTAACAATTTTAATGTAGTAAATATAATTTAAGGGAATTTTTATTACTGATGTAATCTTTTTTTTGCCATGACGACTTCATTCAATTTAAACATCAAAGATAAACTAAATAGATCCCAATATTTTTATTTGAACCATTACAAACAATTGTCATATTTGTTAGTGAATAAAATAAATGTACTATTTGTTAGAACCAATCAGAAAGTAATAAAGTTCATCAGTGAAGTACTATAGGAAGAAGAATTAGGGTTAAGTTGATGTAGACTGAAAGTATTAAACTGTTTGCTGAAATGTATGGATGGATGTGTGGGGTATGGGGCGTGGGCAGACGAGGCAACGGACGGCCTGTACTCGAGCTTCGTCACTCGAGACATCTGTCAATTTGATGCTCTTCAGCTGATACTGCGTAATCCTTTTTTGGGACATTTATCTCAGTTTGTTTGGGCCGAGAGAGAAATTATTAACTGGAATGAGAATCAGAGTGTGCGATAGATAGTGAAAGGCACACTCATAGTTATACTTTTATTGCACACAATGTACATATGATGTACAGAATACTAGATACAGGTGCATTTTCATTTGTTATGCCAACACACATCTATAATGTACAAACAAACAAACTTATCATCTATTGGCCCGCTCAGCATTTTGTCGATCACCACTTGTCTTTAAAAAATTGATACAAGTTTGTTGCTTTTTCAAGGAAGATTAATTTTATGGAAGTTGCTTTCCAGCAAGATAGAACATGCTGTTGGGTAAGTGATTAAAAATTTGCATTGCATTCCATATACTGTACTATTTTTGAATAATTTTAATTTGTGATTTGGAAAAATAAAATAATTGTTTAGTGTTTAAATTTAATGAATAAAACTGGCCTTCATGGAGCATTTTTATAATTTCTAAAATATAAGGACTGGTGACTGTGAGAATTTTGAACTTCTGAAATAAATATCTACTAGTTGCTCTTTTATTTTTTGAGCCAATGTTAAATGCAACTCTTTCTACTCTCTTTTATTGGCCCCAAAATATTATATCGTACCTCAGTATGGATTCAATAAATGCATAATACACTATTTTACAGTCTCTATGGATGTTGATTTCATCATAATACTTACAGTAAGCGCCAGGAAAGAAGTCCGTTGAGCTCTAGCCAATAGGACACGGACGCGACCGCGCTGTTGCCATATTGAACGCTGCCTCTCGCCTTTCAAGCAAAAAGTGTCAATAATGTCATTAAATACTATATTAACTAACATTTTTTATTATTTATTTGAGTTTTGATTATAATTATTAAATTTTTAATTAGTTTATGTCAATGTAAATAGATAAATGTGTAATAACCTGTATTTTGTTCTAATAAACCGAAGATTGAAAATATAAATATATAATTTTAAAGGTTATTTACATATACAGTGCTACAAAAAATAAGGTTTGTCCGGTTTGTTTATGAGTACCAATTCAAGGAAGCCGTTGTCCTGATGGAAGGCTGTCAAAATGTCGGTGATATGCAACCCAGAGAGCACTGTGATGCAATTTCCTATAATAAATATATAGATTCTTATTTCTTATTAAAACTATAAACCAAATGTAAATTTTTGATTTTTATTAGTTGAATCTAAATAATTTTACAGGACTCATAACATGAAAGAATAAGTATTTTTTGTGGTAGTCTGGATTTCAACCTATAGCCTTTCTATAAAAAATGGTGTATATATTTATCTATTTAACATATATCTCTGTGCAGCCGAAACTTAGATTTTTATACTTTTACTTTGCCTTTTTATAGAGAGTGGTAGGTAAGTGAGTCGCTCGCATCATTTCATGATCAACACAGTATCTAGTTTATAGTATCTAGTTTTTTAATTCAAAAATATATTTATTTTTAAACAGCCTAAGGCTGATTAAGAAATGTTGAGATTATTTGTATTTTCAGACTTCAACCATTTAAATCCTATTCATTTTAATCTCCGCCTAAGATATTTATTTCAACATACCCTCTTCCTACAGAACAGTATTTAATTTCGATGAAGTTACAAAATAAAATTTGAGGATTTTCCTCCGTATTATGTGGTGGGTAAACTCATCTACAAATATGTTCTTCTTTCTTGACCTGCACTCGTCAGTTTGCGTTGAAAAAGAAAGCCAACCGTTACTAAAAAGGGACCGCCTGCCTTCGACTGCAATACTTTGCTTGAATACAACAGATATCCCAGGAGCATCACTAGTCGCTTTAGCAAAATTAAACTTCGGTTACAGTACATATACTGTAATTCTTTTTTAAATAGATAAATTCATTGTACACAATTCCACCCGTTTGACCACGCAATGACCTTCCTGAGGGACTTGCAGACTTTGACTACCCATTACCCCCCCCCCAAAGAGTAATGATGGCCTTTCTTGGAAGGACCGCTCCGGCACAGCTTTTTTTAGCACTACACCACTGATTAAACATAAATAAAACAATATAATTTTTATATTGCTTGATAGCCCATTTTATCTAGTTTGTATAGTTTAAAAAAATTAAAAACAAATGTATAGTTTTATAGCTGTTATATTATAAAGTGAGAGTTTTATAGCTATTTATGTAAATACCTGAGCCAAGTGTAAAATAGCCTGGGTTATTATAGGGTTAAGGATAAAATAGTATCACTAATAATAAATAATAATCTGCTATAATATAATTATCGATGTTGTAATTTTTGGTTTTTATATGATATTAAAATTGTTATACTAAATACAATATTTATAAATAGCTAGAAAATTAAAATATTACTTCGAAGTATTGCTAAAATACAGCTGTCTTGTTCATGATTTTCATTTATTTAATAAGTGTATGTAACTGACTTGAAATAAAATTTACGTGATTTTCACATTTTAAAAACTAATCAAGGTGAAGTCTTAAAAATTTATAAGAAAAAACACAATTATGGTAATAGGTTCCCCAAGTGTAAAAATGAATGCACTTTTGTAGAAATAACAGACAAATTGAAATATTTAGAAGTGTGGATAATGAATAATGTGGAATATCGTAGTTTAATTATATAAGTTTAATTAGTGGTGTCATATTACAATATTTGGGACCTTATAAAACAAAAAGTATTATTCAAGATCTTTGAATTTTAAATACAAAGGTTTTTGTGAACTATACTTAAAAATAAAAAAAGTGAAAAAGCTCCTCAAAATACACTATATTATACCAAATTTAATCTAAATTAGTAACACACATATTCAGACCATTACTTAAAAATACATTTTTTTGAGTAAAAGATATGCAAAAACAGATACAGCTGTTGAAAACTGAAATTCAAAAAAATTTGACGGAAAATAGTTTCTCATACTATTGTACTGTATAGATGGGGAAAGTAAAAATAATTTATATATCATCATAACCTTTCCAATCAACTAAAAACCTATGAATATTCCAATATTCTCGTGTCCATTGTGTTTCTAAAGATCACTGCAGATTGAAGAGGTTATTTTTCAAAACAATATTGGATGATAAAATCGTTTAAACCGTTAAAGTGTTGTAAAGAGGTTGATGTTAATGAGTGTAAAGCTGCAAGGCGTGCGTCCAAGTGTGAAAACAAGTGAACCTTACAGTTTAAACTCGCCGGGGGGTAAGTGTAAATTAAATCATTTACTCTAAACAATTTCCTCAGAGCAGTTTAAATATTTCCGTTTCGCGCCTTTCAAGTTGAAACGAGTATCAGGTCGGATAGGGCTTATCAGAATTCTATATAAATAAAGTTAAGAGTTTTGCCCCTACATTGTTTGGAATTCTGAGAATATTTGGTCATTTCGACGTTTCATAACTCTGACAAGCCGAAACAAGTCATATCTCAATTTTTGTCTGTCTGTCTTTCTGTAACGCTAAAAAAGGTATTTGTGTTCGTCCTGCCTGTGAAAATTAGAGCACCCATAGATATAAAACTTATCTTCCTTATTCTAAACCTTTTGCAGAAGGGTTTAGTTTACTTTAAACTAATCCACACATTATGAAAATAAAATAATGTCTCAAAAACCCTGTTTTGAGCAATTAGACATACGAGTTTTTCAGAACATGTGATCTCTATAAGTGATTTCATATAAAGAAATAACCAACAGCTGATAAATTAAAATCAATGTATGTTTGTTTACATTGATCGTTGATTTTGAACCTATTTCAAAAGGTATAATAGCTGACACACGAACTTTGTAACGCCTAACAGTAAATACATGTTAACTTTAAGATTGGCCATGTTCTTAAGTTGAATATAGCATTACGACTTCGTTGTGTAGATATTCTGGGTCACGTCATGGTGAATAACAATACTAAAACGATAAGACATATTAATAACATTCCCACAAAATAAATAAATCTGAGTGCACAATAATCCAATCCAACCTAAACCCAAACCAAACCTAACTGTAATACGGCTTTTATAAGAAAGATACACAACAGCTGATTATTATAATAAAAGTAATAAGTTTAAACATTGTAATTATTTTTATTTGGCCAACATACATAAATACATAATCCCCAAAAACTATTAACTATTAATGTGGCGAATAAAGCTGTTCATTTTGTACAGCACATATTTACTTCATGGTTTAACATCAATGAATGATTCAGATGGCAGTGGATAGTGAAGGATATTGTTAATGGAAGTAAACCAACAGCTGTAGCTTAAAAACCGAATGTTTTGATTGTAAAAAATTTGTAAACAAACTTAGTCCCCATAAGGTTAACATTAGAAATTTAAAATGCCATAAAATGGAAACTTATGGAGTTTTCTAAAATTTTGTCACTAAAACCTTTCCGGACACATATAGAGCAACTTTCTAAAATTTCATGGGATCGGATGAGTAGTTTGGCAACGCATAAAGGACATACATACATTCATTTTTTTAAAGAGATTAAAAGTTATCTTAACGTATAACAAAGTTTAATAATTTTATTTTTATTTGAAGTTTTTACAGTTTTTTAAGATTTCAGATTTAGTATAAATAAATAACCAACAGCTGTCAAATTAAAATCAATATTAGTTTGTTTTACTTGGTCAGTGATTTTATACCTATTTTACAATCATACTTTCTTAAAATGCTACCTTGAGGTATAAGGAATTGTAATAATGGCACAAATCAAATCTAATTGTAAATTATACTAACTAAAGATAGGCTGAGAATTAATTTTTCGTTTTGTTTAATATTTCAGGTTTATATTTTGTGACGACAATGAGTATATTTTTTCATAACACAAAATCCTACAACCCGTACAAAGGACGGGCTTACTGCTAGTCTAATATATATAAGTTCAGCTTTGACTTTTCAGAGGAGCCACTCCTGTAGCTCCTCAAGCTACAATGTTGAATTGGGTCAGATTCCGTTATATTCCCGCAAGCTATTGTTTCATTTATGGATGGTTAAAATAAAATTATAAAGTAGGGGCCTATTTTAATTATAAATATAGAAAAGTAAAGTAGTATAGTAATTCTTTGTTTGAAACTCATTATTGGTGATGGTGGACTGATCATATTTAGATTTTTATTGCGGACATTTTCCATCACGATTTTATGTAAAACAAAGTTTCACGACGTTTCAGGATCTGGAATCTGATCCCGTCCTCAGGTGAACTAATATCTAAAACATAGAACAACTAACATATAATCCGGACCAAACCGGTATAAAGCTGAAAACATAAAAGTTTAAAGCAGTAAAAAATACTTACAACTGCTGCAAACTTACTGACTGCTTAACCGACAGACCAAGACATGGGCCCAGACTTTAGTTCCATACCGACTGCACGGACGACACCAAAAAGCGGCGCTTGCAGAGACGTGGTCCACCGATGTTGGGCATCAGCCTGCCCAGGGCTGCAACTGCCTTCGCTTTGTCATCAGTTCGCTTCACCTGCTCACCGAAAGATAGCTTGTCAAGATAGCAATCATGACTCCATGGTATTTAGCAGCAGGTTTGGTTTCTAGATTTTTGTCTCCTATCTGCAGAGGAAACACGGTTGGAATTCTCCTTTTCTTCAGGACCACGATCTCTGTCTTGCTAATCGCCAGTGAAAGGCCGTGAGCTTTCATCCATCCATTGACTTAGGCCATAACTAAGCCAAACTTTAGTTTAGCCTGCTCGACGGTTCTAGCTGCTACTAAGGTAGCGATTTCATCGGCGTAGCCAACGAGAAAACTTTCGTCTGGCACCTTGACCCTCAGCTCTCTGGAATGATCTGGATCTCTGAATCTCTGATTTCTGGAATGTATCGTAAAACACATTCCAGAGATCGGGCCCCAAAATAGAACCCTGTGCAGCTCCGGAAGTGATATGGAGAATCGCCGCTGACCTTCAATAGTTTCGTACAACTGCACTCGATCTGTCAGATTGTAACTGTAATTGTATTAGTAATGTGCAGTAAATATGACTTAATTACGGTGGCGATGTCCTGTAAACCAGCTACTTGGAGGTCACGAATTGTGGATAGTTGTGAGAGATGGTCTGTGGATGTAGTGTTCTCTTGTGTGGATTGACGTCCGCACTATTGAATACTACGTTAATCCATAAAAAATCCTCATAATTAGACCAATTCGTAATTCAGAGGCCGTGGTTCGGTTTCCACGTTAAACTGTAAGTCCATTAGTTGCCATTGGCTGTTGGGCTATTAATTAACAGTCCTGTCTAAGGAACATGTCAGCCTTAGTCAGTAACAAGACTACAAGATCGTGCCACAATCATCTTACATTCAATCCTCATTCATACTTGGCTTAAAACACCTACATTGTAGTATTGTTGCCATTTCAATTATCTAATCTAATCTAATAGAGGATATAAAATCGTACTTACGCTGGCATTTTCTGATATTATAAACGACACATTCAGTCTAACTTGTGATTGTTAGCGCATCGTTAAATGATTTCTTTTCTTGTACTGTCAATCATAATCCCCAATGAGACAGTGAGAGTTGTGACGTCTTTTATTGGTTAGGATTACTGTAATTCTGTTACAGCTAGATTGTAGTCTCTAAGGGGAATATATCCGCGCGTACTTCGTTATCTCGTTCAAAAATTTTTGACGTTGGGAGGAGGAATATAAATTAATATATTTTAAAATGACAAAATTAATTTACTAAAACAGTTTGGTATTTTTTCGCCTGATAAAATTCTGTATGATTTAAGATGTTATTTAGAAATTCATCGTAAATAAACCCGAGTTTTGATTACCATACAAACAACAACCATATTTATATGAAATTACCGGTTGTAAATATAAAAAACTATATTTCCTTGATATTTTGTAACGAGTTGTTTTGGTATTTTTTAAGATTTCCATTTTATCGTATTATGTTCCATCTATATTATTCCACCCCGAAGGCTTTAATAGTTGAATACATTAGATTCAATTGCCAATGAGTTAATGTTCCACTGATTTTCGTTTAGTGAAATTTTCTGCTTAGATTCAAGGGTTATTGGTTTAGATAAAAAGTTTCTGTTCATCAGAGCAGTTGTCTGAGACATGTAATGTGCCATGGATAAACTATAGCTTAAACCATGGTTAAACCATAGGTTACATCATAAATATAGTTTTTATATAGGTTTTAAATATAGAAAAATTGTATATCCTTGATATTGTGTAACGAGTTGTTTGGTATTTTTTAAGATTTTCATTTTATCGTATTATGTTCCATCTATATTATGTTTCACCCTTGAAGGCTTTAAAAGTTGAATACATTAGATTCAATTGACAATGAGTTAATGTTCCACTGATTTTCGTTTAGTGAAATTTTCTGCTTGGATTCAAGGGTTATTGGTTTAGATAAAAAGTTTCTGTTCATCAGAGCAGTTGTCTGAGACATGTAATGTGCCATGGATAAACCATAGCTTAAACCATGGTTAAACCATAGGTTACATCATAGATAATAATAGCTTAAACCGGACTTTGCCATCCTGGGCGAGAACAGCGACCACCCCCATATATCCCATCTAATTGTTGGGCTCCACCCCTTCCTTGAGCGGTCGCCGAACTACAGAGTCTCCACTGTGATAGGATTGCACCTCAGTGTCTCCTAAATCCTTAAATAATTATGTACTACCTAGGTCACTAAGTGAAATTGCAAATAATACATGAAGGTGTTTAAGTTTCTTTCTTTATATAGTTTCTCTCAAGAATAATGTGAAAAGTAAATAAGCAATTTATTATAATTGAAGTAAATTTACGTGTAATTATTTACCTCGCCCGTTTCAGAAGTTTCACGCAATTATTGCTAGTTGTTGTTTTCTTAATTGATTAGTTTACGTGCTATCATAGCAATATGATGTTTATGAACAAGAAGGAGGGTTAAGCACTTAACAGGAAAGCAGTCTCGAACTTGTAGATTAGCATTTAGATGATAACATACGCGTGGAACGTTTGACTTGGAATCCGTCCAATATTTGTGTAAATCCCGACATGGAGCGTCGTATGCAGATCAGGTTGCGCCGGTGCACTGTGATCGGGTTTCATAAGATCATCTTAATTCACTTTACAAAATAGTATATTGTCCGTCAGTAACTGGCTGGGTGGCTTAGCGGTTAACGTGCCCGTCTTCAAAATTGACGGTCCTGAAACGAATCAGTCGCCATTTTAGCGAATTTCCCATAGGGAAGAAGCTATTACCGTAGGTATCATGGCAAGACTTAAGCCCTAGACCGTGTTATTTTTCGTCTTACGAAAAATACAAGTTACAATGGAGGTATGGCCTAAATCGCTTATTTTCTCAAATATCCGCCATTTTGTATTTTTCACAAAATATTTCAAAAAATTTTTTAACGGATTATTTTCAAATTTTGTATGTGTTTTACACTAGTAGACTACTATTATTAAAAATAACTAGCATGATCCAAGCTCAGAATCCAAAACGACGGCCATTTTAGTTTTATAATTTTAAATAACCGCCATTTTGAATTTTGAGCTTGGATCATGCTAGTTTATTTTTTTAATAAAAGTAGTCTACTAGTGTAAAACAAATACCAATTTTGAAAATAATATGTTAAAAAATGTTTGAAATAAAAAATTGTTTGTGAAAAATACAAAATGGCGGATATCTGAGAAAATAAGCGTTTTAGGCCATACCTCCATTGGAACTTTTTTCTTCCTTTTGATGTACCTAATCACTCACCGAAGTGAGTGAGTCCTGAAACGTTTTTCATGGACACTCTGTATAGAAATTTTAGAAATGGTTGCTTTCCAATGATAAAAAAACAAAACTTCATACAAACATTTAACTATAAGTGCCCAGTAAAAACGAAGAGGCTGCTTTAAATTTTTCCGGAAATTATATTTTCAATTTACTATTTCATCGAAGGAAGAAAATAAATGTAAAACTAAAGTATTGGCAATTTACTATACATCGGCATATTTTTCGTTGTAGTCGTACATAATTGAAGGTTATATAACTGAGTTTATAGAAATATATTAATAAAAATTCCTGAAATCCTGAACAAAATATTGAACTTGACTAGATGCAAGCATACATGAGGAGGGTAGTGTACACGTGCGGCGTACAACATACAACATAACTTGCCGCAGGCTCCTTGACCAACTACAAGACCCCATACCTCGCTCGAGGGACAATACCTATTGTCTCCTTGACCATGTTCAATTATTTATATTTACTCCAGCATGGTTTAAAAAAAATTGAATGTAAACCGAAGTAATTGAAATAACTATAAGAAGGAGAAATATATACGAGAAATTACAAACAAGTTAACTTACCGAGAACGATGAAATAAGTATTTATTTAAAAATAACGTTTCCAATCCATCGCTGGAAGGTGTCACTGTGTAAGCTCTAGAGGAGAGATCACATGGGCTCCTGTCCGAATGTCGTGTTGTTGTTCCAGCTTCTCCGCCCGGAGCAAACACAGATACATAGTGCCTTTGTTATGTCTCAGTATCTCAGGAAAGCAAATTATATTGGGAAAGCTGGCTATGTGCTAGTACCTTCTTATTGAGATGTAGTATGTTACTATACGACTTGTACTACTACGTAGCTTATATGCTATGTCTGACTGGCTACGTATATGAGATGTCTGGCTACGTATCTTGTTGATGAGATGACTGGTACGTAGCTTGTACTGAGATGACTGGCTACGTAGCTTGATGAGATGACTGGCTAGTAGCTTGTTATGAGATACTGGCTACGTAGCTTGTACTGAGACGTAGCTACGTACTGAGATACTGGCTGATGTTGAAATGTCTGTACGTAACTTGTTGATGAGCTACGTAGCTTGTTACTGAGATGTCTGGCTACGTAGCTTGTTACTGAGATTTCTGGCTACGTAGCTTGTTACTGAGATTTCTGACTACGTAGCTTGGTACTGAGATGTCTGGCTACGTAGCTTGTTGATGAGATGACTGGCTACGTAGCTTGTTACTGAGATGACTGGCTACGTAGCTTGTTGATGAGATGACTGGCTACGTAGCTTGTTGATGAGATGACTGGCTACGTAGCTTGTTACTGAGATGACTGGCTACGTAGCGTGTTGCTGAAATGTCTGGCTACGAAACTTGTTGATGAGATGTCAGGCTACGTAGCTTGTTGATGAGATGTCAGGCTACGTAGCTTGTTACTGAGGAACTGGCCACGTAGCTTGTTACTGAGATGACTGGCTACGTAGCGTGTTGCTGAAATGTCTGGCTACGAAACTTGTTGATGAGATGACTGGCTACGTAGCTTGTTGATGAGATGACTGGCTACGTAGCTTGTTACTGAGATGACTGGCTACGTAGCTTGTTACTGAGATGACTGGCTACGTAACTTGTTACTGAGATGTCAGCATACGTAGCTTGTTGATGAGATGTCAGGCTACGTAGCTTGTTACTGAGGAACTGGCTACGTAGCTTGTTACTGAGATGACTGGCTACGTAGCGTGTTGCTGAAATGTCTGGCTACGAAACTTGTTATTGAGTGGACTGACTACATAGCATGTTGATGAGATGACTGGCTACGTAGCTTGTTGATGAGACTGCTGGCTATGTATCTAGTTTTGGACCTGCTGACTATGTAACTTAAAAAACCTAAAGGCTATATGTGGTTATAGGTAGGCTGTACAACACAACCATTATTCCTTCAGTAATCAAAACCTATTTTAATGATGAAATAAAAAAATCTCTCAATGAAAGTGAAGATATTAAGCAGTGATTATCAAACAAAGTAGGACTTTCTAATTAGAAAAGTATTTGTAATTCTTTGATACATTTTTATGTAGCCTTGTGTTTGTAAGGATTGTAGGCAATAAATCGGCGTTTCAATTCATTTTTGCGGCGCCAGTGCTATTGGAGCCACTACATGACTTGGATGGAATGAAATGTCGGGTTTAGTAATGATTGTCAGATGTGGTCTGTGCGGAGGACGCCACCACAGACGGCTCATGCTCGACCGCGACCACGTCCGTTCACTTGACAATACGACTATGTGGCCTTTCTATATAAAGTAATATTTAAATTAATGAATGTGTTAATGTTAGCTATGCATGGCTTGGTTAGTTGAACTAATATTGGTTATATTGCAACACATGTCAACAACAAATTAAGATTAATTGAGGAATCTAAAGTTAATACCACATTCAATTGTATTTATTGGTAAAGAGAGAAAAATTATTGGAATTTAGACCATTATAACTTCCAGGATTATGTTTTAGTTGGTAGCCTTCTTGCCCTATTTTTTCTATTTTACCAATGGCAGGCTCAGCGTCAGCTATGCAGCCTCGAAGTACACTCGTTTTCTTATGGAATTCCAATCTAAATTTTGTGTCCATCCCGGGGATCGAACCCGTCACCTCTTGCACCGAAGTCCAAGACGCTATCCGTTAGGCTAGCAGATGTCCTTTTCTTGCCTTCATATCTGAACAGGTTATCCGCCTAGCTGTTGGCATTGGGTTGGGTGTGGGGGCAAGGCACAGAGGAATAAGAAACATTTGTTTATCATACGTTTATATGTAATACAAGTGGTTGTTTATGGTAAATATTTATATTATGCACTATTTATATTAATTTACTTTGTTAAATACATAATTGGAAATTGTGTTCTCCGGTACTAAGGATTATTATTATTATTATTATTTATTTTCATGTTTTTGAAGAAACTAAATTATTGGCTAATAAAAATAATGCAATAGTTTAGAGTTTACCTCCCAAATAGCTTTTAGTTAGAGAGGTAAACAATAAAAAATAAACAAAAAAAATTGGAAAATAAACCAAATTGAATAGACTCCCGCCACGCTTCATTACTTATTAAAATATAAGGTGTCACAAAAATCCATAGCTATACTGATTATACATAGCTATGTACTTTGTGTTCAAACAAATTCTATTGATGTTACTTTGTTATTTTGTTAAATCAAGGTAATTAGACGGTGAACTGCAGGGAAAACAATACATAATAAATTTGGTTACTGCTTTAGCTTGTTCAGCATACAGAAAGAATGATAATTACTGATCAGAAAACAACAATGGAAGTAGAAAACAGCTGATTAAAGAAGGGGTCAGCAGATTTCACGATGAACAAGGACCAATGCGTAAAGTTGTTATTTTAAAGTTTCATATCTCAATATAAATAATATTTACCTTTTAAACACTTTTTTTAAATTTTGATTAGTAGTTTATTATTGAGTTCTTACTTTATTGTTTAACACTTTGGTGACTTAAGTTGTACTGTTATACTTACGTACGTTAGAAACGTATTTTTTGGATATTAATGAAAAATTTTAAAATTGTTATAGCTTGTTATTCAAGAAATAATTTTAACTTTTTATGTTTATTTAATTTTATTTACATATCTTATAAATTATGCGTAATAAAATCTTTCGTAAATCTGCTAGTTTTTATGTAATTTTTATTTATTTTTAAATTACCACAATTTTAAAATAAATAATTGTTAAAAATATTTTATCGTCTTGGAAACTGCATAGCAATATATCAATCCGTTATGGAGTTATTTGTATGTAAAAACAAAATGGCGGTTAGAGACTGAACGAAGCTGAAAAATACTTATTTTATTCGATTTATTTTGACTTGTATAAAATGCTGCGCAAATAAAATAGGCCTACATTAACAAAATAAGTAAAAATATAAATCATAAAAGATTTTAAAAATTGTATAGACCCGTAAGGAATGACAGTTTTCAGCCATCAAAAGATCGGACCGTGGCTATGACACCCTTATCTCATTTTCTGCTCTTTCAGCGATCACTGAGAATAGACTTCAAATAAAACAATATAAATTTATATATTTTTTCCTCCGGGGTGGCTATTGATATACCCAAAAGCTCACAGCTCCAAGCTTTTGGGCATATCGATTTGTTATAAACACACATAATCTTTCACATCGAATGCAGTTTATCAAACTAATTCAATATCTACCCAATAAAATTTTAGCAAAACCAAGAATTTACATGCGCAGAGATTAAATAATATTTATGTGAACGTCAACTAAAATCCAATTCAAATATGAGGCATTGTTTTAATCTGCATTTTGTATAGAAGAATGTGTTGAATTTTAAGCGGTAAGTGTTTGGTGTTCAGAGGTCAGGTGTACAGGGTGTTTCTAAACTACCTGGTCCCCTTTTGTAGGTTTGTTACTCGTATAAAGACAATTATATTTTACAAAATAAAATGTATCTACGGTACCTTGTTTTCCGTCGTCTATGTGTATGTGTTTTTTTACAAATTTCGGATATAAACCGTATTCCCTTTCACATAGAAACTTGAAATTCTGTATAAGCTTGAAAAATAACTCCACAAATAAGTGTAGGATATTAAAATATTTTTAGTTGATCTTATTAAAAATGGCGGGTCTTTAAAGTAATCAAATTAACATATCTGGAGACTGGCTAACGTCAAGTAAAAAACCAAAGGATTATGAAATTTGTATCTTTTTAAATGCATGAAGTATGGTACTATTGAAATTACAGTGATTTGTAAAAAGTCCAATAATTTGATTATTTACTATGCAATTGTAATTAACTAAGTTATTATTAGATTCGCATTAAAAAAATGAAAATTTTATGAGACTTTGATTTTTTACTTGACGATAGCAATTTTCCGTATATGCAAATTAAATTTGATTATTTTAAAGAGCCGCCATTTGAAACAATCTTATACAATCATTTGTGGAGTTAGCCTACAGGTTTATACGGAATTAGTTTCTATGTCAAAGGGACCACGATCAATGTACAGAACCATGTGTATATTGTAAAATATTGTCTTGATACAAGATAGAAACCCACAAAAGGGGACCAGGTGGTTCAGGAACACCCTGTATGTTTATACTGTTGACATTACAGATTTTGTACATGTTTACTGGCCACGTGTACACGACCAGTGCTAGTAACAAGCCTCAGCACAGCTAACACGTCCAACGGGAACAAACGGCGGATCTCTCCCGGTAAACGTTGCAATGAGAATGTTCAGAGAATAAACTTTACTTCTTCCATTCATGAATAATTCATGAAAGCGTGTTTTTATTCTTAAGAGCTTTTCATTCCAGGATGGCTTCTTTATTCTTTATTGTGTTATTGGTAAGGGATTTATAGTGTTTAGGCATTATCTCCCCATTTTTAAATGTATAATTCTAATGAAAGCATCATATTTTTGTTCACATCTGTATAACCGTAGATTTCTGACATGTCCTGAATTACTTGTGATTTTCTTAAGCTGTCCAGATTTCCACTTATTTATTATTTTAAGTTTTTAGTTTTGGTTTTTAGCAAATTTTTATTAAGTATTTTTATATATGGATTTGTTTTGTTGACTGCATGTTTAGTGCGCATGCCTTGATGGTAAGGTAGATTTTTTTAATGGGAGTTACTTAAGCTTTCGAGTTTTATATGTTTGTAAAATACATATCTATGCTTTTTTCAGGGTTTGGAGTTATTCTAACTGAATTTATTTCTACAATATTATCTGGATGTGTGGTTTTTCATATCTATATTTAAATTCCCAAGGAGGACAATGTTTATGTTTTTGTGGTTAATTGTAGGTAAGAGATTTGTAAGACGTCTGTCTATATTTTCATTCGGTAATATTTAAGCTCAATAATGATCATTTTTTCTTTTTTACCTCAATTCATCAACCCACTAATGTTACATCCCCATCAAAGAACCTGCTCTAATCTGTAGATTATACTTATGAGGGAATTTTACAAGGGTAAAATAGGTTAACCGCCATACTGGAAAATAGAGGATATTTATAAACATACTAACTATATATTTTTTTAACAACTCCAAAGATAAGGTATTGTCACTACTCAGGTATTTTCTCATAATATAATTTTATAGTATTCTTATAGTGACATACTTAATAAAATATTTCAATTTTACGTGAGTCATAGAGTGTCCAACTTTCTGGTTGGATTATATTTGTACAAGCAATCGAGTATAAAAGTTTTAAAATGATATTCACTATCCGAAACGGTCAAAATATACAGTGTGTCCATGAAAAAGGTTTCAGGACTTCGGTGAGTGATTAGGTACATTAAAAGGAAGAGAAAGGTTCTATTGGAGGTATGGCCTAAAACGCTTATTTTCTCATGTATCCACGGTTTTGTATTTTTCACAAAATAATTTTTATTTCAAACATTTTTTAACAGATTATTTTAAAATTTGATATATGTGTTTACACTATTAGATTACTATTACTAAAAAAATAACTGTCATGATCCAAGCTCAAAATCCAAAATGACAGCCATTTAAATTTATTTATTTTTTACCGTTTTCAATGTAGTTTAGTTTTAAAATTTTAAATGTATAAAAGTTACCAGTATTACGTGTGTACGAGTACACACGTAATACTGGTTGAATCTCCATTGTTGCAGCTGATAACGTAGTACTCGTACACACTTAATACTGGTAAAAGTACAGAATATCTGTTGTTTCTAGATCAATTTTCATCATTTTTAATATATTCTATTGGTAATAAATTGTCCCATTAATTTCTAATTTATAAAACAATCAAAGTTTTTATATGTGTTTATTTTAAAATATAAATGGCCACCATTTTAAAATTAAATTTTAATCACGTAAAAAAGCTTTTACTGTTTAAAGACACATGCTAAGTTTCAAAATAATCAATTGAAAAATTAAAGATATAAAATATTTTGTAAATAATACAATATGGTGGATATCTAGTTATGTATGCATTTTAGGACATACCCCTATAGGAACCTTTTTTGCTTATTTTGATCAAATGAACCACATCCTTAAATTTAGGACTTAACAGAAAACATGCAGTTTTGAACAAATTGCAATTTTAGCATCAGGGAACTCTAAAACGACAAAAAATGGTTCGGATCTTACAATAACGACTTATAATTTCCTGTAGGAAATTCACTAAAATAAGTTTTAAGTTAGGAATTGTGGAATATAAGCAGTGTTTAATAAATCTAAACTCAACCCACATACCAACTATATGTGTGACACAAAGTAAATGTAAATGCAATACACAGACTACATGTCCCGGTCCATGAATAGTGTAATAGTCCAATCAGAATAGAATCACTAATTACATGTCTGACATATGGGTCTACCGATCCCGGCCGACCAAAGTTGACGTTTGTTGAACAGTGCAATAGGCGAAATGGTAGTTCACAGTTTTTGATACGAGCACAAGTTTAAAAGCCGAGATTAAATGCCACAGCATTAAATGTGCCAGTATAAATAAAAAACCAATTTTGGGCCGTGTGATGAACTATATTTTTCGTCATACTGCAAATAAATGAACTATTACCCGATTTAGTATCAATTGTCAGCCATTTTTGTTATTTCGACTAATCAGCTGTTGTTACTGACGTTGTAGCAGTTCTTTCTTGATTCCTGACTGGTTTTTAGGTTATGCCAGTTATTATTATCGATAGTTCGATCGATCTCAACCATTTCATAGTTTGATTTAATACTTTATACCTACTTTTAACTGAAATAGCGACCTACCCAGGTAGGTATTTTAAGCCAATTATGAATGAGCAATGAATGTAGGATGATTGTGGCGCGATCTTGTAGTCTTGTTACTGACTAAGGCTGACATGTTCCTTAGACAGGACTGTTAATTAATAGCCCAACAGCCGATGGCAACTAATGGACCTACAGTTTAACGTGGAATCCGAACCACGGCCTCTTAATTACGAATTGGTCTAATTATGAGGATGATCTTTGTGGATTAATGCAGTATTCAATAGTGCGGACGTTAATCCACACAAAAAAATATCCAGATTTAAACTTAAATTATATCCAGTAGCTGTTATTTCGTCATATAATATTTACCAATTATAGTTATAATAGTAATTTTTACAATTTTAATTGATCTACACAAAAAGTCGATAACTTAGTGATTGTTTCAGTTACTGTTATTACATCAATCCCTGAATTAAAGGTATCATACAGATTTTTGGTCTAGGACTCAAAACATCAAGATGGTTTAGTCCTAAAGAAAAGAACAATTATTTTCAATGTATCTAAACAGCTGTTTGAAGCAGTATACGAAAAAAATATTTTATTTTAGATTTTTTAATATTTTTATGATTTATTATCTAAAAATTAAAATTCCGTATTTGTTTTACACTATTGTAGTTTAAACATAACGAACACAATTTGATGTAGTACTCAATTTAATCGATTAGATTTTATTATATTTTTTTTCATAAAAATTTTATTTTTAATAAAGACAATATTTTAAAATCAAAAATTAAAAATGAATAAAATATGTGGTATAGTACACCAATAATTTTACAAATGTCACTTTTGTTTAGTTAACTCCCAAATCGTTTAACATTGATACGAACACAATTAATGGGACAGAACCTTACTATTAAAACGAATTGTGATTTATACTATATTTAAAAAAATATTTATATATATATTAAAATATATATTATCATAATCTCGAAAACGGCGACGAGGATTTTCTTTAAATTTTGGAAATAACTAATTTCCGAGTAGAAAATAAGTTCTAGATAGGTCTAATGTCCAGGAAAATTCGTGTTTTCTTGTAATATTAAGTTTAAAATCTAAAAATTTAACATTACGCTTATGGAGAATCAAATGTAAATTTGCACACGGATCTCGAAAACGGCGCCGAGGATTTTCTTTAAATTTTGGAAATAACTAATTTCCGAGTAGAAAATAAGTTCTAGATAGGTCTAATGTCCAGGAAAATTCGTGTTTTCTTGTAATATTAAGTTTAAAATCTAAAAATTTAACATTACGCTTATGGAGAATCAAATGTAAACAATGCAAACCAAAACAGCTGTTTATAAACGTTTGACAGTTCTTGATTGAAGACGGCAAAGAACAATATGTGAATAGAGGTTTTTCATAAATATTTATTTTATGTATGTAATAAATGTAAAATTATCAGGTTACTAAACAATTTGTAAAAACTTAAGGATAACATAGCTGTGAAATAAAAGCAGAAAAAGTATTTCCAAAATCTTCCGTGTTTTGATAGAAAACGTATTCGTTGTATTGCTTGAAGCCACTGTAACAAACTAATTAATTGATGTAAATTAAATCTCTTTTGCTTTTCAATCCTCATTCCGTTTATAAAAAAATCAGTTGATCACAGGCTAATAATAACGGTATGGGTAATTAAACAGTAAATGATCGGCTTTGGCTTTTGGAAAAGACGTTAAACGACATCGTTCAATTGACTAACCTCGTAGCCGAGTTGTAGCATGTCGGCCTCAAGAACTATAGGCCGCGAGTTCCATCCACATAAATGTTTTCATTGAGTAATAAATGTGTTTTAATTTTTCTAATTAATTTTTATAATAAATGTCTTATTTTAAACGAATGGGTCACAGTAACCTTAATAATATTTAAGAACATAAATTATTTTCATTTAACACATGTTTTCAAACATACAAAACAAATAATGAATGAATGGATTAAATCCAATAGGATGAAAAAAAGGTTTGTTATGTGTATGGAGGTTAAATCAATGGATTGAAACATTGATGTGAACACGAATTTACATATATCACAGTCACGTCAATAATACTAACGAAAAAATTAATTACGTTTGGGTTTCTTTGGAAAAGTCTTACAAATATACAAAAATGTACAAAGAAAATATTGAATGAATGGGTGAAACATGCAAAAAGCATGCAAAAGGCGTGCCAATGTCCTTTTTGTTATGTCTGTGTAGGGTGAATCAATGGATTTAAACATTAATCCCAACACGAGTTTGTATGGGTCCAAGTAACATCAATATTGACGAAAAATATCAAGTATTTCTGTTTATTTTTGCAGAAGAATCTTCCTTGTTTCAAATGTATAAAATAATTCTACAAAAAAATCGATGAATAAAAAAATAGCTATACTATAATATCGACTGTGTTATGTTTGATGAGGTTGAATCAATTGATTTAAACATTTATGCGAACACAAATCTGACAAATCTGAATGGGTCTTAGTGACTTAAATAATAAAAAAAACATTAATCATTTTGTTTTTTGACCAGAATAATCTTGAAAAAAATGAATGGATGGATGAAACACAATGATTGAAAAAATAGCTGTGCTTTAATGCTGAGCTTGTTATTTCTGTGGAGGTTAAATCAATAGAACACCGATTTGCAGGGTCACAATGACATCCATAATATTGGGGAAAACCAATTAATTATTTTGATTAACTTTTTCAATAAAATCTTCATTGTTCCAGATATACAAAAAAGTGTACAAAACAAACGATGAATGAATAAATTAAAAATTAATGAAAAATTAGCTGTTTTATAATGTCGACCTCGTACGGTTAAGGAAGTTGGTAATCATAAAAAAATTTTGGTTGATATTTTTTTCGGAAAAAATATTCATTGTTTCAGATGAACAAAACGTTGTACAAAACAAATATTAAATGAATAACAAATGTTCATCAAGGGTAATCTGAGTGTTAATTTGATGGATTTAACACAATACTGTGATCATTTAGTTTAAACAGAAATGTTGGACGACACACGCTGATCAAATCCAATAATAATTAAATTAAAAATAATATTTTATTTGTTATGCAATATGTAGGCCTAAATAAATCTGGGATGAAAACACCGAGTCAAATAAATCGACATTTTTTCTTTATGTCAAATTCCCAGAAATACCTAACAAAAACAGTTGACACACTGAATTGAAAATTTTAAACCAATAATCAATTATTTTGCTATTACTCCTTAATTTTGGAATGTTCAAATATGTAGGTCCTACATAATAGACATTGTTTGCTAATCTGTAACATATTATATTCATTATTATGAAAAGACAGTAACTACGAGTCACAACTAATGTTCTTATTTCTTGTATTGAATCTTTACATCATGTTATATTTAGTTTTACAACCTTTACTTACAATTATTGTTAAATACGTTATACTATGTATAGTTGTTTATTCGTTTTTAATCATAGAAGAATAATAATTCAATAATAACAACAATGTCATGTGTTGAAAAATATAAGTAGATATTGGTTTGGTAAATATTTATTTTGTAAAACAAAAAAATAATCGTTGAATACGGGGGATTGTTTTAGGTTAGCCAATTATTTAAAAGCATGGTTATCAGATTAGATTAGATTGGATTATAGAAATGGCGACCATACTACAATGTACGTAAGTCAAGCCAAGTATGAATGAGGTTTAAGTGAAAGATGATTGTGGCGCGATCTTATAGTCTTGTTACTGACTAAGGCTGACATGTTCCTTAGACAGGACTGTTAATTAATAGCCCAACAGCCGATGGCAATTGATGGACATACATTTTAACGTGGAATCCGAACCACTGCCTCTGAATTACGAATTGGTCTAATTTTGAGGATGGTTTGCGGATTAACGTAGTATTCAACTGTGCGGACGTTAATCCACTTAATTGAACACTACATCCACCGACCATCACTCACAACTATCCACAATTCGTGACCTCCAAGTAGCAGGATTTTTTTAAATAAAGAATTCAATTTGTAACAAATTTAAAATTAAAAGAAAATTTAAAATCTCTATTACTGTGTTTTACATGTATATTTTTGTTTTCAACATGTTTATATCATTACTTTATTAGGGATTAGTATAGTTTTATGAATAAGGATAAATATAGTAAGTCAGTTATTGCATTTCTGCTAAAGAACAAAAATAGCCTTAGTTGAGACGTTCATTGTTCCTGAAGTGTTCTGCTAAGTTTTTGTTTGTTACAATGTACCTAGAATATTATGAAAATAAAGCACGAGCCTCTTTTCTCTTATTAAAAAATAATATTAAAATTATCTTACGTTAGGTACAAAAACCCAACGTGGGTAACAAAAAGTGAAATTTTTAATTATTATCAATAAGTAATGACCAGATTCGTTTTTTGGATAAATTTTTAATTTTTTGGACCTTACATTTAAGTTTAGTGTCACGGATTATACTGTATAGTAAATACAATCAGTGACCTCTCAATAGACTTGAAGTCATTGTCAAGAAGTCTCAAGGGGTAGAGTAATCATGTCCGCTGATTGCTTCTCAGTGCCTGCGAATCCAACGTAGGCCAATACGTGATATTTCCTAGGATTAAATCATCACCACCTCGTATGGAAATTCTACTCAAGAAAACTCATTCATGGTTAAAAAATATTTATGTTTAGTTTTTAGGGTTAATAGCTCAAATATGAAGTTAAAATGCATTTGAGACGATTGACTTTTATTCCTATGGAAATAAACCCATACGTATTAACAGTGAAAAATATTTATGTTTAGTTTTTAGGGTTATTAGCTCAAATAGGTAGTTAAAATGCATTTGAGACAATTGACTTTTATTCCTATGGGGTTAAATGCACACGTATTAACAGTGAAAAATATTTATGTTTAGTTTTTAGGGTTTAATAGCTCAAATAGGTAGTTAAAATGCATTTGAGACGATTGACTTTTATTCCTATGGGGTTAAATGCACACGTATTAACAGTGAAAAATATTTATGTTTAGTTTTTACGATTAAATAGCTCAAATAGGTATTAAAATGCATTTGAGTCGATTAGCTTTTATTCTTATGGTGTTAAATCAACACGTATTAACAGTGAAAAATATTTATGTTTAGTTTTTAGGGTTAAATAGCTCAAATAGGTATTAAAATGCATTTGGGTCGATTAGCTTTTATTCTTATGGTGTTAAATCAACACGTATTAACGGTGAAAAATATTTATGTTTAGTTTTTAGGGTTAAATAGCTCAAATAGGTATTAAAATGCATTTGAGTCGATTAGCTTTTATTCTTATGGGGTTAAATACACACGTATTAACAGTGAAAAATATTTATGTTTAGTTTTTAGGGTTAAATAGCTCAAATAGGTAGTTAAAATGCATTTGAGACGATTAAACCTTTATTCTTATGGGGTTAAATCAACACGTATTAACAGTGAAAAATATTTATGTTAGTGTTTTATACCTCAAATAAGTAGTTAAAATGCATTTGGGACGAATGAGTTTTATTCCTATGGGGTTAAATACACACATAATGGGGAAAAATTTACTTATGGTTTAGGTTTTAGGGTTTCATAGCTCAAATAGGTGACTAAAAGGCATTTGAGACGACTGACTTTTATTCCTAAGGGGTTAAAGAAACACATATTAATGGAAAAAGATATTTATGTTTAGTTTTAGGGTTCCATAGCTCAAATAGGTTGAAAAAAGGCATATTAGAGGAATGACTTCTATTCCTATGGGGTTACATACACACGTATTATTGATAAAATATGTTTGTATAGTTTTAGGGTTTAATAGCTCAAATAGGTAAGTAAAAGGTATATGAGCGAATAGCTTTTATTCCTATGGGGTTAAAAATACGCACATATTATTGGGAACAAAATTACTTATGTTTAGTTTTAGGTTTTTATAGCTCAAATAGGTTAGTAAAATACATTGCAGACGAATTACTTTTATTTTATTCCTATAAATACACGCATATTAATGAGAAAAATATTAATTTCTAATGTACATGGACCAAAACAGTGTTCATTGTAAACAGTTTAAGTATGCAGTGAAATTTAAAATGCTCTATATTAATTTTAAACTGATTTTAAACAATTATACATAATATATGTTTAGTTCCCCATGTATCTTTGACCCAAGAATTTGAATTTTCTTGAAAAAATTCAGAAAACAATTTTAGGCATTGTCCTGTAAATCGATATACTGTCTCCCTATCCCTCAAGTTACACGATAAATATAATCCCTCCCATTCCAATGCTCAGGGTTTTTAGTTTAAGTTTATCAACTCTGCTGGTAATGGCAAGTCATTTTTTCTTGAAATTCAAGCTATGATTTTCTTAAAAGTATTGTATGGTCATTCGTAGAGTATAAATATAACAATGAACGCTTAATACTTCGTTATCCGTGTTTTAAATTCAATCTACAAAGTTATTTTTAGTTTGGATTTTCGAAATTTTTTGATTGGGTATTACTGAATTTCAGAGGTTGTTAAGAATTTATAATGGTACACTACTTTGACCACAGAGTTCAAATAAAATCTAATTAGTAAAATAAGGTATTTGTCGTCATTGTAAATCAGGTATACTTACAGAGCCATTTTGACTATAATACATTGATACTGTTAAAAAAATGAATTAATTCAAATATATTTTTTTAAATATTAATAATTTTGAATTGTCTCTTGAGCAAGAAATGGCTCTAAATAATTAAATCTGATATATTTCTTGATAGTTTATCCTATTTATTACATTTTTAAATTTTTTTTAAATATACTTTAATTTAAATTTTTCTCAAATTTATTTTTCTTTTATTTTTTTATTTTATTTTCTTCAATTATTATTTTTATTGTTTTAAATTCATCAAAGTTTTTTTTTTTAGTTATTTATTTATTTATTAATGTTTCCTTTTTTTTTTATTATTTCACATAAATTTGTTTTTAATTTAATTAAAGTTCTTTTTTTTTCTATTACTATTTTATTATAATTGTCTATTAATACTGTTAAAAAATTTTAAATATATATTTTGAATTGTCTTCATCAAGAGATGCTCTATAATATATTGAGATGGAGGATATATATTTTTTAAAGTTACAGTTGATACCTATAACATTTTTAAAATCTAAAAATTAAAATATATTAAACCTTAATTATTAGCCGGATTTTTAGTCCAGAATGATTTATTAGTAGTATTGGAGGCTAAATTTATCCATTTTATTTATTTGAATGAATACAATTTACATACACATGGCCTATTCAAGTTGACAGACTTGTCGTTTTGGGTCCAAAATTCATAAATGACACTAGTCAAAGTTAATTCTTTTAATCTACTAAAGTAATGAATACATACGTATTAATGAAAAACAATATAACATGCTGTAGATAAGGGCAGAGACCTTGATATTAACTTGAATTTAGTAGGAGCTTCACACACATAAAAAACAACAAAGTACAAATTACCAAACAATAACAATAACGGTTGGGTTTTAACATTTAGTAAATAATGAGCATAATGAGTAAAAATCAATATATGATTGTTAATACAGAAACCTGAAACTTCTGCTTCCTAATTGAACAAGAAAATGTGTAGTCGATCAGAAGTATCAGGGAACGTTTTTATACCAAGGGGGCAGTGACACTTGAGGGGGTGGGTGGTTAATGAGTACAATTACACAACGTGCGGTGTGGTCGAAGTAATTTGTTCGACAGGTAATTTGCAATGTTGATTCTGATTGGATTGTTTCATATGATGACATGAGGCTGTCTACTGTACCAGGTAACATTAATCTAATCATCAACATACCTGTCATGCTACATGAATTTGTAGATATTATTTAGATAATTATTGTGGACATTTTCCATCACGATTTTTAAGTTTTTCCAGACACGAGTAAACAAGTGACGATTTTTTCACGACGTTTCAGGACCTGGAATCTGATCCTGCTCTCAGGCTAATACGTAAAACATAACACAATAAGTAGACTACATAATTTGGTCTATGCCGGTATAAAGCTTAAAACAAATAAGTTCAAAGGAGGCAAAAAACTTACAAACAAACAACATAAAATAAAATAAACATAACACGTCTAAGACTCAAAGACAACAAGCCTTTGACAAGACAAGTTGGTAAACACAAAACGATGTCTAATGTTAATCTCATAGAGAATAAAAAATAAAAATCGGTAACACACCTATTTAGCTAAAATTCTTAAAAAATTTGGATCGCAAGTCCATCAATACAAGTTTTATCAATACTTTTCATAAAAACCCCAAATTTGTGTCCATGAAAAACGTTTCAGGACTTCGGTGAGTGATTAGGTACATTAAAACAAAGAAAAAGGTTCCAGTGGAGGTGTGGCCTATAACGCTTATTTTCTCATACATCCGCCATTTTGTATTCTTAACAAAATAATTTATTTCAAACATTTTCTAACGGAATTTAAAATTTGGTGTGTGATTTACACTAGTAGACTACTATTATTAAAAAAATAACAGTATGATTCAAGCTCAAAATCCAAAACGGCGGCCATTGTATTTTTTACCGTTTTCAAAGTATTTCAGTTTTATAATTTTAAATGGCCGCCATTTTGAATTTTGAGCTTGGATCATGCTAGTTATTTTTTAATGATAGTAGTCTACTAGTGTAAAACACATACACAATTTGAAAATAATACATTAGAAAATGTTTGAAATAAAAAAAACCTTTAAATACAAAATGGTGAATACCTGAGAAAATAAGCGTTTCCTCCACTAGAACTTTTTTCTTCGTTTTAATGTACCTAATCACTCACTGAAGTCCTGAAACGTTTTTCATGGACACCCTGTATAATGCTCACGAAGAATAGATAACTCACTTAGTTATTGGTATAATTTGATAAAATATTATTTTAATTTGTTAACAGTCTTAATATAAGTATTATTACAATGCAAAATAACCCTTATTGCAGGAAAACTGCATACTCAGTACTATTCGATTACTATGATGGGCTCTATGAAATTCGCTCACATCAGCTTGCTGCGTGCGATCTCGTTTACATTTCGGACGGGAGTCGCCTTGGGGCATTCCAGAGGCTGGGGGCTGGTTCATCCGTGGTAATGACAGTTGTCAGTTAGAGCGGTCTCTAGAGGCCTGAAGTGATGAAGCCTCTGATCCAATACTTCAACGACCGCCACCGGAGACCCATGCTGGGATCACGTCTGAAAACAGCTGTCAGTCAATGTTTCTCTCTTGGGCGACTCGTTCTCAACCGTTGGACACAGAAAGCAAATATTTTAGAAGGCTGCGGTACGTTTTATTATAAAAATTCACTATTTTGCAATATAGACCTACTTTTAATGATGTTTTTATGCACCGTAGTTAAATTGTTTAGACTCATAATAAATACATTAAATTCGTTATGAACCAAGGGTTCATTTTAAGCCCGATCTTATTTATTTCAGATACTTGGCAATTTTCCAAATTATTCATATTTGCTGACCTTGCATAATGTTTAAGTAAACAAATGAATCGTTTAATGTTGGAAGTCACTGAAAGTAGACTAGTATAGTAGATACGAACATCCAGTTAATTGTAGTAAATATGATAGGTTTAATCGTTGTAAAAAGTTTGTAAACTTGCTCAGTTTTATTATGTTTTAAAATAAAATGTGAAAAATCACACCACATGGTTAGTATATTCAGTTATTTTTACTATCTATTTTATTTTCGTACACTGTGTAAACCCACTGTCCACTGTCATAAATGCTGCGTTATTAAACTTACATAGGGCTTATACCATTAAACTCTTCAGGCTTCAGACAAAAACTACTGAGTAATTCACTGCCCTCACGAGTATCACTGTAGAAAAGATTTTAAATCTCTTTTTGTTATGACTATTATTTATCTGTAAATGGATAATTTACGTAGAATAAAATACTAAAACTTTGTCCTAACAACATCACTCTCATTCTACATTGGGAAAAATTATATATTTAATTATTTACACACCGCAATAAACCAAAATAAAGCTTTGCTAACATATGTATAAACAATTTATTTATTTATTAAACAAGATCAAATATCACGAACTGACTAATTCTAATCTAACTCATGATATAAGCATACCTAGCTCAAAAACAACCCCATCAGGTGTCAAATCTCCCTAGTTACAGGGAACCAGCTTGCTTGTCTACTACCCATTCTTGTTTTTTATTAATAAAATATTTTTAGAACGCAGGTAGGTAGTCTCTGAAGTATATTTTTCCAAGTTCCATAGTTAATAACGTTACGGTATCTTCGCATCAGTAAGTCAGTAAATACAATTTAGTTTTCATAATTTTTACAATATTTATTCAAGTCCTTAGCCGACAAATTATTTTAGTTAAGGGCAGCAGCCAAAACTGTATGTTAGCGGCCGAGGAAAATACTACGTCAATAAAGGGCAATAGTTTTATAATTATTTAAATACTATACTATGGGAAACGAGTTAGTTAACATAATAATACTTGATTACCAAGATATTTCCTCTATTCAAATTAAATAAAACATATTTGATCAAAACAAATAGCTGAAAGGCGTTTTTAACTAAACAGCTTAACTCAAATATCCAGATTTAGATGGAAGGCCCAAACTGTACCGGGGAAATATACGGTCACGGAGATTGACAGAGTGTTTCAATATAAGTTTGGTAAACTTTATCTCTCTCGGGTATCAAGCAATTGACTTCTAAGGCCTGATAAATTAATATTGGAACATTTATTGCTTTTCCTCGTAGGAAAATCTAAAAGAAATGTCATAATGGAGACTTGTGTATTTTTGAATAAATATTGAATTCAACATACACCGAGGTAAAAAATGTGTGGAAATTTATTATTAGTTCATATTTAATAGGCTTTTACTTTCGGAATACCTAAGATGTTCTTACACTTACTTGGTAGTAATTCATTAGTTTTTTTTGCAATTTTTAGGATTTTAAGATGGTACAGATGAGCAAAACAAACAGAAATACGTATAGTGAAAAACAACATAGCTAGTGTAGAATAGGTCTGTAACACTGAAAAAGTCAAGATGAACAGTGGAGGACGTGCTACAGATAGCATCACAGTTGATGAAGAACACTTAACAAGTCAAATATTCAGATAGAAAAGATGAGCAGTAGGGGACACGTCTCAGATATTTGCATCACATTTAATGACAAACATTCAACAAGTCAAGATGAGCAGTGGAGGACGCGTCTCAGATAGCATCACAGTTGATGACGAACACTCAACAAGTCAAGATAAGCAGTGGAGGACGGGCCACAGATAGCATCACAGTTGATGACGAACACTCAACAAGTCAAGATAAGCAGTGGAGGACGGGCCACAGATAGCATCACAGTTGATGACGAACACTCAACAAGTCAAGATAAGCAGTAGAGGACGGGCTACAGATAGCATCACAGTTGATGAAGAACACTCAACAAAGATGAACAGTCGGGGACGGGCTACAGATAGCATCACAGTTGATGACGAACACTCAACAAGTCAAGATAAGCAGTGGAGGACGGGCCACAGATATTTTGAACAGTTGACACTCACCAGGAAATTGACTGTTATCTGACTATGACGTTGACGTTTAGCGGAGATACCGGCTCTGTGACGACTGTATTGTTTTCACGCATGCGAGCAATATCTTGATTTCCTTGTCGATCAGCTTCAAAAGAAGATTATTATTTCCTCAATATAGAGAACATCTCATTTCAAATATCACTTTCATTAATAATCGAATTGATTTCATGTAATGAGCTAATTAGTAGCCACTAATTAAATTAGTTATGTACATGCTTTAAAGACGTTTAAATGACTTTCAAATTAATCTAATTCGGATGTATGATTGTTGTAATAAGAAACAAACAGGTTACAAAGAGAATATAAGTCCGTTTTTACGTTAAAGAATATGAAAATGAACATCGTTATTAAAAAAAGTGTTTTCATTACTACTAAATCGATTCAGTAAATATATTTAAGAGGATTCACTATCTATAACTTAAAATATATTTAACTACTAATTAATACAGTCACATTTTCGTTTCGATGTCACTTAGCTGTTGTTGATTTATTTACAATGTCTTCCATTGAAGAGAAATACCCTTTGAAAATTAACCTTCAACGACTACGACGAACCTCCGTATGTAACTTTATAATGGAATGAAAAACCGAAAAGTAAACAGTAGCCTACATTTGAAACGCGGGTATTAAAGTTTAAAATAAGTAGTTTATTTAACAATATACTGCAGTATATAAAGCCCAGTATCATTTTCAAATATTTTTTTGCTATTGCAGTTTACACATTGTAATTCAGTACACCTTTTTATACATTAAAATTTGATATCAACAATTTGTGTTCATGGTGAATAGCTTGCACTTATGATGTTGTAAGTACTTTAAAGATAAATATGAAACGTTCAACGCCTCTATAATTTTCGGGAGAAATTAATGGTATCAGTTAACACATACTTTCTCCTATTAGAAGTAAACCAAATAATATATACATTTATTAACTATAACATTATATATTCTTATTAAAATTAAATTTAACATATCGAACGTTTCAGAAATAGTCATTAAATTTCTTGTCGACACCCTCTTTCCTTAAGTTAAAAAAGTTTAGGAGAATTATCACATAACATTATCCACACAAATCAATTTTTTTTATAGATTTTTTGGGTGGTTTGGACCCTGAAAACCAAGTTTCATGCAAAACGGTTGAAAAATAAAGATGAAATAGATTTTTTTTAAACTCAATAAGAATCACACTGGACGCTCTTGGGTTTTGGCTGACAACGTACTGTGCTAGCCTCAGACAGTAATTAAAATTTCCTGTGGAACCTTTGGTTGTAGACTAATAATTTAAAATACTATTTTTTTTAGTTTTAAAAGTTGGTTTTAATAGTAATAATAAAATTACTTCATAAAATTATTGTTTTGCCAAAAATTAAAAGCCCATAACTTTCTTGTCATTAGTTTTACAGACATGCGGGTACTTCATATTATTTGGGACCCTAATAACTACTCAACTCAGTAACATGCATATCATGAAAATATTTTGAGCGGATTTTCAGAAATTTACATTTTTAATGATTTTTAGGGGTAAACTACCCTAAAAAATGTCTGGAGATATAGCTTAAGTGTACCCGTGTTCCAAGTTTAGTAAAAATCGGATGACCAGTGTCCTCTCGGGGGTTTTAAACAGAGTCATAGACTGACAGACAGACATCAGTCCAAAAACAACTTCTTTCAGGGAGCCTCAAATATTCCAATTTCAACTCAATTTCGAAAGTCTAGACGAAAACAATGCTTTCTCCATATACTGTGTATAAGGGGAGAAAGTAAAAAGAAGATAATATCATTTTGAGATCGAAAAAATTATCCGGGATTAGAGTAATAAATATTGGGAGACCTGTAAAACGCTCAAGAAATGTGTCAGCGAAATTCCGTCCACGTCAGCACCTTCTAGCCACAAAATATTTACGAACTTGGTATTGACATATTGATGTATGAGGAATTTCGGTTTTACTACCAATAAAAAATTGCAGCTCCAGAGAAATTATTTATAATTATAATTCTGGCTACATCTAAAGTTTTAGATAAGAACAATGACGAAAATATAAATTATCGATTTTTAAAACCACCCTAACCGTGTTTATGTAACGTACAATTTAATTTTATGTATTACTTTTGAAGTGAATTAAAATACTCTGGTGTTTAATTTAAGCCTATACCATAAAACAGGGAGATTTATTATCTATTATATTGTACGATAAAAAATACTAATAATTTTTATGTAACTATATTTTAGACTTTTGAATCGTCATGATTAATACGTACTATTTTAACAACCAGCATATACTAAACTAGAATGGAGTGTGCTTTAAAAAAATATTATGATCGTCTTTTGAGGAAAATGAAAAACATTTTAAAGCCAACTTTAAAATTAAAATTAAAAGTATTAAAGAGTAAAATATAAATAATAGCAATGCGACTACTTCATGTTAGACAAAATAAGGTTTTATTTAGCTAAGTGGAGTTACAGTGACACCAAAACCACTTTATCAGTCCAATAAAAAATGTTTATAGGATGACGTCGAATGTTTTTAGAGGCAAAACATACGCGTGGATATTACACGTACATTGAAGATGAACAAAACATGTTTTAGGTTTTTTTGTGACAAGTGGTAACTCTTTATGAGTACCCCCGCTCCTGCGATGGTTATGTGGTGACTCCACCGTTAAACGGTGTTTACCCAAACTAAACCCACCTTCCCCCATCCGTCCAGACGTGTATGAGCAACTTACATACGGGCAAATGGACATCGTTTAGGTTAATCACAGTTTAGCTTTTCAGCTGTAGCAGCTGGATTACCTCTTGGAATGGCTAGAACAATCAATTCAGAACAGGGCCCGGAGCAAGTGAAATATCAGATGTTAATCAAAATATATTAAACATAAACTTAAATTAAGAAGTGTCGACGAATTGGTGTGTCAGGCTTCGGTTGGGAAGGTCACGCTGTCATCCAGGATGAGATAGACCTGGGCCTCCAGACCTCTGCGTCGTCATGCAGCCTACAGAGCTCCCTGATGTGTTCTAGGGTGGACTCGGCTGCTTTCTGAAACAGTCCTTGGGCTTTTGTTCTATTAAATAGAACAAGAGTTGGGACTCCCAACGTCACCATGATTACGGAGTTCCTGATGAATCACGGTTGTCGTGTGATTCGTCTAAGCGACTTCGTCTGGATTACCTCCAGGTGTTTCCTTTTGGTCTTGCTGGCCAGAATCCACCACCCCTCTGAAGCATACATGATACAAGAGCGTACAATTAGTAGGAACATGGTGATCTTCGTCCTGACCGGGATTGGGCTCCTCGCTGCAAAAATGTGGCCACATCAGCCCCAGGATTGCCGTTGCCTCAGCAACTTTCCTGTCAACATGCTGTTTGAAACACAGGCGTGAGTCCAGGGTGACACCCAAGTACTTCACGGACGTCTTCCACGGTATCCCCACTCCGTCTAGCTGGATCTCGGGTGGAACTGCTCTCGGCATTTTTCGCCTCTTCCTGAAACAAATGGCATTACTTTTATCCGCGTTGATAACTTTGATGCACCACTGGCGGAGCCATGGTGACAAACATGTCTCAGCTTTGTGGAGATGAAGATAAAATATATTGAATACATTGTTAGACGTCCTGAATTTTAAAATGTTGAATTACATTTGTCAATTAAACTTTTCATGAACTACAAAATGTTTTTAGTAAGGCCCTATTATTTTCACAAAACATTTTATTGTATATACACAAAGTGAATTATTAATCCGAAGAATTCTGTGATTTTGCCATGTTGGGGGTTAAAAATTAAAAAAAAATTACATAGTCTAGATCATACCATGCTGACTACGGTTGTAGCTTAATTTTCATATATGAATTATACAAAAACAATAATCGAAAGTGACTCTAAGAGTAATAATTTGTTTATTTAAATTTTTATTACGGATATTATTCATCATGATTTTAAGTAAAACAGTTTCACGACGTTTCGGTATCTGGAATCTGGTCTCGTCCTCAGGCGAGCTAATACCTAAAACATAACCCAAATAGTTCATAATCTGGACTAAGCCGGTATAATTCTGAAAACAAAAAAATTTAAAGCAGTCAAAAACTAACACAAGGTTACATACACACGGTTAACCTAAGGTTGTGAGTTGTCTTTGAGTCTTTGTGAAGATTAGACGTGTTTTGTTTGTTGTGTGCGTAATTGTTAGTGAATGGTATTGTTTTCAGCTTTATATAGGCTTAGTCCGGATTATGTACAAATCGTGTTATGTTTTAGGTACTAGCTCGCCTGAGGACAGGACCAGATACAAGATCCCGAAACGTCGTGAAACTTTGTTTAACATAATCGTGATGGAAAATGTCCGTAATAAAAATTTAAATAACAAACCCACCATCAACCAAAAATAAATTTCAAACAATGAATAAAACTTTATTCATATAAAGTAAAGAAAATATTATTTAAAGAGATGGTTAATATACAGGGTGACATGAAAATAACCTCATTTCATGGACCAGTGTCACGACACGGTTCGGCCACGAACTTGGGTTTGTGAAATTATTATTTCTGAATATAATATACAATGTAATACGTTTAATAGTATTAAATTAAACATTAAACAAAGACTATTGAAAGACTAGAATTTTTCAATGTTTCATTGATTTCGTATTTAGGTCTTATTTATTTAAATAGTTGTTTTTTACCAGTCACATTAATTGTATTTTTAAGCTTCAAAATTGTAAAAAATCAAACTAATAAAATGACTAATGACTTTAATTATAAATCCTGATCAAATGACAAGATTCATTACTTGTTGTTTGCCATAAAATACATTGTACAAAGTACATTTGTACATTGTTCAAACTTATTTAATATCTGAAGTAATGTCCTTATTCAAAGTTATGTTTGTGTGTAAGGGCATGCATCATGTGTACCGTTGTAAGGATGGCAGTTCCTAAGTTCATTTGTTTTCGTTGCTTTAATTACATCCAAATTTTGTATCAGACCAACATGTGATATTCACATATACAGGGTGCCCATGAAAAACGTTTCAGGACTTCAGTGAGTGATTGGATACATTAAAAGGAAGAAAAAAGTTCCAATGGATGTTTGGCCTAAAACGCTTATTTTCTCAGATATCCACCATTTTGCATTTTCTATTATTATAAAAATAACTAGCAAGATCCGAGCTCAAAATCCAAAATGGCGGCCATTTAAAATTTTTATACTAAAATACAATTTTAACGGTAAAATTTAAATTGGCCACCATTTTGGATTTTGAGCTTGTATCATGCTAACTATTTTTTTAATAATACTACTCTACTAGTGCAAACAGTAAAACACATACCAAATTTGAAAATAATCCGTTAAAAATTAAAAAAAAATATTTCGTGAAAAAACAAAATGGCGGATATCTGAGAAAATAAGCGTTTTAGGACTCGAAAATGTTTTAGGAAACGTTAGTGCGTTTTAGGAAATAACCTCTGTTGGAACCTTTTTCTTTCTTTTTATGAACTCAATCACTCATCGAAGTCCTCAAACGTTTTTCATGGACACCCTGTAGATAAATCCTGAAGCTCATCTATATTATTTGACCATTCTCTAGTGCGTAAATCAACGGAATGGTAAAATATCCATTTAAAGTTTTAGTGGTTAATATTAATTGCGGTGTTCAAATGATTACGCAACAAAAGTGTATGATTTTTAAAATCGATTGAGCAGAGCGGCGCATTCCTTTCCCGCTCATGTTAAATTTATAAACCAAGGTACATTAACTTCAGAAACTACAGGTCCAAGCTTTTTTACATTGATGAATGAATACATTGATACATTTGTGACCACCCCCTAGCATTGATATAAAGGTATCTCAATGAAAACCGTTTTTAGGAAATTAACAATAAGTTTTGAAAAATCAACTAAATTTGTTTCAAACTAATTTTTTTAAATATACCTTTCAATTAATGATCAGTGCACCATCAAGGTAACGCTATTAATTAATATACTGACCTTCACACATACAAAATTTCAGTAATCCACCATTATTAAATACTTTTTAAGATAAATGTATATTTATATAAAAAACAAATTTCAGGGAGAAGAAGATTTGCAATAGTAGTCCTGTGAGGTGTTGCCAAAGAATGGTGGACATTCAATGTATGTGATTTTATTTGGTAAACTTAGAAATTTCAAGCCATAAAAATAGGATAAAATACTTAAAAACGTTGTTCTGCTTTCCTGAATCCAATTACCACATTTTAAAACCTGGTTAAAAGTTTTTTTCCGATGAAAAAACTTGTTAAATGATGCTTAACAAATTCATGTAAAAATAATTTATAGATAAATTTATGTTAAATTCTTACTCTTCATAACATGCATTGATATAGTTATAACATTTATTTACAGTAAATTAGATTAAAATTTATAATATTTAAAACAAATTTGAATTCTTATCTAATTTATTTATAAATTTAAATATAAATGTTACTTATGACCTATATTGTCTAGTTAAAGCTCTCAACCTACTACCATTATTTGCTAAACATACCTATAGATTAAATGAAATGTAGTACAAATATTAAAAAATGTATGTCTAATGTACAATCAAATATTAATAAAAAAAATTTAT
This sequence comes from Nephotettix cincticeps, assembly GCA_023375725.1. Taxonomy (NCBI): domain Eukaryota; kingdom Metazoa; phylum Arthropoda; class Insecta; order Hemiptera; family Cicadellidae; genus Nephotettix; species Nephotettix cincticeps. The sequence continues at coordinate 48,921,221 of CM041784.1, read as the reverse complement.
ACAGTCTCTATTGAACAATACTGGAAAATCTAATTTAAATTTCACTTATTCATAAATTTTTTTTATAGAATTTTTTTTGTAACTTTTTTTATAATTTATTTTAAATGTCTTAAATACATAATATATTTTATGAAACATTTCATCACTAATTTAAAAATGATTCAGTATTAAAATATATTCATAAATATAAGGTATCAGTTTCATAAGTTCATATTATAGTCAATGTTTTTCATTAGTAAAATATTTTATCAATCGAACTTCATATAAATTATTTAAAAAAATTCTATAATAAATTATTGTATATTAATATTCACAAATTGATAAGGTATGAAAAGTTTTAAGTTTGAACATTTTCATTAGGTAATCATCAGGTTTTACGTCAGTTGGTTTGTAAATGTCTTTGAAAAATTATTTTATAACTCAAGACATATAAGATAGAAACTTAAAATTGATACATTTTTATGAAATAAAATTAGATTAGTTCATCTAAATAAGTTTTAGATAGAAGTTAGAAATCAGATATAAAATTGAATATTTTATGAAATAAAATGATGTATTTTAAATTACCGTCATCTAAAAACGGATTTATCTTAAATAAATCTTCAGTTAAAAAAGAATATACAGACCAACAGATGAAAAACCAGACACCAGGCCGAGACTTTCTCAGCTTAGTCTACAGCATGGAGACCTATGTTTATACGGTAAAATGTGTTTGTCTCGACTAAAGGAACAATTTTCAATCAAGGGTTGCGAAGAGTTCCGAAACACTATGTATTTTATAAAAAACCCCGTTATAGCTGAATAACCACGCAAGATCTACGAAACACAAACATGCACTTTAGTTTTTTTACGCCTTTTCATCCCAGGATTATCGGATGCTATCTCCTGAAACTGTTTACTACATTATCTTCAAACGTAGGCTTTCGCGGCCAGTATCAACAATGTCAACAAAGTCGATTTTTCGGCGTCAACCGCGTTGTTATGGAGTTTGTATTGCCAAAAATCCTCAGTGGCTAGGTTGAGACTTTCTCAGCTTAGTTGTTATGGAGTTTGTATTGCCAAAAATCCTCAGTGGCTAGGTTGAGACTTTCTCAGCTTAGTTGTTAAGGAGTTTGTATTGCCAAAAATCCTCAGTGGCTAGGTTGAGACTTTCTCAGCTTAGTTGTTAAGGAGTTTGTATTGCCAAAAATCCTCAGTGGCTAGGTTGAGACTTTCTCAGCTTAGTTGTTAAGGAGTTTGTATTGCCAAAAATCCTCAGTGGCTAGGTTGAGACTTTCTCAGCTTAGTTGTTAAGGAGTTTGTATTGCCAAAAATCCTCAGTGGCTAGGTTGAGACTTTCTCAGCTTAGTTGTTAAGGAGTTTGTATTGCCAAAAATCCTCAGTGGCTAGGTTGAGACTTTCTCAGCTTAGTTGTTAAGGAGTTTGTATTGCCAAAAATCCTCAGTGGCTAGGTTGAGACTTTCTCAGCTTAGTTGTTAAGGAGTTTGTATTGCCAAAAATCCTCAGTGGCTAGGTTGAGACTTTCTCAGCTTAGTTGTTAAGGAGTTTGTATTGCCAAAAATCCTCAGTGGCTAGGTTGAGACTTTCTCAGCTTACCCTTACAGCATCAATATTAGCCTAGCCTGCATTCTAAGTGGCTAAGCTGAGACTTTCTCAGATTAGCCTACAGCATCAATATTAGCCTAGCCTGCATTCTAAGTGGCTAGGCTGAGATTTTCTATGCTTAGCCTACAGCATCAATATTATCCTAGCCTGCATTCTAAGTGGCTAAGCTGAGACTTTCTCAGATTAGCCTACAGCATCAATATTAGCCTAGCCTGCATTCTAAGTGGCTAAGCTGAGATTTTCTTAGCTTAGTCTACAGCATCAATATTATCCTAGCCTGCATTCTAAGTGGCTAGGCTGAGACTGTCTCAGCTTAGCCTACAGCATCAATATCAGCCTAGTCACTGAGGTTGCCACGTTGCATCAAGGGCGAAACGTTTGGCAACATAAACTACATGACGACCCAGTAGACGCAGAAAAATCGATTTTATTGAGATTGTTGAAAGTTTTCACATAGTGAAACCCCATTAGTGGTTGGCGGGAATCGAACCCAAGATATTGAAGATAAATGCTATTTTGACTCCACCATAAACTTTATTTTGTAAAATATGTAAAATTAAGTGAATTGGATTTATATGATGAAAACCTTCATAAATAAAATTAGAGTTTTTACTGTACAATGTTTGTAATAACGATAGTTTTGGTTGTTTCTTTGTTTTTCTACCTCGAAATGCCGAAATGGATCTCAACTCAATTTTGTCTGTGTTTTTGTACCGCTAAACAAGGCATTTGTGTTCGTCTTCTCCGTGAGAACGAGTACAACCCACAGTTATGAAACTTATTTTCACTATTCTTTACCTTTCGTAAAAGTTTTTGTTTACTTTAAAGTGTCCCATGCACTGTGAGATAAAAATAATAAGCTCTCAAAACCCCAGTTTTAAACAATATTAGTCATGTTGTTTAGGTTTTTTAGAACATGTGAACTATATAAGCGATTTTTAAAGAAATAAAACCAATAATTTTGGTTTACATTGATAATTGATTTTCATCCTATTTAGAAATTGTACTACTGTACATAAAATGTTATCTTGATGTAAAACGAATTTTAATAATGAGAAATATTTTCTAATTCATATAATTGTTAGTTAGTGATTAGTTAATCAAGTTAATGCTAAGTAATTAAGCTAAGAGTGTAAATTATTTGTATTATTTGTTAAAGATCACAGGTATATATTTTTTATGATAATGGATTTAATAGAGAGAAAAAACAATAGCTGTCAAGATAAAATCAATGTTAGTTTACATTGATCACTGCTTTTAAACCTTTAACATATGCTAAAGAAACAACACAATTTTAAAAGTTTGGAGGATGACCTTGACATAGTTGAATTTGGAACAAAGACCACAAAATTAAACTAAAATAAGAATTACACATTTACCAAAACTACAAAACACAACCCAACAGATTAATAAATAAAACTAAAACATATATCAAAATATTATATTTGAAAAAAAACTTATATCTACATCCCAAAGACTGAATGAAAATTAGTTGCTGATGAGGATATGAAAAAATTATTTACATTTGATAATAATTTAATTATATTAGGTTAAGTGTACTATGAACATGGACTGATGGTCCAAAAAATGTCAGAATTTAATAAAATATTCAAAATAATGGGTACACTGTACAAATGTTTAATAATTTAGTAACAATAAAACTATACTAAATTAAAATGTTACCTTGACGTATGAGGAATTTTAATTTGAGTGTAATCTATATAAATAAATAATACTAACTGACTAAGTTGCGAATCTATTATTTTTCTTTTTACTATTAATATTTCCGATTTACATTTTGTCATAGTAATGAGTATATCACATGAATTTTTTGTTTCTGTTTCCATATAATTAAATACCCCCGTCGCAGCAGACCTGCGTACTCAGCGAATTTCCAAATTAATAATATAATAATAATAATAATAATAATAATATATGACAAGTTTGGTCAAAATCTGTCGATAAACATGAGAATTTTTGCCTATTCTCCATAAGATTAAAATGGGAAAGAGTGAGTAGGTTTGCTGCTGTGAGGAACACTGAAAGTAGCCATTTATACCATCAAAAATTTTATTTTTAACATTTATACCAACTTTCATCAACATCTGTCCATAAATATAGGAGTTTGCCTAATCTCCATATGATTAACATGGGAAAAGAGTATGCAGGTTTGCTGCCATGATAAACACATAAACTATAATTTTTTAGCATAAATGTATGGATCTCAACCACATGAAGCTAAATATCAAGTTTCATCCAAAAATATTAGATAATAAGTGAAAAATTAATTTTTTTAAATCCTCCATAAGATTAACATTGGAGCCTCAAAAATACAACGTACTGTGTTTAGATTTTTTTTATATCTCGGTAACCGTTGAAGATAGAGAAAAACTTTAAGGAACTTAATTGTGTAGTTTTTTAAGCTGATTCCAATGGTGAAATATAAAATTAGAAATTTTTAAAAATTACATGTGAAAAACGCAAAAAACCCCATTTTGGGGTACAAAACCCCCCCAAACTACCCGTTCCCATTGACCGATATGTCTGGTTTACAAACTCGTCCGAGCATTTGTAGGAATACACATCTCTACCAAATTTGGTCTCGATCGGACCATTTTTACGAGAGTTATCGTGTTCACAGACACACACACACACACACACACACACACACACACACACACACACACACACACACACACACACATATATATATATATATATATATATATATATATATATATATATATAAATTTTAACGACTATTGTTTTTGGACTCTGGGCACCTAAAGAAGAAAAAATAACATGGTCCCGGGCTTAAGTCTCACCATGAGACCTACGGTAATAGCTTCTTCCCTATGGGAAATTCGCTAAAATGTGTAGCCACACATTTAAAAACATTTCAAAGAAGACAAAATTCATAATAAACGAGGCAACGGGATTGAGAAAGGTTTAACTGCTTCAATCATTAGCATAACTTTATAACTGCGAGAGCTGAAGATTTTAATAAAGACAAAAGGAAACTTTCTTCACCAATTTGTTCTTTATTGTTACTTAAATTTGAAAACTCTTTAATTTAATATAAAATACTTTTACTATTCACGAAAACTATTGCTTTTCACTCAACCCCATTTCTAGGAAGTAATATATTTCGTAATAGTTGTTTGTTTTAATACATTATACAATTAAATTCATAAATCCAATGAATGAAATTTATTTTTATCTTAAAACATTTTTTAAATAACTTCGTACTGTACCATAAGATGACTTTCAAAGAGTCGAAAATGAAAATGAAATATGAATTTGAATGTGAGTGAATGAATCTGGATTAGAAGAAAAGTAATCTTTACTTACGAACTTACTGTATCAGGGATCTGTTATTTACTTTCCCAGCTTCAAAGTAATATAATACCCCCGTTGCAGCCGACCTACGACCTCGGTGAACATCAAATGACTCATTCTCATTACAAGGACTACAAAAATATTTCTATGTTGAAACATCAGATAATTCTAATAATTTCATCTAATTTACATATTAGACAAAATCATGCATTAATTTATTTTATTATTGGGTTGTTTTACTCAACCATCTTCCTCCAAACTTCAAAAATAGTAATAAAAAACGGACCTTTTGGTTTGTGTCACTATATTGCACCTGTCCCGATAATTAAGGATTTCTGGGGTTACTAAAAATGTGTAATGCTTCCTGTGCCCCTTCGAGTGACACTTGATTTGTTAATTGGTTCTAGTTTACTTAATTATTTCCCTTATTTTTAATGGAGTTCGAAAAGTAAATAAATTGTGAACTCGAAGTATGTATGGAAAATACAAAATAGATCAGAAATCAAATCAAAGAAATTAACGTATAATTTTAACATAAATATTACATCATTCCTTTCGTTAATATTTATCAAAATTTAACAACGATAAAAGTAAAGTTTTATAGAGTAGGTATTTGTGCGTTCAACCCAGTGTGAAAATTTTAGAACCAAAAAAAGGAACGGAACTTTAGAAATTTAGTAAAACCTTTTACATTAGCGTTGAAATTTATAAGTGTTTAGTAGTTTAAATGTGTAAAAACTGTTAGATTGTAAATTTATCTGTAAAAACTAACTTTTTATTATGTCTATACATTTTTCTTTCGTTTCCCAAATGGGGTACATTTTAGAGTAGCTCAAAACTTCAACAAAAACGTCAAACACATCAAAGACATCAAACGTTAATATAAATTTACGATTGATAGAATTATTAAAATTTTAAGGTTTCCATAAGTATTCAAATTTAGAACGGTTGTACAGCTTTGGAACTAGTCAAAAAATGTGAAAAACATAATCAGAAATTATAACGTTAGTATTTATTAAAACTTGGAGGTAAATAAAGATAAAGTTTTATAAAGTTGGTTCTATGAAGGTTAACGTTTTTAATCATTTTGAGACCTTACCTTTTAAAAATAGCAAAACCTTTTTTATTTAGCGATTCACTATAGTTCACTATAGCCTTTTTGGTTTCACTATAGTTAAAGCGATATATAACTTTTTAAATACATGTAGTGTTAATGAATATATCTGTTTTGCTTATTTTAGTTTTTAATATAAAACGTTTTCAAGCAAAGTAGGTACTGTGTATGAAACAACGTAACATAAATACATCCAAAGGAAAGTTTCCAAAACAAAGTTTGAAATCATATGAATTTAGGCAGTTGAGTTGAATCATTTCTTTGGATTAATATAACTATCTAGGATTTAATCCTGTATGAAATCTTAAATCCATTGTATATATTTATGTAACGTTGTTTAATGCACAGTATCTACTTTAAAGTAGTATCCATTAGCTATACTACATTCATGTAAAATGTTGTAGTAGTCGTTTGCAACTATGAAGAATATATATAGAGCGTTTAATGGCGAATTAGCTCAATAAACAAAATTATGGACTAATAATAATGGAATTAGACTACATTTTCTTGATTGATTTGCTAAATTAATGTTAAAGAAAGACCACTAGATTGAAAAATAATAATTTTTCTTAGATTATAAATGAATATTGGTAAGAATCATACCGAATTGTAAATCAATACATCAATCCTTTACGGAAGAAAAAAGGTATATGTTAAAAAACAAAATGGTGGATATCGGTTAAATGAAGCCGAAATCGAAAAACAAATTATCGAAGATTATGGATGATCTTGTGGAAAATATTTATGTGTAGCCAGTCATGGACTTATGTGACATCCTATGTAAAATACGAATGGTGGAACCTAGCAGTTTATCAATCAAATTAATCTTTATTCAAATATACATACAAAATGTACATGAATGTGTCAACTCCTTGTGTGATTTAATTATATACAGTATGTCCAAAATAAATTCGATCGTACAATCCATTGCAAATTTTTTTGACAAGAATTGGTTCAGATCATAATATTACTTATTAACTAAAATTTTTTTTAAATCTCTCTTAAATTTATTATAGTCCTTCTCATTTCTGATGCTGTCTGGGATGTATTGCAGGAACTTAATTCCAGTGTAGAAGGGGCTTTCCTTAAAATGTTTTCTTTTATTTTTTAATTGCGAAATTATGATTGATCCTACTATTGTAGTTATGTATGTCCTTTTTTCTCTGTAGATTTGACTCTTGGTGTTTAATGTTAAATATCGTTTTAAAAATTTAGAGACTCTAACCCATTAAGAATTCCAATTCTCTAAAGTGAGTTTTGCATGATTCATTTTTATCCAGATTAAATGCATCTTCCTACTTCTTTCTGTAAATAAAATATTCTTTTCAGATTTAATTTATTTGTCCCCCCATAAATTTCTATTCCATATGAAATATGTCTATATCTCACTAGTACAAAATGGTGGTTCAATGATGCTAAGGATACCAGAAAAACATTTTTAATTACATTATTAGTATAGCTTCTATCCTTTTAAAAAGCTAAAAAATGCATGTTGTCATACCGAATTGTAAATCAATACATCAATCCTTTACGGAATAAAAAAGGTATATGTTAAAAAACAAAATGGTGGATATCGGTTAAATGAAGCTGAAATCGATTAATAATTATCGAAGATTATCGATGTTCTCGTAGAAAATGTTTATGTATAGCCAGTCATGGACTTATGTGACACTCTGTGTAAAATACGATTGGTGGAACCTAGCAGTCTATCAATCAAATTAATCTTTATTCAAATATACATACAAAATGTACATGAATGTGTCAACTCCTTGTGTGATTTAATTATATACAGTATGTCCAAAATAAATTCGATCGTACAATCCATTGCAAATTTTTTTGACAAGAATTGGATCAGATCATAATATTACTTATTAACTAAATTTTTTTTTAAATCTCTCTTAAATTTATTATAGTCCTTCTCATTTCTGATGCTGTCTGGGATGTATTGCAGGAACTTAATTCCAGTGTAGAAGGGGCTTTCCTTAAAATGTTTTCTTTTATTTTTTAATTGCGAAATTCTGATTGATCCTACTATTGTAGTTATGTATGTCCTTTTTTCTCTGTAGTTTTGACTCTTGGTGTTTAATGTTTAATATCGTTTTAAAAATTTAGAGACTATAACCCATTAAGAATTCCAATTCTCTAAAGTGAGTTTTGCATGATTCATTTTTATCCAGATTAAATGCATCTTCCCACTTCTTTCTGTAAATAAAATATTCTTTTCAGATTTAATTTATTTGTCCCCCCATAAATTTCTATTCCATATGAAATATGTCTATATCTCACTAGTACAAAATGGTGGTTCAATGATGCTAAGGATACCAGAAAAACCTTTTTAATTACATTATTAGTATAGCTTCTATCCTTTTAAAAAGCTAAAAAATGCATGTTGTCGATTTAAAAATATAGTTTTAACAAACGTTTTAAATATTAAGGCTTAGGTTTTGAGCCTTAACGATTTTTTTATTCAATTTAATGATGAAGGTGCACTCTCTAATACGGTGTAAAAGGAACCACTCCCGATATAACATTAAAAAGTAATTAAATATTCATCATCATTAAAGGCTTCGACGTCCACGGGGACTTTCTGATTCCCATTAACCCATAAATATGGAATAACCCCCAGACCTTATTACGTGGAGGTTAGACAAGATATTTAGATGACTAATACACTACGCGTACAGTATTTTGTACTATGAGTTATTAAAAGAATAAAAAATATTTTATGTTTTATTTTACCATTTGAATCAGCTTATAAAAACTACATAATATAGTAGTTTTAAGTTTTGCTCTATTTCCAATAATTACCGAGATATCTAAAAAAATTAAACACAGTACGTTGTATTTTGGGAATCCAATGTTAATCTAATGGAGGATGAGAAAAAATTAATATTTTATTTACGCTACGCTCCATATTTATGTTAAAAAATAACTTATAACCAGCTAGTTTTGATTATTTGAGAATTAAAATTATATTTATACATTTGATGATAAAAATTTATATAGTTTATGTTTTTATACAATTTGTCTTATAATATTTTTTTATTTTTTTTTTATTCTAAAAAAAACAAAAATAAATTGCAAACATGTCATTAGGTTTTGTTCTTCAAGTTTTTATAAAATAGGTGAGAATATAATATTTTTTTATGGACAACAGATAATTATTTTTTTTTAATATACATTAATTGTTCCTTTAATAGAATTCGTGTTGTTTCTCAATCAGTTTAGTACAAGCATTAATATTTTGCATTATTTACTCTGTAAAAATAAAATTTTAAATAAAGATCGCAAAAATAAAGTTGTTTGAAGATAAAATAGTTTATTCTCTTTATAATTACTAAAATATTTAGAGTTACAACATGTTTTCAGTCTAATTACAGGCTTTTCTATAAAAACATTTTTCGTTTATAGTATCTTAAATTTGCTACTTTAAATATAAAAATTGATTTTCTAATATATTACTTATTTTCTTAATAAGTTTTTTTTTTATTTAAATAATACTATGTTTTGTTTTTTATTTATTGTTTGTTTTGATCATTAATTTTTATTGTTTTTTTAAAGAATGTTTTTTCTTTTTGAAGAGTTCTAATAATTTATTTAGAGTTACAACAAATGTTTTAACAGTCTCACCCCAACTTAAAAATTGGAGTCAAGGCTATATTAACTAAAAAATAAAGGGAACGCATTTCTTCGCTTGGGTATAAGTATCTTAAGGGGGTTTGCTACTCGTAAATTTATAAAAATTGAAAATTTTCTTCTAAATATATACCTTATTGTGTTCTAAATAAGAAAATATACACTTCAAAAACGAGACTTAATATTTTAGTGGCGTTATCTAAGTTTTTTACAAACATTTTTACAAATACGTCCACCTGATGTCACAGCGCGAATAGTCGAATTTCTAAAAGTTGATTTTTTTCTACGTTTTTAGGAATTGAAATTGATATTTCGAGGGTGCCGTTGTTGTTAAGTGGATGAAACATTTGTTCCTTATCAACAGTGATATATTAAAATTTTGTTGTTTTATTTCATTTTCAAGTATAATCTTTTACTTTCTTTAAAAACACAGTGTTGAAAATACATGCGTTTTTAGTGGACCTAAATGTCTACAATTTGATACGAAAATTAACTGTTTCGAGTGAGTAGTTTTTACAAAATACCAAATTTTAAAATTATAATTTTAGTTAAAAAAATTTAAACAACTTTTTCCATTGTTAAGTCTTTAGGAATACAGTACACAACTGCCAAAGATGATCAGATCAAAGAAGGAATAAAAGGAATTGTTTTGCGGTTAGCAAATCTTCTAAGTAGTTTATACTATTTATATGTGAAAGCAAGCTGACAAACGAAGCACAGTTTTAGTAGTGGCTATTGTTTCACTGCTAAAACCGTTCCAGGATTATTGTAATCGTAAATTTAAATGCGGTCAACAAACAGATATGTCGGTTTTTGGTGGGCAGTAAAACAATATCGGTGCAATAATGGGTGGACTTTATTATACAGTAGCGCTGCCGTGTACAGTGTGCAGTGTGTAGTGGTTTCAATGTCATCAATAACCAATTCACGACCACTGCTGCCGTTGTTTATATACACTCGGCTGTATCTGTCCGGCGATCGACTGCTGACGACACCATACACTGCCACAGCAACACAGAAACTACACCAAGGGCCAATGGTTTTATACAAAACTATCAGTAAGCCTGTCCTTCGTACGGGTTGTTCCATACAGAGCTAGGAGGCAACATCCTACAAAACAAAGTATGAACTTAAAATCATAAATACGAATAATGCTCAGCCAAATTATATAGAATTTATTAACAATGAGCTAAATTGTGTTAAATTAGAAAATGTACGTTCAACCCTTGATATAACGAATCTGAATGGACTGAATAAAAAATATGTTGTATCAAGAAAAATGTTACATTGAGGTTTCTTAGATGCATTTTTGTTAACCAGTTAACCTCTTAATAATTAATCGAAATGAATTAAACCTTAGTAAAACACACAATACCAGGTATACTGTACATAGTTATATAAATTGTAAATGGGAAAAATAAACTCGTTTTAATTAAAACGGTACAGGTTAGAACCAATAGTATTTAAAGCAACGGTAACCAACGGTAACTAAATCAACAGTATGTAGACTGTTCTGACAGATGATTTGGTTTGGACACATCAGGTTACGCATATTATACCAAGGTTAAGCCATAGACCATACGTTGTTTCAATGACTAACCCTTAAAAATTCGTTGTGTTGAGGTAAATTTGTTTGCCATTACTATTTAAAATTCGTAACATCACGGGGTTGAGAATTCGTAACATAAAGGTAAAATTTCCATTATCTGATATTAACAGTTCAAGAGGATTTTAAAATATTCATTAAATCAAGGAATTCTTTATATTGAAGTTCGTTACACTAAGGGTTGACTGTATCTTTATTAAAATATGTTATAATTCAAGGTAAAATTTTAATATAGTATAATTTTGAAATAGGTTTAAAATCAATGTTGAATATAGACAATATTGATTTTTAATTTGGCAGCTGAGTTATTTTTTATCAAATCACTTTTGTAAATCACATGTTCTGAAAACAAAAAATATGTTTCATATTGATCAAAAACAAGTTTTAAGAGATCCCGAAACGTCGGGAAACTTTGTTTTGCTTAACTCGTGATGGCTTGGATAATGTCCATAATAATAATTTAAATAACGTAAACCCAACATGACCAACAATGAATTTCAAACAAAGAATTTATGAACTGCTAGCATTAAAGTTTTTATGCTTCCCTAAAAACAATAAAATTCCCTAAAGTTAAAAAATAATTCTATTCATGTATTTCAGAGTAATGTCTATTCATGGTTACTTACCTAAATTATCCTTTCTATCCCATTTTTAAATTTCTTGAAATGAAATCAGTTAATTTGTAAGTGGCTCAATAATGCCTAAAGAATTTTATATTCCTGTGTAGGTTATTTAGTATAAACTATTTTGTGTATGTTAGATTATCGAATGTATGAATATGTAGTGATAATTCATCTTGTCCATTTCGGTTTTCATGGCCAAATGACAATACAATTTATATTTATTTATTTATACCCAACAATCATCTTCATTTTTAGTTAGTTCCTGTCTATGTCGAACAGCCCATTTTATTCTACGGCTTTTGATTATGACTTTTTACTTTCTCTCTTTGTACATAGTGTATGGAGAAATTACTATTTCGTCAAAATTTTCGAATTTGAGTTGAGAGTGGATATAACCGTTTTTAGGATCCCTGAATCCCAAAAGTGGTTTGCGGACTGATGATGAAGTTGCTACAAAAATTTTTGTATTGAAAAATATAGTTTCATTAAATAATATTTCACTTTCAAAACTTGTTCATTTTGGCTTGATTGAGAGTCTGATTAGGTACTCCATTATCTTTTGGGGATCATCTAGTTAAAGGCAACTTAAATAGAATGTTTGTACTCCAAAAAGAGATAGTAGATGTATATTGAAACTCAGGCCTATAGATTCATGTTTTAAATTCTTTAAAGAATTGCAAATTTTAACAGTTTCAAGTACCATTTATATGTTAGAAGTAATTAGTTATGTTAAAGAACACAATCTTGTTAGAGCTCATCAGCATTCTTACAACACTAGAAATAGAAACATTAAACCCACAGTTTTTCAACATTTAAAATTATTTGAAAGTAAGCCTGACTACATCGGACTCAACCTACTACACCAAATCCCACCCCAAATGACCCAGATTAGTAATTAAAAAAATTCAGACGTGAGCTCAAAAATTTTTAACTGAACAGTGTTGCTATGAACTCTTTTTTACCTTACCTAGACTGATTCTCAACCAGACCATAAACAATCCATAGCCCGGTCTAAAATAACCCAACTTAATCATTGTCCATGAGCTTTCCCTTCTCTGCCTACTGCTTCTGATACTGACAGAATGACAGCATCAAAATGTGCCTATAAAGGAAAAATGAAGAATAGAATCCTCAAGAAATTTGATAGGCCCTATGCCTAGCAAGGTCAACCGGGACGACGCTGGATATGCATGTATGTATGTAAGTGGTTTTCTGTCTGTCTGTCTGTGTCCAGAGTCCGAGACTACACCGATCGTCTGATTTTTATGAAATTAGCTACACGGGTCTACTATGGTTATATCTTCAGAAAACTATTTTTTCGAATTTTTATTATTTGGTGGATTACACCAAAAAATACTTTAAGAGTGAAGATACTAACATTTTTCTCAAAATCCACTCAAACAATTTTGTTTAAAATTTCATAGCTTATAGTAATTAAATCACCAAATAATACGATTTACGATTTAAAAAAGTTGTTTTTTTATATTTACTTAAGAAAAGATGTACATTTCAGTCCACTGATACTGTAAATTATAATTACTGTATATGACGTCTTTACGTATTAACGTCTTTGAATATCTAATATATACGAGTATATTCGCTTTTACTGCATAAGGAACGTGATTGTAAATTTCAACTGGTCTCATCGGTTATCTTCAGGTCCAATAAGAGACTGACTATGAGTGTGATAGATTGCAGTTGATATCACATCGTCTATCTACAGTACATACTGGCTAGAGTCCTGTGTGTAGATAGCCCTAGTGCCAATGGTAAGTACATTGTGGTGATATTCCTGGGTAGATAAGATACGATGTCAGTAATAAATGTTGCCGATAGTATACTGTTTCACTATAATATGGTTTCGATAGTATATGGTGTTGTAGTATATTATGTAATAGTATTTGTGTTTGATAGTATATGGTGTTGATGTATAATATGTTAATAGTATATGTTTTTGATCGTATATAATGTTGATGGTATATTATGTTAATAGTATATGTGTTTGATGGTATATGTTTTAGATAATATATGGTGTTGATAGTACATTATGTTAATAGTATATGTTTTCGATAGTATATGGTGTTGATAGTATAATATGTTAAAAGTATATGTTTTCGATAGTGTGTTGTGTTGATGGTATATTATGTAGATAGTATATTATGTTAATAGTATATGTTTTCAATAGTATATGGTGTTTATAGTATATGATTTCGATAGTATATATTTTTGGTATTACATGTTTTTGATAGTATAAGTTTTCGATAGTAAATATTTTTAATAGTATATGTTTTAGATAGTATATGGTGTTGATAATGTATTTTTCAAAAGTATGTGGTGTTAATAGTATATGTTTTCGATAGTATATTTTTCAAATTCTAGTAAAAGTCATCCTCAATATTGATGATTATATTTTGACCAGCCAGGCGCTCCACCACAACAATATCAGGAGTTCTATGAATATATCTGTACCTAGGCTACATGTAGGCTACATAAAACATTTAAAAGTTTTATTGTTGCACGTGTCAAATGTTTCAACAAGCTTCCAGTAGCCTGGAGAGAACGTCCCAATTAAAAATTTATCACGAAAATTGAAAGTTTGCTACCAAAGCATCCATTGTATAAACTGCAACAGTTTTATGAAAGTAACATGGGGACTCTCTAATTACGGAAACAATTTTCAGGGATACTATGTTTTATATATTTTATTTACTGCTCTGTCTTTGTATTCTCGTGTTTTTTGTTTATCTGTTTAGTCAGAAAGTTATTATCTTTTAGATGTATTACTGTTACCACCCCAAATTATTTTATAAATTGTTATAGGTACATAATTATGTTATTTTTAGAGCCTTTTTATTGTTGAACTTTTAATCGTTGCTTTCTGTTTAAATGTTATTGTTACTGACTTCAAAATAAATTATTTTTCATTTTTTACTGTTGAACTATTTTTAAGTAATGCCAATACAAGCTAAAACTGTGATAAAAATGTAAATAGAAGTGTAGGACTAGTTAATTGATATTTCTTTTTACATAAAGACTAAATAATAATGGTTGACAATAATTGGGAATTAACATGAAATATATTAATATTGACCGACTATAGCATGTATATGTATGTAATGTTTTCGTCAAATAATTATTTCTGATTCCAATTTCTGGTATTGATAGTACATGGTTTCGACACTGTACACTGTCTAATTATATGGTGTCGATATTATTTGATGCCTATTAATAGTATTTGGTTTCGACACAACAATTGTTTCGCAAATGCATACTATTGACATGTGTTTATTTTCAAAATAGATATGTACAGGGTGTTCATTAAAGCTAAGGATGAATTTTAAAGGATGATAGTACTCATCAAAATAAACAAAAATGGCCTACATATGTAGAAAAATCCTTCGTCTAGCCGCTAGCCGCCATTTTGTATTTATGACAACAATCGTTATATCTCAAGATCTATTTAAGCCAAACAAGACAAATTTTGTACACATCTTTATTCGCTAAAGAATAAAACATTCTCAAAGTATCATTTAGTTAGCTTTTATATTTACAAAATAGCGGTTATTTAATTTAAATAACAACAAAACCATTAACTTTATAAAATTTTTACAAGATATAAAAAGACTGTGATTTTATTTTTAAATCTAATAATTTTTGTTGAACAAATTCCGTCTACGGATACGTGAAAAATGTCATTTTAAAAGTGCATTATCTCGCATATTTGTTGACGGATTTCGTTCGAAAAAGTATCTTTAAATTAAAAACTTTTCATATATTGTAACAATTTTCTTAAGTTAATAGTTTTTTTGATATTTAAATAAAAAAATTTAACTGCCGTCATTTTAATAATATATAAGCAAACTAAATGATCCTTTGAGAATTTTTTTTCTTTAGCCAAAAAAGAAGAAATGTGCAAAGTTTGGTTTTTGTAGCTTAAATAGTTCTTGGTATATAATTTTTTTGTAACAAATACAAACAGGCGGCTAGTGGCTAAACGAAGGATTTTCTATATATGTTTATTGAATATTTTTTCTTTATTTTGATGAGTACAATCATCCCTTGAAGTTCGTCCCGACTTTAATGAACACTCTGTATATATTCTATTTCAACCCTTAATTTTATTTTTGATTTTTTAAATACTATTCTAGATTATTATTATATTAAGATTAAAATAATATATTCTATGAAATTGATAATATATGACATCAATCCTATAGGGTATTGATGACATGTGTGCAGGAAGGATGCGTGCAGGACACCCCTTGAGGGTGTCTGAGCCGCCTGGTGGTAGAGTGCAGTGCGCGTTTTTGAGATTCTCAAGCCTTATTTATGTAGGTACAGTATAGGAGTTTAAAAATGTTTTTTGGCACTTATTGTATATTAGAGACCGTAAGAAATCAAGTTTATTTTATAATTTTATCTGAACGCTGTCTGTTATTTTTATTTTTGTTATTTATTAGTGAAGGAACCCCCGAACAGGCTTGCCTTGGGGGCCCTACATTTTCTCCCTAAACTTTTAATTTTTTTTGTTTTAATGCATTTCACAGATACATTTACTCTACTTTGTATACATACATGCAAAAATACATACTTTGTATTTTACATTTGTTTTCATTTTGTGGATTTTTGTATTGTGTTAACAATGGGAGAAAATAAAAATATTCTTATTCTTAAAAGTATTCTTATTCTTAAGTGTGTTCAATCAATAGTATATGTCATCAAAAGTGTATCTCGATAATACATAGTGTTATATCACATGTTGTTTATGAACAAACTGCAGGGGAACATCTTTGTGAACACACCCACTCTAAAATTCTCCAAAGCTATTTAGGTTTTAGCGAATTTCCCATAGGGAAGGAGCTATTACCGTAGGTCTCATGCCGAGACTTAAGCCCGGGACCATGTTATTTTTTCTTCTTTAGGTGCCCAGAGACCAAAAACAATAGTCGTTAAAATTTTTATATTTATATGTGTCTGTGAACACGATAACTCTCGTAAAAATGGTCCGATCAAGACCAAATTCGGTAGAAACGTGTATTCCTACATTTGCTCAGACGAGTTAGTAAACCAGATATATCGGTCAATTGGAACGGGTAGTTTGGCGGGGGGGTTTGTACTAAAAAGTTGGGTTTTTCGCGTTTTTCATATGTAATTTTAAAAAATTTCAAATTTTATTTTTCACCCTTAGAATCAGATTAAAAAGCTACACAATTAAGTTTCTTAACGTTTTTCTCTATCTCCACCGGTTACCGAGATATAAAAAAATCTAAACACAGTACGTTGTATTGTAGGGCTCTAATGTTAATCTTATGGAGGATAGGGAAAAATTAATATTTCCCATATTAATCAATATTTTTGGATAAAACTTGATATTTAGCTTCATGTGGTTGAGATCTATCCATTTATGCTTAAAAATTATAGTTTATGTCTTTATCATAGCAGCAAACCTGCATATTCTTTTCCCATGTTAATCATATGGAGAATAGGCAAACTCCTTTATTTATGGACAGATGTTGATGAAAGTTAGTATAAATGTTAAAAATAAAAATTGTTTATGGTAGAAATGACTACTTTCAGTGTTCCTCACAGCAGCTAACCTGCTCACTCTTTCCAATGTTAGTAATCTTTTGGAGAATAGGCAAATAATTCTCATGTATATGGACAGATTTTTATAAAACTTGTCATATATTAATATTATATTATTGATTTGGAAATTCGCTGAGTACACAGGTCTTCTGCGACGGGGGTATTTAACTCCATTATTCCCAAAACTTTTTGTAGTGTTTTGAGAACACAATAATCGTGGAACAGAAGCTCAGTAAATCAACTCATGCATACGCAGCAGTATTGGCTTTCCCATGCATTTGTACCAAGATGATCTAAGGGCTTTATTACCACGCTCAGTCGAATTCTGATTTATCGTTGACGTTGTGGTAATATATAGTTATGTGTCATAATCAATCATATGTTGTTAAAAAACTGACATTCTTCTCTTTTTATAAATAAACTTGCCATATTTCCCATTTTAGCGAATTTCCCATACTGAAACAGCTATTACCGCAGGTCTCATGGCAAGACCCAAGCCCGGGACCATGTTATTTTTTTCAACTTGAGGTGCCCAGAGACCAAAAACAATAGTCGTTAAAATTTATATGTATATATATATATATATATATATATATATGTGTGTGTGTGTGTGTGTGTGTTTGTGAACACGATAACTCTCGTAAAAATGGTCCGATCGAGACCAAATTTGGTAGAGACCTGTATTCCTACATTTGCTCGGACGAGTTCGTAAACCAGACACATCGGTCAATCAGAACGGGTAGTTTGGGGGGGGGGTTTGTACCCCAAAATGGGGTTTTTGCGTTTCTCCCATGTATTTTTAAAATTTTTGAATTTCATCTTTCACCTTTAGAATCAGCTTTAAAAACTACACAATTTAATTCTTTAAAGTTTTTCTCTATCTCCAACGGTTACCGAGATATTAAATAATCTAAACACAGAGTAATACAACGTACTGTGTTTGGGGCTGCAATGTTAATCTTATGGAGTATAGAGGAAAATTAATATTTCACTTATAAATCAATATCTTAGGATTAAACTTGGTATTTACCCTCATGTGGATGAGATCTTATACTTTAAATGCTTAAAAATCATAGCTAATGTGTTTATCATGGCAGCTAACCTGCATACTCTTTTCCCATGTTAATCATAATGAGAATAGGCAAAATCCTTTATTGATGGACAGATGTTTATGAAACTTGGTATAAATGGTCAAAGTAAAAATATTTCATGCTAAAAATGCCTTCTTAATATGTTCCTCACAGCAGCAAACCTGCATAATCTTTCCTATTTACACTTTAAATGTTTTTAGAGGACCCGTTACTTAAATAGCTATATTTTAGAGTAACCCCCCTCTCCCCTCCTTTTAACATAGATTTTATACCAGATTTATCTGTTAGTAATCAAGAATCACTCAATTCCATAAAACAATAATAGGAAGCTAATTTACCCTTAGTTTAAAACCGTCATATTTATCAAATAGATAACGTACATGCATCATATTATCCAAGTTTAAATTTACGTTTTACCATCCATAATAGTTTTAAATTATAATAATTCAAAATCATTTCATTTTAGGGAACTGGTCTTAGTACCGATGTAAAACTAAAATGTGAAAAGTTATCTTGGTTGAAACAACTTAATTTTTAACGAAACCCTATTTACCGAATATATTATTTTTAGATTTAAAGTTTAGTAGATCTTTTTCCGTAATATTAATAGAGCATTCTGCACCTCAGTGGTACGACCTTTCTCTTCTTTAAATGTCATAATGGTAAAAGATTAAATAAAAAGACTACTTCAAAGAGTTGAACAAAGCTCAACTTTTTACAATTTGAAACGTTAGTTATTATGAATTTACTTTTATAAAGCCTTTCCATATTATATTTTTTACGAATAATCATTGATTCTATAAAAAAGGGATATAGGAGCTAATCAATAACGATATAGCGTGGATTTTCAGTAGATTATACAGTTTCAGTTTGCATATCTAGGTAGACCTGTAGTTTATTTTGGACATTATGTATACGTTTTACTTCTAAAACAGGTAAATATTCAATATTATAAAGTGATAATAATCTCAAGTAAAAATTTGGATAGTGTAGAGATACAAAATAGGGTAAACTCAGCAAACAGGTGTATGTATGCCTGCAAAAAACTACTTTCTTCAAAGTCCCTATCTCACAGAACAAATTCCCAAAAAATTAATTTTAAACTTGGAAAATAAGAAAGAAGAACAAAAGATTTCGTGTTTTCAAGTGACATGGGGTTTATATTCATTCAAGAAAAAAAATATTAGATATTTATTATTGTATTTCCTTTTGAAAGAAAAATCTAGTCCAAGATAGAAAAACTGTTTAAAAAATAATTTAACACCCCAGACTCGTTGTTTATTACAGAGAAAGAAAACTTTGATAATTAACTTCTGAAAATAACAGTACCTATTTTAAAATGAAGTGAACAAAGGATAATATGTTATCTTGTTTTACAGTAAATAAATAATACAAATTGGACAATTCTGTTAGTTTAATACTCGGAAATGTTCAAATGTTCAACGTCATTTAATAATTTATAAGATGTAATTGAGTTATCATAGTTTAACATAGATTAAATGCTAAATAAAAATATCATTTGTAATGATGAAGTTAAATTTACGTTAAAGGTTCATAACTAACCCCTGATTTATTCAATTTTAAACATACTCAAAATAATTTATTTCGTGAATGAATTTCATAAATAAGTGCATATCTCATTGGGCACAATCAATAAAGTTTAAACAAATCAGTTTATTATTATATTTCATTACCAAATTTACAATTATGCTATAATTTCACTTTTTTATGAAACTGGATCCATTCACGATGATTACACCCCAGAAAATAATATAAACAAAACGTATTCTAAATAGCATAGTGTTTGCATTTTTATAAGGTACTGAATTTTATTTTATATTTTCCCAAGGTGCACACAAATTGTCATGTCCTCTGAGAAGTTGAGATGTTTTTCATATCACGCTATACGAGTTTAACTTCTCACATGGCACACGCTGAGACCACCGAACGTAAACATTTTCAACCCAAACAATATTTTTCTTTGTTAAAAATTGTACAGAGATTATAAAAGATTATAATTAAACAAAGGAATTCAATAAGTGTGTCACTAAACTTCATTATGTGCTTTATTGGATCGAAATAAGCAAAAATGCCCCTGTGGAGTACACCTAAAAATGTATACTTAGCCACATATCCACCATTTTGTTTATTTGACAAAATATTTTATCTCAGTCATTTTCAATCAATTATTTTGAAACTTGGCATGCCTTTTTAAATAGTGAAGCCCCAACTCAGACAAAAATATTAACACAATTAAATTCTTATTTCAAAATGGCGGCCACTTAAATTTTGTTCATTAAATTAACTTACGAATTGTTTATTGTTTTAAAAACTATTAAAATATTACGAATTGAAAATTATTTTAGATTTAATTCCCTATCCAATAAATTTAAAATTATGAAAATCAGTCTTTAAGTAACGGAGATTCAGTACTTAACCGGTATTGTATATGGCCCAAATATTGCCCATCTAAGTTCCAAAATTAGCACAGTGGGCGATAATTGGAACACCGAGGTGGGTGGTTTTAGGCACACGCTAGATTGTCAATATGACGTATGCTCCAAACGATCTGGCTATCTCTAGTAGGTAAAAACATGATATCAATAGATCATTTCTTACACTATTTTACAATATTATACAGTTAGGATACATGAGTAGATAATAAGCCATAGTACTTAAAGTAATAGAGGTTTCATAACGAAAAATTTTCAAATAATAACAAATATAAATAGAACGAGCTGACTCCACCAAAAAACACAGCCTACTACTGGAACGTACGACAACCTGTTTACGTCGGTTGTCGCATTGAAAAAGCATTAAGCAGTCCTAGATAACACTGGGGGATCAGGAACCTGTGCGATATTTATGCCACCTACCTTAATCCATTTAGTTGAGCCGAGGAACCATTGATGCACCTGATAACGTAGTACCTGATAACGTAGTACATAATACTGATAAAATACTGAATATCGGTCGTTTATTGACTGATAGATTTTGAAACAATTAATAATTTTAGTTATTTAAATATAAACAATTTAAATACTGAAATAATTTAAATTTTGAAATTAAAACTTAATTACCTCGATATTTTTTATCTAAAGTAGATCTTTACTATTTAAAACACACACCAAGCTGTGGCATAATTTATTGGAAAATGGCTGAGATATATAATATTTTGTAAAAAAATACAAAGTGGACCATATTTAGATAAGTATGCATTTTTGAACATACCCCCATATAAACCTTATTGATTATTGAAACCCAATAAACCTCATCATGAAGTATACACACCCTAAATACAAGAACTGTTTTGCTCTCATAATTGTGTTTTAATAAATAAAATTTAAAGCATACATAATTCATTTTCAATAGCTTCCATTTCCCGCAAATCTCAAAAAAGTTAATGCTTTGGTGAATGACAAAATAACACCGTGCGCGATGCAAACAACAGGTTGACCTTTTGACAGAGTAAACAACTCTATGTTTTTGACAAGCTTGGTCAACCCCAAACATGTGGCTTAACGCCAACTTTCGAATTTCACGCAAAACGTTTATCGAAATATATAGTTTTTTGTTAAATGTTTTATGCTCCATCTATCATAATTATTTGTCAATAATATCTTAATTCTTCTTAATAATAAACGGGGGTTTCACGTTTATTTCCGGCACTACAAGGAAATGGTTGTTGACTTTGTCATTGAATAAGATACATTAAATCAAATAATATACAGGGTGGTTATAAAGTCCCTTCCCCCTATTATTTTTTAATTTGTTAGAAGAAATAAATAAACTTTCGGAAACCACACAAAAACGTATCTTTTGAAGTTATTGAAAATTTAGAGTGCTTAATACTCCACCAAAAATGGGGGATTTTGGGGTTGGTAAAAATTTTCAAATGTTTCATCAAGATGTACCTCATTAAGGTCTTGAAATTTAAGGACGATTTGTGAATATTGGGGTCTCTACTCTCTAATTATGATCCTAGGTTTTCAAGTTTTTTTTAAAGTCTCTTTCCCCTTGATTTTTGCTACAATTTAAATTTAAAGTGATTTTCAACTATATGATTCATTTTAATGGGTACATATTCTAACTTTTGCAGTAATTAAAAATGTTAGGAGGTAACTAAGGTCTCAGATGTAAGAGTCGACTTCCGAATTACTTATGAGAAGCAAGTCATGCGACATGTCAAATAGCACTCATTGGAGCATATATTTAATCATGATATCTTTTTTTCACATACATGTGATATTTTTCAAGTTTCACTTGCTTTTAAATAATTTTGACCGGTGATTAAATAAAAAAATAAATAAAATGAACGCAGTTTTAGATTTCGTCGTTATCTTATAAGCACAAAAATTCGCACAAAATCTAATGTCAAATTACCGTCCACAGCCTCATTTGTGCGGCCATCTTTAAATTCTCGAACCATCTGCATACCATACCATCTCTCATAATGGGTTTGTAATAAACTTCACTAATCTGACGTCCAATTTTGACGGTTTAAGTATACCGATTCGCAGCACGCACTTCATAGTATGCGGCGCCGTTGTGAATACAGCACTAGCTACATTTGTTTACATTGCGGCTTATGTCCACCAATAGATGTAGTTTACACAACAGCTCTCATGCCCCCAATGGCATCTGTAATGGTGGAATTACAAAACTTTACTTAAAATAAAAAGCTTATAATGTACGTTAAAAGAACTAAAATTGCTTTTTGATTTAATTTTTTGAATTTTTTAAATCAATTTTTTCATTAGTCTCTTTTACATCCTGTAAAGTAACCGTTATATTAAAAGTAATTTGAGTCGCTTTTACATTAGTGAATGTTTAATTTTCTTACAAGTGTGGATCTACAAGTGTAGTTATGTTTTTTTGAGAGAGCATTTCATTGGCTCAGAACAGGCTTTAACTCATGTGGGGAACCCTTTTTTACATTTTTGTAATATTGAATTGTGATTACATGTTTTAATTTTGGAATTAATAATATTTGAGTTGGAATTGTAGTTTCGAAGTTTTTGTTTTGATTAAAGACTTAGAAAATACCAATTCTTTTTTAAATTGAATTTACTTAGTCTCAGGGTAAAAAAATACATCCTATCATCCAATAATAGTAAATAGTAAAGACATATGTCTTGAGATTTTAGCCCTTGTGAGTGCTTCGCTGATTGCAATTAATTTTTAAAAAGATTTCAAACAATTTAGAATTTTATAAAAAGAGTGGTAAAGCTTTAGTTCGATAAAATTATGAAATATGTTCAAGAGTCAATGAATCAAAGCAACAAGTTATTTGTATTCCCCATAGTCCTGTCATGTTGGATGTTGATATTTCATGTGATTGACCAGAAACTGCGAAATTGAACCGAGTCAGAGTGTGTTAATGTCATCCTGCTATTTTCCTCTGTTTTTCAAATACTGTGTAGAAATTACTCTCGCAACCCATCCAACTGTATTCACATTGAAACACGCTCTCCGTATTAAAATTAACGGTACCAGTGAACTGATTCTTTCTTTTCCCTCAAAAACTTAAAACTAAATTCATTAAAACGATCATTTTCTTTAATTATTATTTGAATACGATTTAAAAAGTTAAATTTGTCGAAAATAATAGTCTAATTTCTTAAGAGAGAAAAGTTTGAAAGCTTTGGTGGCATAATCACCCCACGAATGATCATACAAAATCTTTTGAGTATGTTTTTTGGCCGATGTGACACTGAACTGTATACCAAGTTTCCTAAAACGGTTGAGAAATAAGGAATAAATACATTTTTTAGTTAATTCCACAAGAAAAACATTGAGCGGTCTTAGACAACGTACTGTGCTTACCACAGCCAGTAATTTAAATTTGTTGTCTGGAACAATTAGTCGTGGACTAATAATTCAAAATATTACTTAGATTATTTTTTAATATCGTTTTAATAGGGATAGTAAGATTATTTTATAAAATTATCGTTTTGCAATTTTTTTTCATCAGTACATTTAAAAAGTTCACAACCTTGTGTCATATTATTTGTGATCTTTGTCATTTGTCTATAATAAACTATGAACATGAAATTTTAATCAATTTTGTTTAAGCGGATTATTAGAAATTTGTGTTTTAAAGTTTTAAGGATTTAGGAGTAAACTACCCTTAAAAAAATAAAATAACATACACATTCTTGAGATACAGCCAGAGTGCACCTGTTTCCTAAATTTTATCAAAATCAGATTATCGTATCAGCTCGGGGTTTATACACAGACAGTCGTAAAAGTCTGTGTATAAACATCATTTCGTCATAACATTAGAATGTAACATACCAGCGTAATTAGCTGTAAAGACCTGGTAAAGAAATAGTACGTCATAATGTCAGAATGTAACATACCAGCGTAAGTAGCTGTAAAGACCTGACAAGTCCCTGGTAAAGGAATGTTTCGTCATAGCATCAGAATGTAACATTCCAGCATAAGTAGCTTAGCTGTAAAGACTGGAAAGTCCCTGGTAAAGAAATGTTTCGTCATAACAACAGAATGTAACATACCAGCGTACCAGCGTAAGTAACTGTAAAGACCTGGCAAATCCCTGGTAAAGAAATGTTTCGTCATAACATCAGAATGTAACATACCAGCGTAAGTAGCTGTAAAGACCTGGCAAATCCCTGGTAAAGAAATGTTTCGTCATAACATCAGAATGTAACATACCGGCGTAAGTAGCTGTAAAGACCTGGCAAATCCCTGGTAAAGAAATGTTTCGTCATAACATCAGAATGTAACATACCAGCGTAAGTAGCTGTAAAGACCTGGCAAATCCCTGGTAAAGAAATGTTTCGTCATAACATCAGAATGTAACATACCGGCGTAAGTAGCTGTAAAGACCTGGCAAATCCCTGGTAAAGAAATGTTTCGTCATAACATCAGAATGTAACATTCCAGCGTAAGTAGCTGTAAAGACCTGGCAAATCCCTGGTAAAGAAATGTTTCGTCATAACATCAGAATGTAACATACCGGCGTAAGTAGCTGTAAAGACCTGGCAAATCCCTGGTAAAGAAATGTTTCGTCATAACATCAGAATGTAACATACCAGCGTAAGTAGCTGTAAAGACCTGGCAAATCCCTGGTAAAGAAATGTTTCGTCATAACATCAGAATGTAACATACCGGCGTAAGTAGCTGTAAAGACCTGGCAAATCCCTGGTAAAGAAATGTTTCGTCATAACATCAGAATGTAACATACCGGCGTAAGTAGCTGTAAAGACCTGGCAAATCCCTGGTAAAGAAATGTTTCGTCATAACATCAGAATGTAACATTCCAGCGTAAGTAGCTGTAAAGACCTGGCAAATCCCTGGTAAAGAAATGTTTATAACATCTGTAACATAGTAAGTAGCTGTAAAGACCTGGCAAACTGGTAAGAATGTCTATAACATCAGAGTAATATCTAAGTAGCTGTAAACCTCAAATCCCTGGTAAAGAAATGTTTCGTCATAACATCAGAATATAACATACCCTAAGTAGCTGTAAAGATATCCTTCTTTTCAACATCAGAATGTAACATACCCGTTGCTGTAAAGATTCTGGTAAAGAAATGTTTATCTAATTTGTATTTATGTTTCGTCATAACATCAGAATATAACACTCCAGCGTATTTCTTTTGACTTTCGGGTCTATTTAGTTTTTTATTGAATCGTAACGGATCGGCGTTGATATAGTTTTCTTTCTGATATCAAAATACGTGCAAATCGATATTGTATAACAATTATAACGATCAAAAACAGAATTATTCTAAACCTCCGCAACGCTTTTCTCCATATTAACAATGTTTTTTTTAACAATAGGTATATTTTAACCTTTTTAATGCCCTCTTTAGTAGCGTGTAGACTACCGTTTTCCTGACCACTGTCACATCATCAGGTCATCCTCGTTCCTCGTCTAGCGATTCGTCTTGTTTCAAATTGATACGCATTATCTTCCAACAGCGCACCATCATGTTGATTTCATAACTGCTAAATCATCAAGGGTAATTTATCTTCTCAGGTGCCTTACATCTTGTATTAGTCTTACTTATGTGAATACGTCATATTTTTCCTACTTCCGGTCTATTCTTGGATGTTGCATAATACTATAGGGAAACTATTGAAGAATCAATAAAGTTCTTATTATGACAGTTACTTATTAATGTATATATATACTTTACTTAATCGTCTACCTTAAAAAAAACATGTCTCCTAAACCATTGTTGCAGTAAACATAGTTACGATACCCGGCATAAAAATGCTCTTATTGACTTTCATCGGTTGGTAAAAAGCCAAAGGTTGAAGGTTGAAAAATCCTTTAAAATAAATTTTCAAACAAAATTTTATTTTCTATTAATTATTTAAGTACCGTAAAGAGTTTTATATTGTGTAAACTAGGCCATGTTTTGCTATTGTGTTGAGTTTTATTTTGAATTTCTGAATTTATAAACAAGAATGATTGTAAAACTATTTGTATTTTGAGCTTTGTCAGTTCTGTAAAGTGCTAACGACGATAAACTATTTCATTTCATTTCATAGCGTGTAATGTGCGTGCGTGTATGTTTGTGTTAGTGTGTCAATATTGCATAATGTGTGTAGACTCGAGAAGCGCCGTATAACTCTATAATAACACTCTGTTACGGCTAGTGACTGCCTGTATATCCCGACTCACCAACATTACGTTAATATACCTTTCGCTTTATCGTCAACTTAATCTAACCATTTTTCATTCTACATTATAACCTTCTATTTTATTATCTTCAAGTTTTAAATAAAATTTGTAGTTTTAATTTTTGTACAAACACAACTGATTAAAATGGTTTCATTGAGTTCATTTGCACCATCTTAAATTATGCAATCATTTTTATACGAAATATAAATACCCAGTACGTATTTTCGTAATAGAAATTAAATATATGTAGTTTTAATTAACACTAATATCGAAACATAATTTTTAAAACGTTAAGAGAAACATACGGTCAATTTGACCGTTACTGTGTTTTATTGGTGTTTAGTGTGTTTATTATTGTTTTTATGTATCACTTAGAAATCACATAAGTAACAAATGATGTTTTACAACATCTTATAACTAATCACATTTATTACGCAAAAATTATGGGTCAGAAAAAATGAAACTCCAAAATTCACGCTCCAAGACGACCAGCTCTGGCCTCGGGAAAAATCTGTATAGGATTGTTGCCTAAAGCCATAGCTGGTGGTCTCATAGCGGGTAATCTAGCTGTTATTTTATTTCTAGCAGGTGTTCTTTTGTTTGTTGCGTTTCACCACAACCTTTTACCGAAATTCAAGGTATGTTTGACCGACGAATGCCAGCCGGTAAGCGAAACACGCGGTAAATCTGACGACCGTATTCACACAATGTGTCTAATACGTACGAACATCGCGCCAACTAGTTGGAAATTACCAAATATTACGGAGAGGGGTTTGGGGGGAAGGTACTGGGGATGACAGCCGTCAAAGTCAAGCAGTTTAGCCACTATTACGTAGTAAAATTATCGATCGGTTAATTTGACCGATGTTTCGTTTTAAGTGTTAAATATGATGCAAACTCTTATCATTTTTATCTCAATAAACTTAATTGTAATTTAAAAGGAGTATTGTACAATAAAGTTTTAACTTATACAGATCCTTTCTTTCGTAACTTCAATACCATGAAATTATGTAAAGTCAAGAGTAGATACATGTACTAAATGGTGCATGTAACATGTAAAAGTAATCTAAACTTTACACTTTTGGGTTTTCTAGCTTTCGCTTACACTTTCATCACTTGTAGACATCTACATAAAAATTAGAATAGTTCTAGAGGAAATTTGAATTATTGTCTGCGTTAAGCACAGTACGAAGTCTAAGAGCGCTCATTGTTATCTTTATGGAGTTTACAAAAAATAACAAACTAAAAAAAATATTTTTTTCCTTTTTTTGAACAGATTTTCAGGAAACCTTATATGCAGATCAATACCCGTAAAACCCACTCAAAAGTTTTTTGGCTATCACTCTAAACGTTTTTGAGTTGTTCATGTTTAAAGGAGAAAATATTTGTCAGACCACTCATTCATTTATTTGATCTTTCAATTGGGTGTTCATCTAAAAGGATACATGTTCCATGGTTAAATTCTTCGAAATTCCGTCTGAAGTACAGCTCGTATTTTGGCTTGATTGAGAGTCTGGTTAGGTCCATCAAAATCAACTTATATAGAATTGTTGTACTCCAAAAAAAAGCAATAAGATGTATGTTGAAAATCAGTCCTACAGATTCATGTTCTGATCCGTTCCAAGTATTTACAGTATTTACATGTTCGAAGAATTAGTTGTGTTAAAGAACTTACAACACTAGAAATGTAAACTTCAATCCCTCTGTGTTTCACAATTTGAAATTATTTGGAAGTAAGCCTGACTACATTGGACTCAAACTGGAACTTGGAGCATGGTAAACAGATTTTTTGTATTAATGAAGGTAGATGCAATGTAGCTGATGTCCTGTGTGGTGTACCTCAGGGCTCTGTGCTAGGCCCACTGCTTTTTGTGATAATGTTTAATGATTTGCCATCTAATCTAAGTTCCCATTCAATATTATATGCTGATGTTACAACCTCTATTAAAAATGATCCTGACATTGAATCTTTAAAAAGTAGAACACAATATACCATCAAGCGTCAATACGTGAAGCGTGAAGGTGGTTCAAAGCAAACGGAATTTTATTAAATAAATATAAATCACAGTTTATGTTTTTCGGCTTAAGAGACAACCTTTTTACAGAACAACAAATACAAACAAATAACTTTAAATTTCTTGGAATATAGTTAGTAAACTTAATTGGAATCACCATATTAATTACATATCTGCTGGGCTTTCTAGAGTTATGTATCTACTGAGGAGGTTGAAAGGTTGTGTCAGATAAGTATATTTGATCAGCATACTTTGCTGACATTCGTCTTCTGCAAAAATGTTGTAAAATTGTCACTGATTCTGGTAGACGGAACCGCTTTAAGCTATTGTTTATGAAGATTAAAGTTATGACTGTTATTGCTCTACATTTCATGAATAATTGACATAATCAGCAATTAAGAGGAATTATACATTCGTACAACACGAGAAATACAAAATACACTGATGTACCTTTTCAACGATTAACTAAGTCTGTAAAAAGTTACGATGTAATAAGTTAGAAATGTTTCAATAAATTTTCTTTTTGTAAATGATAATGCCCTATTGAAAAGATCAAGCAAAAATTGTATGAGTGGTTGATCACTTTTACTCCCTCAACGGATTATTTGATTTTGGTCCAAAACTGATCATATTGTAAAATTCGTACTGCATAATAACTAATAATAGTTTAGTTAGTATTGATTAATTTCAAGGAAAATAATTATAAGGATATGATATAGTAGCTGTCTGATATACCGGTGACCTTTGTAACGCATTACAGTAAATACGTCATGATAACTTGAAGATTGTATGTCTGAAGTCGATAGCATACGGTCGTTGTAACATACTGAAAGTGACATATTAATACATTCCCTTAAAACAAATAAATCTAAGTGTATTGATTCACAATTATCCAATCCAACCTAAACCCAAACCAAAATAACGGTTTAATTTTATAAAAGATTACATTTTGAATATTTTTTATACAGTGTGCCTGACTTTGAATTAAATATAATACTGATACCAAATATATAAAATGTTAATACAAGGTCTACATATTTAGTGCCTATGCATAAATAAAACTTAAAAAGTGTAACGCATAACATAGGCAAATGAAGATAAATAAACAATTAAAATGTTTATAGTATAATACATAGTAATAGTTTACTTCGTGTAAATAGTTTAGGAACCATTCTACTAATTGTAATAAAAACTCTTTTAAATATTTTTTACCAGTTGGCCTACAACCTTGTGCGGTATCGTGTGCCATCTCCCGCTCGCCTGTTGTATCATTTTGCGAATGTGTGTGACCATGGTCCTAAAACTGTATATATATTTTGTTTTAATTTTGTTGACATTCACTACCGTGGGCGAAGTTGAGATCTATTGCGACTGATAATGCATCGTAATTGATGCAAAACACGTCTCGCAGGAGAAAATGATGATTGACATCTTAGGCTACCAAAAAGGTAAATAATAATTTTAATTAGTTAAACAGGTGTCGAGGCTAATTTCTACACTTTAAATATTTTGTACATATTTTGTATTCTGACTTTGTCTATTGCTTTTTGTAAGATTACCGACAGTAAAATCTTAATTATTTATTTTAGTGACAGCATCGAAAAGATGTGCCGAAAATTGAAGAAATAAATATAAAATGTTTGAAGATAATTTGACTGGTCCTATGCCTAGTAAGGTAAACTAAGACGACGCGGGATGTGTACGAGCGTATTTATGTATGTTACAGCCTCATGGCTAAAACACTGTTGAAGGTGATCCGAATAAATCGTTTTAACAAACCGGACATTCGTTATGAGGTTGTCGGAAGCAGCCGCCATTACCATTTTATGATCCTTACGTTATGGCTGCAGACCTAGGTACATGTTTGGGATAATCCCCACATCAAACACATGCTGCTCCGCGTTACAGCCAAGTAGAATGTTAGACGAAAATTAATCTATACAACGCTGAATACTATTTTCAGGAAAATCATCAATGTAAAAAAATATATTATTGGTATTAATTGTTTGGGATTTTCGTTTTAGGGCGTAAATACAGGATACCATATTGGTACTCCTTCATCCGGTAGCTGAAACAGTGTTTTTATATTAATTGATTAAGCTACCAGTTGTGTTTTCTTAACAAACAAATGTGTAATGTTCTTAAGGGAACTGATTTTTCCAAAAATTCAAAAATATTGTTCAGAAAATATTTAACATATTTGACATTTTTCTCATCGAGAAGGAAGAATTAGAGACTCAGTCTCCACTGTAACTAAAGAAATATTGCACATTATTTAGGCTGAAATGTATCATAGTATGGACCTCTGTTCAGCTAGAAATGTTACACAACATTTGGACTGGAATGCATCATCGTATGGATGTCTGTTCAGCAAAAAATATTTAATGACATTTGGACTGAAATGCATCATTGTCTGTTCAGCAAAAAATGTTTCGCTACATTTGGGCTGAAATGCATCATCGTCTAGACGTCTGTTCAGCAGGAAATGTTGCACAACATTTGGGCTGAAATGCTTCATCCTTCAGACTTTTGTTCAGTAGGAAATGTTGCACAACTTTTGGGCTGAAATGCATCATCATCGTCTGGACGTCTGTTCAACAAGAAATGTTGTCCAAGATTATTGGCTATGAATACAATCCTTTTTTTAAGAATTCAACTAAGTTTTTTTTATCTTTTCTTATTTTGTTTCATAGTTAAACCCCACCACTAAACACTGAATCTGTAGATTATACAAGAAGTCCTGACACATGTAGACCCTTACTGAAACAGATAAGATATAACATCTAAATTCAGTAAACAATATTATAGACTTTCGTCGAAAATAAACAAAGACTATGAGGGATCTATTGGTTGTTCAAATCTTTAACTGAAGTATTTGGTTTATTTTTAATACATTTAATATAAGATATGAATAAAATATGTGGATACGCTGCGTCGTTTGATGCTGGAATGTGTAGTTTAGCATCATAACCAGCGTACTTCCACTGTTACAAAAATGGAATTTGTTATATATTTATTTGATAAAAGCCATTTATACATATTTAACACTCGATTATTGCACCTGTTTAAATTTAAATATTGAACTTCAAACATGTTTGAAAATATAAAAAGATTGTTATTATAAGTAGAGTAAATAACAAAAATCAATATACCTATTTATAAAAAAGTATATTATGGATTAAACGAGCAGAAAAAGGAGACAATCGGAAAAATATATTAGTCATTAAAAAGTGAGGTTGGATTTAAATAATTTAACTGAATCAAAAATATATCTAGGTTTAATATTGTATCTTGAATGCTTCTACGGAATATCCTAAAGGTGTGGGAGCATAGTTACATTTTCAGTATTTCTTTGTATTTTAAAAGCATTCATGGGCAACTCAAAATTTTAAAAGTGAGTGACTTATTGAGTTTTCCATTCCCTTGACTTTAAAGTGCACTGAAATGAAATTGATCTAAATTATATCTAAATTATATCTTAATAATTTGACCGTACTGTAACATCCTAATTTAATTTTAATGGATTAAAATAGATAGCATGGATTTGAATAGATCTAAAAATGGATTCCTGTACGACTCTATGCAAAATAATATTATTTTGAAGTAAAAATGGTATCAGTGGAATGACACATACTTTCTCCCTTATGAAATTAAAAAACTACATAAATTTAATTAAAATTAGTTAATGTTTATTTAAATACTATTTAAACACTTTTCTTTCAAAAATCACCCAAACTAACATCGAGAGAAAACAATTTAAAATTATTTCTGTAATTCTGGGGGTATATAGCCCCCCTCACACCAGGTAATACAAATTATTTTGAGTGGATTTTGTTGATGATGTGACCTACACTGCTTACCAAGTTCAATAAAAACGGTTGAGAAATAGTGAAGAAATTGATTTTTAATACTCTCCATAAGAAGAGTATTGGGCACTGTCAGACAACGTACTGCGTTTACCATGGACAGTAATTTGAACATTCCTCTGGAAGTAGTAGACTTATGAATCAAGATACGAGTCAATTTAGCTTTTTGAGTCGGTTTAAAGAAGATATGTTCATTTCACAAAATTTATCGTTTTAACAGAAAATTAAAATTTTTTTTTCATTTTAAAACCCCATATATTTTAAACCATTAGTTTTACAAACACAAGAGTGGTGTCATAATATTTGGGACCTTAATAAACCATGATATTTTAAACAAAGTCGTTTCAAAGGATATTGAAAAATTGGTATTTTTCACATTTTTAAGTGTAGTTCTTTAAGTGTATTTTTAATTTTTAAATAAAAAATAAATATCTTCTGGATATATATCCTAAGTTCATCCGTGTACCTAATTTTATAAAAAATTGACGATAGAGGTGTATACCCACAGAGACAGACAGTCCAAAAACTACTTTTTTGAATTTAGGGAGCCTCAAAACGTATATATCCACTGTCTACCCAAATTCAAAAATTTTGACGAAAACAATACTTCCTTCATATACTATGTATGTTTGTACACCTAAAGAGATTGGAATAACGGTTTTTAGTGGATTACATCAACGCTATTATCACGGTATTAGGCCACACTGCAATCATTTGCATATTGCCTTCTGGATTACTTTTCAGCAAGTTGATTAACATACTGCAACTCACAACACGGATCAATACGTATCGAGGCTATTTTATCCCCTGGGATAAACGTTACCTAACCCAAATGCCACCTGGTGATTTCAGTTAAGTTATGCAACCTTCGTGGGATCCTAGGCCAGGCTAGCCTTTATTCGGCAAACACGAAGGGGGTTTTAAACAGAAAGATAATTAACTGGGTTTCCATTGTTGTGAAAACAAATGCACACCAACATAGTATGTTCATCAAACCGGCACTTAGTGACACAAACATAGTTTCGATTGTCATTTTGACAACACCAATCGATCAATTAATGAGCATACCTTTTATTTCAAGCACCCCTCAATACAATACTGTTTTTCAGAGCTACTCTGATCGTAAGGCGTAAATAAATAAATAACACATAAATATATAAAATCTAATGTCTCCGGACAGGAATCGATCTCATAACCTTCCGCACGTGAATCCTGCGCGCTAAATACAGTAATAAATAATACAGGGTGTTTCAGAATTCCCTACCAATACTCTAGGACAATGTTCCTGGGTAAGAAACATAACTAAATATCACATTTTAATTGCCTGGAAGTCCTTAGTTACTCACACAGCCTCCATTTTGTTTTTTCACTTATAATTTTTTTCTGAATAATGGTTAAATTTAATTTTTAAATTTAAAATAATTTTGTGTGAATCGATTTGTAATTACATTACCTAAAAATGTTATTCTTGTTTCTGTTAAATCAACAGTTCCCGAGTTATTTGAAAAACAAAATTTTAAATGGCCGCCATTTTGTTTTATGACTTTGAGAAATTGTCATGATTTTTTTGTAGTTTTGTCTTGTTGTCATAAATGTTTGTGCAAAGTTTCAACTCCGTACGTTTAACCATTATTCAGAAAAAATCATAAGTGAAAAAACAAAATGGAGGCTGTGTGAGTAACTAAGGACTTCCGGACAGTTTCAATATGATATTTAGATATGTTTCTTACCCAGGAACAATGCCCTAGAGTATTGGTAGGGAATTCTGAAACACTCTGTATAATGACAAGTTGATTTTTCGGCGTCAACCGCGTCGGCATGTTGTTATTGCCTAACGTTTCGCCCTTGTTGTGAAGTGGCGTCCTCAGTGTCTAGGCTGAGACTGAATTAAAACTGAATAAACTGAATAAATAATAACTAAACATACAACAACAATAAAACAATAATATAAAAAACTGTATAGTTGTCAGATTTTAAGCCTTTTTAAATATGTTTTTAATATTAATTTTAAAGGCTAGCACACTCAAAAGCTTCACAGCCAAGGGGAGGTAATTTTATGACTTGAGTACGAAAAGCTAGTACACTTAAATGAATGAATGTAGGTCGTGTCACTTAAGAATAAATAATGTGTCGTGTTTTAAATGTTTTGTACATGTGTCCAGTGTTTTATTTGATGTGACGACCTTCATATGAAGTAAGGAATAGAGAATACATATTCTTGTTCCTGATGATGACCTAACGTAGGGTAAAAACTATTAGTGAATGACTATAGTAATAGGAAACTATAGTAGTAGGAAAGTTCAACTACTTGGACTGCTTCAGAAAGAGGTATTTAAACCAGTTAATTTACGAAAAGCCCTTTTTTCCCACTTCCCGCCGCACCTTCGGGAAGTGAAACAGGGCGTCCTGTCGGGTACTGCGCGACACTGCCCGCGAGCATCAAGTCTTTCCATCAGGTATTGTGGCTCATTAAGAGTCAACGCCCGGTGGATGAAGTTGCAAGTTTGAATCCTACTCACGCCATTAGTTGTAAAAAAGCCACCAGCATCTCGGTAGTCGCATGAACGAAGTGAACTGCAGTTAGGGATCTCAATCCCGGACCTAAATTTTAATCCCGTGATTTTGGGATCGAATAAAGCCAATCCCGGGATCTCGAGATATCAAATATTGGTATCATTTTATAGGGACTTTCTCCATAAGCAATCTATAACAGGAGTGCATAACGCCAGTCCATTCTTGTTGTCAACAGACAACCCGTGGGGACTAAAGTGTTTTTCAAAACTCTTACCTGTCAAAGCAATAGGCAAATTTTATTCCCGAAATTTTTAATTCGACCCCGACCCCTAATATTAGTTTTAGAGTTACTTTGTCCTTAAACCTATTCTCTAATTTCCTTCTAAAAATGTTTTGAGTTTTTCTGTTATTTTTATAGCTAAAAAATTAAATTATAATGTTGCAATATAACATTAAAAGTGTTGCAATGTTGCTTTTATATTGCTGTATCACCACAAAACAAATTAAAAATATATAGCTAACAGTTGGTGAATACTAAAGGTCATATCAGGTTAGCCAAAAAGCAAAGTTTAATAACTTAAATAAACTTACTGATATCACTATAAGTATATAAACCGTGAGTACGGGAGTTTTGAAATCGGAGTGTAGTCTGACAGCAGAAAAACTGTTGAAATACCGAATCAGAATCATAATCTTTATTTCGTAAATAACAAAAGTTATACGAAACGTGTCAATAGTTACATATATAAAAGACAAACAGACTATAATCATTAATAATAGCAATAATTCAATGAATTAATGAAATATTATCAACAGTTTTACACTAAACTTTGGCACAGTCTGAAAGGAATTCCTCAACAGAGTAGTGACACTTCTTAAGCAACATAATTTTAATTTTCTCTCAAATAATTTGATGTTTGAAATTTTTTCAAATACAGAGGCAGCGCATTATACAACCGCTGGGCAGAGTAATGAATACCCTTTTCGAGAATTGTCAGTCTGTGAATAGGATGTACCAAATTATTCTTATAACGAGTGTTATAGTGATGCCGGGCAACATTGCATTCAAAGAGATGAGGATTGTTTTTAAAGAAAGGCATAACTTCAAGAATATACACACGTCACGTGCAAGAGTTAAAATATTACTCTTATAAAAGAATTTTAAATAATATTCAGAGTCAATTAAATGCCAATTGTTGTATATCATTGGAAAGAGGAAATTCCTGGCTACAAAATAGGAACGTAAAATCATTTACAAAAAAACATAATTTTTAGTGTACCAACCCCCTTAAAACGAAATAAAACACTTTGTTACTGTCGATTTTTCCCTAACCGAATGTAACATGCATAATATTAGCATAGACCAATGCTCACATTGCTCGCCCCACCCTCTCCCACGTGTTGGAACAACAAACGTCAAATGGCATGACACTGATATCGGAAACAACAGGGAATGTTTAATCAAGGTTACGCAACACACCACTAGTTGCTTATAAACACCACGATGTATTTTAGCTTATTTTAGCAAAAGTGTCGAATAAATATTAAAAATGGCGGCCATTTCAGCCGCCATTTTGAATATTGGCCGACATTTTTCAACTGTGTATCCTTTGATGGTTTGTCAAAATAAGATGATTAGAATTATAACCGGAGCAGAGAGGAGTGTATCATCGTTTCCACTTTTTGTAACTTTGAAAATGTTTCCTCTTACAAATACGTAAATCGTGTTCTTAGAATTTTTTCTTAAAGGAGGGTCATTTGCAAGGTAACTTAGATGTATACTCAGAAAGGTTGCAAAATCGTGTCTCCATACCTTTACCTAGAATAGAGGGTTATAAGCGGTTTTATACTTTTTCGGCTCCTAAATTGTTCAACTCCTTGCCTGTCTCTGTGTCTTCTTCGATGACGTTATTTCCATTTCTGAAAAATCTCAGAGAGTGGTTGTTGATTAGGAGGGACATAGAACTGTTAATTGGCTGATCGAAAGTTTTAAAGTACTTTTCTGCATCCTTACCGCTTCTGTTTTTTTACTTTTTATTTTTTTGTTAAGTAAGATGTTGTGTTATATTGACTAATTGCTGGTTTTTACCTTAATATTTATGTACTTTGTACT
Organism: Nephotettix cincticeps; assembly: GCA_023375725.1. Taxonomy (NCBI): domain Eukaryota; kingdom Metazoa; phylum Arthropoda; class Insecta; order Hemiptera; family Cicadellidae; genus Nephotettix; species Nephotettix cincticeps. The sequence continues at coordinate 48,883,454 of CM041784.1, read as the reverse complement.
TTTTATATTAAGTGGAGGTTGTTAGTATTAATAGTTTGGGTATTTCAATGTAATAAATAGGTTTTTATATCTCATATCTTTTTTATTGATTGTTTATTTATCTTCATTTGCTTATGATATGCGTTACAGTTTTTAAGTTTCATTTAAGCATAGGCACTAAATATGTAGACCTTGTATTAACATTTTATATATTTGGTATCAGTATTTTATTTAATTCAATGGGAGTCGCCGGCACACTGTATAAAAAATGCCGCGATTCAGAAAATGTAATCTTTCCTATAAAAGCGGTATAACCGTTAGGTTTGGTTTGGGTTTAGGTTGGATTGGATAATTGTGAATCAATCCACTTAGATTTATTTGTTTTGTGGGAATGTTTTTGATATGTCTTATCGTTTCAGTATTGTTAGAACAAAGCCGTAATGCAATTCGACTTCAGAACATGGCCAATCTTAAAGTTAAAATGACGTATTTACTGTAATGCGTTACAGAGATCAACGGTATACCAGACAGCTACTATATCATATCCTTATAATTATTTTTCTCGAAATTAATTAATATTAATACAAACTAAACTATTATTAGGTACTAGCCAAAGTACCCGTTTTTCGCACGGGTTAAAAAGGCTAAGAGGTGTAGGCTCTGCTGATACATTTAAGTTATTGTTAATTAATTCTTCATTGTTTACAGAATGACAAAGCACGAGTGTCTACAATATGACAAAGTAACATCTTTCAAATATTGGGAGAGGATAAGGATAGACGTAATAGAGACAGTCATCGGGAAAAAACTTAAAATCTACCATTCCACTATTTCTAACTTATAATTCACTAATTTCAATCCAACAGTCAACTTTAAAAATAAGAAATCAACTTTATTTCTTCTTCCCGATTTGTCAAAATATAGTGCAAAAGGATGATGTCATTAGAAAATGTAAACATTGAAACCTAGGACGGTCACGGCAGCTCTTTCTTCTTCTTCTTCCCGAACTGTCAAATTTTAGTGTTCACAGCTGTTGACATTCAAGTAATTTTATATTTTCATTCTTTGAAAATGTAAACATTAAAACTTAGGACGTTCATGGGGCGTAGCCCGAGGGGATTTTAAGGGAACTAATATGCCTATGTGTTGCATGAGTTTAAGATCTACCTTTCTGTAAAATTTCAAACTGGTTGGTTCAGTATTTTTCGCGTTTACTTGCCACAACAAACAAACATACAGAAACCACCTCTTCTTTATAATATTATAGATTATGCAGTACGAATTTCACAATATGATCGGTTTTGGACCAAAATCAAATAATCCGTTGAGGGAGTAAAAGTGATCAACCACTCATACAACTTTTGCTTGATATTTTCAATAGGACATTATAATTTATAAAAAAAACATTTTTTGAAACATTTGGAACCTATTACATCGTAACTTTTTAAAGACTTAGTTAATCGTTGAAAAGGTACATCAGTGTGTTTTCTGTTTCTTGTGTTGTATGAATTTATATTTTCTCTTAATTGCTAATTTTGTAAATTATTCATGGTATGTAGAAAAACAGTATATATATACGTTACGAGATCTGGAATCAGAACAGTTCTCAGGTGAGATAGTCCACTTGTCATGAATAAAGTTTAAATTAAATTAGCCATTGTTTGTGAAGCTGAAAGTTATGACTGTTATTGATTTATATATATATATATATAAAATATATATATATATATATATATATATATATATATATATATAGAAATCAATAACAGTCATAACTTTAAGCTTCACAAACAATGGCTAATTTAATTTAAACTTTATTCGTGACAAGTGGACTATCTCACCTGAGAACTGTTCTGATTCCAGATCTCGTAACGTCATGAAACTCTAGTTTACTTAAAATAATGATAGAAAATGTTCGTAATAAAATTTTAAATAATACCAACTATATTCTAAAAAAATAAACATATCTATTGGTTTTTAATATTATCTTAAACTCTCTCTCAGGGTTTTGCCAAGGCCTTATGTAGAGTCAATTAATTTAGGCATGAGTTGAGGTATATCAGAAAAATCTCCATTATTATCTCATAGTTTTTGGAAATTTGTAACTATACTTCAAGACAAACTAAAATTTTGAGTTAATGTTACCATAAGTGATTTCAACCCTGCCCATATCATATGTTTTTGTTTTTCTGCATCTACTAATTTTCATAGCACCATTTTGGATTAATTAAAGATAAAGTATTCGGTTAAGTGAAACTGTTAACCAATAGAGTACGTTTATGGAACTAATCACAGCCAATCAGAATCAACCTTCGGTACTAATTACTCCTCTATGTATATATGTTTATATCTCTTTGATTATGAGCCTTTTCTGTGTCATTACCGTTTGAATATGGTCAGTGCACTATTAGCTGCAATTTACAGTCTTTGATCTGTCCGAGAATTTATATTTTAAATTGGATTTATTTACTGGAATATAGCTATTAAAGTGTTTAAATGAAATTTAAATAAAATATGGTTCATTAATTTTTATGAGATGATCTAACAGCATTTGTACTTTTCTTGCTGGTTTGATTTGGACGGAAACTTAAATTTAAAATCATAAAAACCGTAGTATACAAGATCAGTAGTATCTTCAGAACATATGATTAACTTTTTTTGTCTTTTGTTATGAGTAAGATAATCTCGGAATTAGAGAGTAATTTCTACACTTATAAGTTATGTTTCCTTTATGGTTTATTGGTTGTATGGTTCTTTTATTGGTTGTATGGTTCTTTTATTGGTTTTATTGGTCTTTTATGTTTCTTGAAAAAGAATCTTACAATGGTGCAGTCAGTAACAGTACAATTTAAAGAAAAGTTCGCCAAATTGCTGTTTTCACACAGAATCTCACACAGAAAAGTTCGATTGGTAAATCTCCAGCCATATGGTCGAGAGTTACGCTCTAAATTGGATCTCCTGTTCCTCGATGTTGAAGGAAAGATGGACGAAGAGATAACTTCAACAGAGGAAAAATATCCGTTATCACTTTGAACTCTATCTATCTATTTCTGTCTATTCCCTATCCGTCTATTCAAAAAGGCCGAGTGGGTGTTAATTTTACTTGTTTATTCATACTGAGGACCCAAGTAGTTCCTAACAAAAGTATGAAAGATATTGGAGTTGAGGCAGTTATTGTAAACAAATAGCAATTACTAAACCTAATTCAATACTTTTTACCACATTATTTTTTAGCAAAATATCTTTAAATGGCTGAAATTTCTGATTCGGTCGTCTTTTCAAAGTTGGGTTTGCAGCATTTTACTCTGATAAAGAATGCCGTTGATATCATGTACCAACCTATTCTCCTGTATGTGATTTCCTTCCGAGTCCTCGTGGGCCGCCATCCCATCGGGGGTTGAATAGACTAAAAAATAGTATTTCAGGTCCTAATTCAGTGTTTTTTGTGGTGCAGCATAGTAAACATATAAAGACTTTCAGGGTCCTTTCACTAAACCCTTGAATGTATTACTGATAGTTATGCCAATTAGGATGTATTTATTATAAGGAAATTTTTAAATTATTTTCTTTTATCAAATTTATGTGGCGTTTGATGTGTTATCAAATGATTAATGAGTTTGAGTTTCAAGTATTGATGAATGTCTCCAGAAACAGAATGGAATTGAATACAGTGCAAATGAATTCAAGGGTAGAATAGAAGTAAGGGAACATGATTTCAGTGCACAAAAACTTTTTCAAGACGTTTGGCAATCACGCGCCTGATTGCTCCTATCTGACACGTTGTGTCCCATATACGACGATTGTACCCTCACTTTGCCAAATTTCTTCCCTTTGATCTCCAAATGTAGGGCATAAATAATAAACAGTTTCCAGAACCAGGAGTTTCTTCATGAAGTTTTCATGTATCGAATGCAAGAACGTTTTTTATGGAGAGAAGGGTTTAATTGTTTATGGTGTTATTTAGATTATTATTGCGAAAATTTTCCATCACGGTTAGCAAAACAAATTTTCACGACGTTTCGGGGTTTGGAATCTTATCCCGTTCTCAGATGAGCTAACATCGAACATTACGAGGTTAGTACACAAACCGGAAAAAACCGGTTTCAGTTTATCAAACAACTGTTCTTATTTTTTATATAAAAAATTCAATACATTAGCTCTGGTGGTTTCTATGGAAACCTGTTACATATTTTCCATCTTAAAAATCACCAACCCCCAGAGCTAAGACATATCCATGTCAAAAAGTAAAAAACAACGAAACATATGGTTCAAAGATTAGCGAGCATGCGTGTGAAACTAATCATGTATTTAACTGGAATTATAGTAAAATATATAAAGAGACAGATTGGAGGAGGAGGAATTTGGCGGAATCGCTATTTATTGCACTAATAAAAATACATTGTCACAACCATCTGTTGACATCAGCGCTGATTATCTCGACATTGTTATGAAAGAACTGGACACAATGCAAGAACGAGCTAGGCTTGTGGAATTTGTTCCTGAGATAAGCAGAACCCCGCACAGGCCCCATTACATTACATTACACGCGTGTAGTAAGAGGACCTACTCCCTGTGGAAGCAGGACGTTTCTTTTGGTCCTGCGAAACGTATGATTCACTTATATGATATCACTTCAGTTGAAAAGCTTTCCTGGACTATCAAGTGGGTTTATATTTAAAATAAATGTCATGTCAAGGAATATACGAGCGAGTACATGACTGTGATCGAGCCGTTAATACTCTTTAAACCATAAAAGAGGATATCAATTTTACCTTTAGAGTTTCAGTTCAACATTTCACAAAGCTTGTATTTCCTCCATATCAAGGTTTCTCGTAGCAGGATTCAAAATTAGACAACATTGAAAAAAATGCAGTTAATGATTCTGATTATGCGTTTGTTAGGTTTTCATAGTGGTGATTTTTTGTGAATTTTTTTCAGTGTGAATTACTTTTTATTTGTTTTGATAAACTGTTTTTACTGTCTTGCTTTGTACATACATAACGATTATTTATTTTTTCGTGAAAACTGTTCTTTGTAGTTTAAAGTACAGTAAATAGTTTCATATCGTCGCCTAGAGCACTATATCGTTACTTATATTTTTAATTATTTGCTTTGTTCAATATCTGTAACAAACATTTTTGTAGCTTTTTATTCACATATACCATTATAATTATTGTTTTAGATGTTTGCCATTGTATATGAAATTGCATTATTGGGGAAAAATCGATGGATTTTTATTTCATTTGATTATTTTCATGAATATATACTGATTCTTATTCTTTACAAAGTTATTACATTTCATGGAGTGTTGAAATTATTCATTTTGTAACTTACATCAAGGCAAACTGCCTATTAAGTGTACTGGTATAGGTGGATTATATTTAAAATACAAGAAGGCTGGATATATGTGGACAGTTTACAGTTCAAATATTTTGTAAAGAGTCTTTACAGTTACTTAATACCTTAATATTAAAGACACATTGTATCACAGCTCAAGTGGAAACGAATTTCGCCACGAGCGGGAAACGAGAACATTATTATGTTTTTGAGGAAAAACATTACAAAACATAAAAGCTTGGGTTAAACTTTTTGGCTTAAATGTCTAACACTTTTATGCATGAAGTTAGTTTTTATCCTAGAATCAAAAGTTTAAAATTGCTGAAGGTTTCGTGTCTCTTATTAATTAAAAATTGTTTTGATTATTTAATTCATGATAAAATATGTAATTTAAAATCAGTAAGAAATAAATAAATATAAAACATAAAATATAAAACTATTTATATTTCATAACTAATGTATAATAAAAGTGCAGTGTCCCTATATGGGTGTCCAGGGTTACGTTTTCCGATACCTACTTTTCTATTTTATGTCTGAGAGTAAATTTCTCATGGGGGACACCATTTATTTTTAAGCTGATTTTAGGTAAGTATTTCAATTTAGAAAATTTCCCACTATTTATCCAATATGGCGGACAGCTTTTTTCCTTATGGAACCCCCTGAATTGTTATATTAGTTTAGATGGAAAATGTGTTCAAAAAAACTTTATTCTTGGTATTTTTCCTTAAACCTAACCAACCTGTTTCTAGACCGTTTCAAGCTTTAATTTCACAGAAGCCTTAAAAATAAAGTAGTCTAAAGTCACATGTATATGCTATAATGAAAATTACGCCATAATCGGAAACTGCGAAAGCTATATAATTAAAAAACAAATAAAAAAACAGCATAAAAATAAATGAAGCTCCCTAAGAAGAAGTCAGATATAAAACAAATATATCCAAAATGGACAACTTGAGGCTGGACCCGGTATGCAATATAGTAAGTAAAGAATTTTTGTTTTAAATAATACTTTACATTTATATCTTTTCAATGCTTGTGTAGTCTTCAAAATTGTTTCAGTTTGCCGTACAAGGTTTTGGATCTGTAAACCTTTTTTCTATGCTTCACATAATCGGTGAAAAATTCAATCTTCTGTTTATGTTTAAAAGTAAAGAATGCTTCTACAGAAATGGATTCTACAGATAGAATGCTTTTAATCTGATAGGAAGAGCTCCATCTGAGAGGTGGTTCCGTGGTTATTCCATCCGCTTCACAATATCAAGGTCATCAGTTTGATCCCTGAGAACATTCTTGGCACTTGAGCACTTTCTTTACACTTGAGAATTTTTATTGACACGAGCACTTTTTCTTGACATTTGAGCACTTCTTGACATTAGAGCGCTTTCTTGACACTTGAGCACTTTCTTAGGACTTGATAACTTTCTTAGGGCTTGAACATTTTTCTTGACAATTGATCAATTTCTTGACATTTGAGTACTTTCTTCCTCCGGGTTTCGTATTTTACTTTTTTAAATCTATCATTGTATGGTAACTCTTGGGTCACTCCTGTCAAGTTAGGGAAATTCTATAGGATGAAGTAAAAATGCACGTCTTCCAACACTACTTAATGACAAACGGTAAATATATACAAAATGTGTTAAATTGGCGAGCGATTTCGTCCGGTCACGCCGGACATCATCAGGCCCAAACAGAGACTGAATGAAACAAAATGGCGTCCCTGCATATCAAGAAGTTATTCAGGAAAATTCTGTTGCTTCAGAATAGGGCGATGAGATCGCTGAGGGAGCCCAGTATCTTGATCACTGCCGGGCTCTTGTTTTTGGTTTCACCAATTGTGCAATTGTGCCAATTGTGTTTGTTTCACCAATTTCACGAATTGTGCCTACTAAGAAATATCCATGTCCATGATCATGAAACAAGGAGTCGTTTTAATGTGTTCACCAACAGGTAATCACCTGAGTAAATCTATGTTGTTTCCCTGTTTTAGGTAATCGATTATTTAACCGCTTACCCACAGCTGTGAGGGATTTGCCTTTGCCAAGTTAGTTAAGTTGTTAAGTTAGTGGACAGACACTGGCTCCTGGATAATCCCTTTTATGAAATTAATGACTGTTTTCAATCCACGGCCACCAAATGTTGTGCACTGCATGGCTTGAAATCCATTGGTATATTTACCTAATTATTTATTTATAGATTTTTTATTTTTCTGTTTGTCCGTGGTTTTTCTAATTTTAGTAATATTATCTTTAACATTGATGATGGAACTCATTGTAAACCTTTTTTTACAAGTCTCAGAGTCTTAATTGTACATTCTTTGTTTGTTTTTATCAGTCTCAACTATTTGTTGAAAAATGAGTTGATATGTCAGTTAATCTCTATAATTTTTAACCAATAAAAATTAAATCTTTACCACTTCCATCACTAAAAAGAATTCTAAAAACTATTTTACTAATAGAATGCCTTTACAATATCAAAGATTTTTTAATAGGGACTGAAATATGTATTTGTTTGATTGTTTATTTTTGCTTTTATCATTTATTTATTTTGTTTTTTAAGTACAGTACTTCTTTATTTACTTGTATTTACTCATGGTTAAAACTTTAATCATTTTACTAAATTAATCAGTTTTAGAGTTTAGCAATGGGTTTGTTATATCTGATTTGTTATTATGAAGCTTCATACGACTGTGCTAAACTAAGCAATGCTGTATATCTATGTTCTGATTTACTGTATTAGTTTTTATGTTTAGTTTTACTCGAGACATATTATAACAATTATGTTATTTAATGGTGAATAACATTCTTAATTCTATATTCATGGGCTTAGATATTGTCTGGTGTGTGTAGTTATAAGTTTATCTATGATTGTGTCTGGAGTTTTTATTTTATTTCTATTTTATTTTATTCTATTTACCAGGTTAAGTGTAAGAAAGGGCCAAGTGGCCCTAACATTGCCTGTATAAATAAAAGATTTTTGTTTCATTTTTTTCATTTATTTCACTAAGGTTTTTAACGAATCCAATAGTATAAACAAGGCGAAATAAAAAACATTTTAATCATTTGAGACAATTTTGTGAGGGTATTGGACCAAGCCGAATGTCTTCATTGGTTTATTTATTATAATGATCCTGTCAAATATATCAGGTGGTCTTTGTCATTAACACAGATTTATCAAAATGAGTATCAATATCAAATCCATTACTCACCACACTCAAATTCACTTTAAAATACCAACAAGGTTTGCGTTTGTGTCTCAAAAGTGTCAATATGAATATATAGTAAATATGAATTTTATATTTATATTGAGGAGGAATAATAACTCATTTAATGTAGAATATTTATTTATTATTTTACCGATTACATTTTCAGTATAAGTAAAAATTACTATTTAACACAATTTGGTCTGATCACTTTCATTTTTCATCTCCAATAAACTATTGTATTTATTAAATAATTTGATTAGCTCAAGTTAACCAAGTTATTGCTATCTACACTGTACAAAATGTCATAAATTAATACTATAAAGCAGTTATTATTCTTTCCATATCATTCATTTTGTTGTACAATTAATGTGCCCAATGATACTTAAATATCTTAAAATACGTATTATTTATTAGTTAAATATCATGTGATTTTTAAACTAATATCAACGTTATATATTTATATCACAGATTCGCTTAGATTTATAACTCGTTAGGTTCTCAGAACATTATGAATAAAATTTCTGAGCTGATTACAAGTGTTTTACACTTATGTGTCAATCCAGAAAACAGATCAATCGTGTATATAACGTTGAAACATTTTCACTACAATTGAAAATACATTTAGTTCTAAAAAGCCAAACTACAACCACTGTACAGTGTACATCGTCATCATATAAATATAATACTAGTTTAGGAACAAATAGATTTATGTAAGGAATCATATATTCCAAGCTACATAGGTTAGAACATGTAATTGCATGGTTTATGTTGGTACGATGACGATATGAGGGTAATCTTATGATAGGGTGTAATGGTAATACACAAGATATGTTTTGTACAACAAAATACTAATGAAAATGAAAAATTAGTAAAAATATGAGTTGTATTTCCAGTCATATATTATTTTCCATAGAGGGTATTGTTATTCCAGCAATAAAATAAACAACCTTATTATTTTGAGGAATTTATTGTTTTACGTGCTATTTTATACCTAATTAAATGCCTCTTTAAAGATTTGTAAAAACTAAAACTCGTGACAATATGTAAAATTGCAAGAAAAAGAAAAGTACTCTCAAAGGTACGCGAAAAAATAAGTATTTTTTTCAAACCTTAACTGCCTATCACCTGCCTAGGGCCTGTGCGGTGAATTCAAGACAGTAAGGAAGGCCTACCGTAGCGGTAATAGTCACATAGGCTAGCCTGAAGTGACCGCTCATGATCTGACAGGAGTCGCCAGTGGCTGGTTTCGATCCAGCAACCTTTGACCTACTGGTCCAGAGCGTTAGCCCTGAGCTACCGACCGGCTCTTAAAAGTACTCAAAAAAGTATTCTTATAATTGATGTGTGCCAATTTCATAACTGAAAATATTAAGAGTCTCTTTCCCATTAAATTGATAATATAATTAGAATAATCATAGTGGCTTTATCGAGTTCATCACTCAGAAAAGACTCTTTAAGCCATTTCAGGAACAGCAATAATTTATTTTACTCCATAGGAAAGCCGTTTTGTCTCATGGGGCAAATTGTCAGATTTGTTTTTTAAAAGGCATTTCAAAATGTTTTGACGCAATCCTTTTGTTCGAACGTTTGTACTTCGTAAACTTAATTTGTGTGAGACATCTGTCACATAATTAGACAAAACTATGGTGAAACTTTTTGACATTTAACATCACTCTATGCTAACGTGTGATTAACATTCAAGAGTTACAACATTTTCAGGGATAATTACTGTTTACAAAGAACATGGTGCCACATAAATAGTTACATTTTTAAAATAAAATGTAATTTACACCCAAAAATACACCAATGTATGCTGTCTTATGTATGTACATCACTTGAGTTTGTTTAGGATCTTTTGAAAGTGGATCAGGAATGATGGGTAGAACAGATGCTCGATGAAATTTTGTACAGGTGGAAGGATTTAGTACCTTATACTTATTTAAAAAAAAGTAGTAACAATAAATAGACAATACAAGATTTTCACTTTATTATCTCGACTTTTACGGTTGTTTTTGTACTAAATAAAATATAACTAAACAATAGCTTAAATAAACGTATTATACGTGCTACAAAGATATAGTAATACATCCCAAAGTATGTTTTTATAAAGAATACTTTTAGGGTAATAATCTTTGGGAAATATTCCACACAAAATGTAAGCCATTAAGGTCCAATGTCGAACGTCGGTTATCCGAGATAGTAGGACCAGTAGAGGAGGTTGAATACAGCAAAGGCCAAGGGAAAGAACATTCTGGAGTATTCGTCAATTCTCCGGGCCATGATCATGTTGTTGTTGGAACACAAGCCACTGGCATTCTCAGTCACCACCACTTTCCTCACCTACACAGTTCAAAAATGCGGATTTTAATAAATAAGGTTGAACATTTTACGTTATTTTTTGGCTAAAACATTTGCTTCATAGCTCAAACGCACTTGATCTTTACCTCATTCTGTACATTACATTCTGTACATTCTTAATCGTGCATTCTCACAGCCCCAGATTGCCACCAAATACGACAGTAATGGGTATAATACACCAACAAATTCAAGAACATAGGTAACAAACAAAGGTAATAATTACTGTTATTGAAACTGAGCAAACATAAATAATATTTTCTTTTCTTGTTCCAAAAATATTTTTCCATTGTTTAACTATAGATTTGACTGATGACATAGTGTTCGGAGGTAATTAAAAAATACAAAACGAAGCCAGTGTTATGGGATCCATAATATCTGTCTATCTTTCATGTTCTTGCGAATATTTAACAACAAAACTGCACATCCCGCCATGCATATTAACACTAATTCACTACCACCACCACTGCATTCGTCCATGATTATAGTCACCGCTGTGTTCTTGTGGTGGCCGAAGCACAAGCCAACGAGGGACAATCATAAATCAATTAAGACGAATAATTTGTGTTCACTTTGGTATAACTATGACTACTCCCATTCTCAGGTGTAGGCGACTGTTAACGTTCGGTCTGGTGTAACCGTGTATAAATAAATGTATTTAAAACAAGGTCGATAATGATGGTTTAGGCCACTAACAATAAGATTACACGAAATCAGTCATTTAAACCAACCCCGCTAAAATGAAGTAATTTAAAACAATTGAAAGTAATCTGGTTAGTGTAACCTACCACAGTCACTGCAACAGCTTGGGTGTTCGTTTCACTGTCCATTCCTTTTCCGTGGATCTGCTCGGGAAGTGTTGTGGTCCGCTTCAGCACCTCTGGCACAAGTTTGCGCCACATGTAGTTGACGAACGTGAACTCCAACAGGGCACAGAACACGAACGCTGTGAACATGGCGACATAACGCCCATACCCTCATTATAGTCTCTTTTAATGTTCTATTTTTAGTGAATGATACATTCGTGAAGAATTTATCACGTCAAAATTTTCCAGTTTCGAAGTAACTCTAAAATTCATAAAACATTCCCTTCCATCCCAAAAAATATATACCGGGTGTTCCAAGAAGAGGTTTAAACGTTTGATTTTCATCACTTAGCCATTTATGCAATGACCATCTTGTAACTTTGCACAGCTTATAAAGTACGTTTTAAAAATACTCTGGTAAAATTTCAGCTCCCTAACCCTTGTAGGAACAAAATGGTGGCATATTGAAAAATGTTACTTTTAAAACATTAAAAATTGTGTTTTAGGCTTTGTTAAATATTTTTATCGTCACATTCAAAGAAATAAGGCCTTTAACGAGGAAAATAGAACATAGCTTCTCCCCTAAGGAAAATTTGCTAAAGCCTTAAAGGAGAGTCCAAAATTATTCAAACTGTGACCCATCCACAGCGACACACTGATAACAGCGCTTAATAAATGAATCACAAGCTTTTACATGAGATTCTGAGATATTTGGAGGAGTTCTTCAATTGTTTTAGTTCCTCATCATTGGTTTATGTGTATAAATTATAGATTCCTTCTAATTACCCATGAAAAGATGTTCACACAGATAAATCTATGGATCGGGTGACCAATCTAAAAAAATCTATCTAACCGATAAATCGAAGAACTCCTCTGGATACCGCAAAATTTCTTTGTAAAAGCTTACGATTTATTTGTTAAGCTCTGTTATAAGTGTGTCGCTAGGATGGGTCAGGGTTTGAATAATTTTGGACTCTCCTTTAAGGCTTTATTAAGAGAATTTTCCTTAGGGGGGAATTTTCCTCGTTAAAGGCCTTATTTCTTTGAATGTGACGATAAAATATTTAACAAAGCCCAAAACACAATTTTTTATGTTTTAAAAGTAAAATTTTTAATATGCCACCAGTTTGTTCCTACACGTGAAGCTGAAAATTTTCCTGAGTATTTTTAAAACGTACTTTATAAGTTGTGCAAGGTTTCAGATGGGTGCATAAATGGCTGTGATGAGTAAACAAACGTTTACACCTCTTTGTGGAACACCCGTATATATATCTTAGAGTGTTTAATATTTTCAGGAAGAACCTACGTATTTTTTAATTCACCCTCAAATATCATAACAATAAACAAAGAAATTGCATTACACCACTACACAAATCATTTTTTAAGTACATTTTGTATAGCTTTATTAAAATTTACTATAAAAAAATAAATAGGATATTGAAAAATGTTTAATAGGCTTCCCTTAAAAGACCATTACCTATTAATGTAACAGTAATGTTTATTTATGGTTATTAAAAATCCTTCATACTCTATTTCCGGATTTTTTTTATTGAAATATATTATTTTGTAAACAGATCAATAATAACTAATGAATTGATATATTTGCATTTAGGTTAGTTAGTATAAATTATTTTGTGAATACTAATTATTATATACTATTTTTGTGTAGATTAATCAGTATAGAAGAGTATCGTAAGTGTAATCCGGTTTGTGCCTTTCAAAACAAATCCATTTATTTCAATAAAAAACTAGTACAGTACTTATACAAATTGAAAAAAGAAAAAAATATCTGTGTAGGAATAGTTCACTACGTTTGTTTCTGTGTATATGGTCTTTTGACCATATACACGTAATCGCTAAGTTATCTTTAATTCGTTACAGTAAATGTTATGTTGGTACGTCATTGTTTACCAACATAACAGCGTTACGTTTACATTACGTCGTTGTTATGACTTGACTCTCTTGTTCTATCCAACAACTACATATTTTCCTGTTATAAAATAGTGGTCATTAAAGCATTTCATCCCTCAGAGGTTTATTGTTTATGATCAACTTTCTAAAGTCTCTGAATGGTAAGGTGATAAACATTATTATAGGTTGTAGATAATCCCTTGATTTAAACCTTTTAATTGGTGAAGTGTTGTCATCTCTATAGCTTTTTTCCCTGTTTTATTGTGTTTTTACCTTTATCAACCATTCGTTCTATTGATGTTGACTAGGGCTAATTTAATTCATGTTATTAAGCTCTTATACTGAACGTCAAATATTGTACATTTACATTCAAATATTGTATAATTGTACATTTGTCTTCTCTGGAAATAAAATAGCTAAAACTTTTAATCAAAACGAGAAAAAATAGTCCCAGGTCTAGGTATTAGCACAAAAGACAGTTCTATATCTTTTAGAATTGTTGAATTTCTTTCAATAAAAATTTACGTATTTCAGAGTGGTCATCAAAACTCAGCTTACATCCTCAGGAAATAATTTCTCCATTCCCATTCCCCAACACAGGACTTTTCTTTTCAAAAAAGAAACATTCTATTCCCCAATTAAATGTTGCAACACTCTACCATTAAACTTGAAAAAGTAAACAGACGTGTCTCAATTCAGATATAAATTGAAATCTTTTCTTCTTGATTGGGAGTATTTCTAAAGTTCTTAAAAAATGGCTATTTGACTTAGACAGTATTGAGTCATTATTTTTTGTTTTGTTTTTTAAAGTTCATGTTGGATGGTTTATATATTGTACCTACTGAATTAAGTATTTAACTGTTTAACTAGTTAAAGCTATTGGACTCAAGACATGTTTTCTTATTTTGCTGAGTGGTAAATTAAGGCCTATTGTTTTCCAATAGAATAGTTGTTGTTTTCATTTTTTAGGTAATAGGATTAAGATTTATTTTTATTTTTCGTTTTATTGTACGCATTGTAGGGTACCGCTCTTAGTTCAAGTTCGACTGTTTAGTATTTTTGTTTTAGTGTTAAGTTTACTGGGCTAGCCATATATACTAGAAGAAATGGCTAGTAATTCCATGAGGAAATTGTTAATATTTTGTAATTATTTGGAATAAATAATATTCTTACTCTTATTACTCTGTCAAAGAGTTTTTAAATGACAAATTTCAAAAATTTAATTATTTCATAAATTACTTTGAAATTAAGTAATTTAGGAATTTTGAATTTGAATTCATGTATGAAACTCGCTAATAGAAATTCAAAGTAGATACTAAACGCGAACCAACAGGCTTCTAGATGGTAAGTATTCCAAAAATTAATGATGATTAACAGAATGTTTATTTAGGTCTATACCTACCTGTACACGTGCCCATCCAGACGTCTATAGCCTTCACGTAGCTCACCTGGGGAAGCCCACTCTGAATGCCTGAATAGAACAATAATAACCTTTTAACTCTTTCAGAACGAGTGTACATATCAATGTACAATAGTTCGAAAAAGCATAACCTAGCTTACAATAAGGTTACATTTTTGGAATCGAATGTGCATCCTAAAGTCCAATGCTTCTGTATTAGGAAATAGACATTTCATTACAATGATGGAAAGTGGTTGTCTCCGGGCCACGATCGAGCTTACACGCAAGGTGTTTTTTTTGCTGAGTGTGGAATTCGATTAAGTTACAGAATAAAATTCTTTAATCCTTTATGAACGATATTTTTCATTACACTATAATAGTATTAGGAGAATTAACTGTTGCCCATTTGATTCCTTCAGTGCAGGAGCAATGGCTACAGCAATACTGCTTTTACAGCTATTTTCAATTTTTACAACCTTCACTGGAAGTATTGTTAAAGCTACTAGCGCTCAGCGCTACTAGTGTTGCAAATCTGAACTAAATACTAGTGTGTGTAAAATCTCCAGCTGAATTTCCCAGTCTAGGCCTTGAAAAAAGTATTTTCTTTACTCGCAACTAACGTTGAAAACACCTGGTTTTGGTGCAGTGTTATGAAAAAAATACTTAAGTGCCAGTTGGTGGCTGAAAATAGACCTACAAGAGAAACACTGCAGCCATTTTGATGAAAATGAAAGAATCGGTTATTACTTTCGGAAATTCGTAAAAAATACTTGAAACGGAGGAATCAAATAAAACCAAGATTGTTTCAGGAAGCAAAAGGGGATGGTACCTAAAAGTGCACATAAAGGGAAAATACAGAGGACATTAACTTTGTACATTGAGATGTACATCAGGCCTCAACGTCTCGTCATAAGAAATCAAATCGTTCTAAACTGCATGTTGGCTGCACTGATGGTCCCAACATCTCTATAAACACAGATAAACGTATATGCAGAGAGAACGTTGTTTACTGTTAGTTTTGGAACTTTCATATTCATCTTTGACAGTGTACAGTAAAGTTGGTTGTCAGTATGTTTTTTGCTTAAATTAATTATATTTCTACTTTTATATAATACCATTAAAAGTCTGCGTCAGTAGTAGCCATCTTAAATTTTAGTCCCGTAAGAGCAATGTTAAATTCTGGCGGAACATACCTTCACTTTGGCGTCTGTAGTGGCGTTAATTATCAAAGTATCAATGTAAAACTTTGGAAGTACATTGATGAGATGTGGCTCAAGAGCATGACCTTTTAATATGTTCAAAAATTTAACTTGATATAAAAACAAAAATACAGAAAAAACAGGAATATTTTACAAAATAAATCATTATTATTTTTTTATTGAGAGCGAAAATAATACGTTCTGTAAGGTGGTGCCCTGGAGGACTGTAATACCTTTAATTGACACCTCTTCCGTTAATTTATGACAATAGGTCAAGGAGATATAGGCGCCAGAATTTAACATTGCTCTTACGGGACTAAAATCCAAGATGGCTACCACTGACTCTTAATAGATCAAATTGTCATCGTAAGTGCAAGATTTTTGTGAATTATTCATTTGTTATATCCGATATTAATTCAACCCTATTTTTAACTTCTAATATGATGTATATAATACTTCAAGTATAATAGTTTTATTGTTAAAAAATTCCTTTTATTTAAAAGTACATGATTTTCAAAGTTCAATCAAATTTAGAAAGTAAGCATACACTTTAGTCTCCTTTGAGATCGCTAGAGACCCTTATGTACATACATAAAAATCTCTTATACTATTGCTTCAAAAATTATGATAAACCATAGTTCATATAAGGGCTTTAAGGAATGAGAATTAGGCATACACATTTTTTTCCATCTCTAGAAAAATCCAGGTTTAAAAGGGTTAATATTCAACTTAAAAATTAGGTATTCATGGAACAGTTTTAAACGACTAAACGTAACTTTAGTCGTTTAAGTATCGACTTATGTATCGTAACGACTTCACATATAGCAACGAAATTGATACGATATTACAGTGAATTTTAAAGCCGTAAGGATATCTAGATCACATATTCTACATAAAAGACTCTATTATATGAGGCTCATTTTAATGCGGGTGGTAATATTCTGAACCTTACTAAACGTGAAATCCGGACACCTTTCACGAGTACCCTTTCCAAGCGTGGTCTCGCGATGCTTCAAAATTATTTTCCCAAAATTCTGTGTTATTTGAAAAAATCGCTTCGTAATAAGAAATATTATTTTAAACTGTTTAGTCTAAAATATAGTTAAATATTTTAAATAATAATATAGTAAAATATAGTCTAAATATAGAGGAGCAGTGAGGGTAAAAAATAACTATTTTTATGTTTTTTACGTTTTTTATACTACAAAATTTCTAATTTCAGAATATGTAATTTGTTTTTCTGGAAAAAAATTTTTAGTGCCCAAAAAAATTAATTACTGACTTTATGTTTTAGAAGAATACCACCATACGGTAAGTTTCCGCCTCGTTTTACCTAAAAACTTATTTTTTTATTATAAAGGTACATTTTTCTCAGGAACTACTAGAGATAAATGGCTGAAATTTTATAGCTACCATAGCTACATTAATTCACAGCAGTAAAATATTAACTGTTTTGTAAAAAGTAACTTGGAAAAAAATTATTTACTACAAAAAAATTAACAAAAATTTAGCTCTTAACGTTTTTTATATAACCTTTTTAAATTTTTTTTACATTGCAATTATTTTACTGCTGTGTACTCATGTAACTCTATTAACTATACTAAAAAAATCTTAGCCATTTATCTTCATTAGTTCCTGAGAAAATGTACCTTTATATGCCTAAATTTAACATTACCGGTATAGGGCTTCACCGCTCCCCTTAACGGGACGACAATTTTAGGTAAAAAAAGTTATACTGATCTGCACATAATTTGGAATTATATCGTGTCGTAGTGTATATTTTTTGGGGGAGCAGGAGTTAATGCTTAGGGCTCTTATTGTGAGACCTTTTGATTATTACGCCACGGCTTTCCTCATCAGGGTGATCACAGTGCTTAAGACGATAGAGATAGACCTTTTTCACCCGAAATATGGAGTGGACATAGTGCTTAACGCAGTCCAAGATATCCTCTCCCTGGAGCATAGCTCCGACGATGTTAGGATGGATTGCTACGTCAATCTCCGCAGAGAGTAACCTTCGCTAAGCAATCCATCTCTCACAATCGTAAAATAAAATAAGAAGAAAAAATGAATAAGATACTGTATATTTCAGATATATTCAGAAAATAAATGTATATCCAGAAAATAAATGACTCAAAAACCAAATTTATACATTTCACAAGAAACCCTCATAGTACAGTCCAAGGCCCTTTTAAAATAATAGATGATCATGAATTTTAAAAAGTGGATTCTTTTAAGTATTTAGGTGTTGTTATTTCCAGAGAAAACAAGGAAGAAACAGAAATACAAAATAGACTAAACCTTGCAAACAGATGTTTCTATTCATGCAATAAACTCTTTCCAACGAAATTACTGTCCTGGAAAACCAAAATAAGATTATACCTACAAAACCATGATTAGTCCAATATTACTCTATGGAGCAGAAACATGGAAATTAAACAAAAAGGAAGAAAGAAACTTGATCGTATTTGAAAATAAAATTCTTAGAAAAATTTATGGGCCAACTTTTGAAGACGGAGAGTGGAGGAAACGACACAACAGGGAATTAAGAGATTTGTATAAAGATCCAGATGTAGTATGCCAGTATAAATGTAGAAGGATTAGATGGGCTGGGCACGTTCTTAGAAGGAGTGAAGACAACAACCTAAAACAAGTTGTAATAAGGAATCCTGAAGGAAGAAGGCCATGAGGAAGGCCACGACAAAAATGGTGGAATCAGGTGAAGGGAGATCTGGAGCGGATAGGAGCAGCAGAAGAAGATGCAGAAGACCGAGAGAGATGGAGGGGCTTTGTTGGTGCGGCCAAGTATCTACTTAGATATGCATGGCCCTGGGAGTAAGTAAGTAAGTATATTTCAGATATATTGATAACGCATTTCTTATTTATAATAGGAATATAAGGCAACTGGAATCACTCTAACAAAAAATTAAAATATAGCATATTTCGTAAGCCTAGAACTTCTTCACAAACTATTCACGCAACATCTATACCATCCATACTCCCAGAAAATCGCAGTCTACAATAGTATGGTACACAGGCTTCTGAATGTACTTCTTAACCAAGATGATTACAAAAGAGAGCTAAATATAATAAAATACATTACCGTTTCAAATGGTTTCGAAAGTAGTCTAATAGATAAAATAATCGATAAACAAAATAACAAAAAACCAATAATATGGAACAAAAAATACGTTAGCGTAGAGTTTAACAATACAATACAACATGGACTGAGAAAACGAAAAAAATAACAACATTAAATTAGTTTTTAGGACCAGTAATAATACTAGCAACATTATGAACCATAAAAAGGCTTAAGGCACTTATTTATAAGCCAAGTCTATAAATAAGACGTGCCTGAGATTAAACAAATAATATTTGATAATACTTGCCCTATCCATTCAGATAAATAAAAATAAATACAAAATACAGATAACTATGTCTCCATTGCCTCCTACAGAGTGTGTCAACAATAATAATAAAATGTTGAAATGAATGAAGATTTTTGCAATACTTTTTATTTTAATTTTTAAGAACATTAAGATTAATATAGCACTTGAAATGGAAGAAGATTTTTCCAATATTTTTTCTTTTAATTTATATTTTTAACAACATTAAGATTAATGTAGCACTTTAAGTAATCTTCTTCTATTAGAATTTTTTACTACTAGTTGATAAAATGTCAATGTTTTATACTTATTTTTATGTAATATTAACAAATCTATTTAACAAGTGTTCAGTTAAGAATTGTATACAGTGTGTAAAAATTCCTTCAAAATTATTTGTCTTCACAACACAACCAGTAACATCACATGGCTCTTTTCCTTCTTATTAAAAACATTGTTCATCCGTTTTGTTATTTTCAACATGGCGGATCCAAGATGGAGACAGGAAATAGACAATTGTAGTCAGAATGGAGGAAACATCATCCAACAATGTTTTGCATTGATTTGGGATTCTATTTTTATAAAGGAAGATACAAATTAGTAAGGGGGTATGTAAACTTCGCCGTTTGCATTCATATTTATCGTATAGCTTCGTGTAATACTTTTTTTTATTTTTAAGTAAGAGTTATCTATTGAAAGTACTGTTGTGTTTTTATTATATTATGTTCTATTATGGATAGTTTTTATCTTAAATAGATTTCAGTTCTTAAAATAAAAGCCTATTTAAAATTGTAAAAATGTTTTAAATACTGATTTTTTGAAAATAATTTTGGATAAAGTAGAAAACGAATGAGTTTAGGATCTATTGTTTTAGGACTTCCCTTACTTTTACCTTTGTCCCCCATTACGTTTTTTACTCGCCATTTTTACTTAAACGTAAATTAGTTGTGTTTCAAAAATTTTTATGCATTATTAACCCTAATCGAACAATGAATTGAAGGATCGGAAAACTAAACTAACATGTAATACGGGTTATTTATCGTAATAGCTAGTACCTAAAAACAGAAACTATTTGATAAAGGGGAACGAATAAAAATGAAAGTCCTTCGTTGCGGTGGCATAAATTGCAAGATATGTTCCACCATTTGTTGGATAGATTGGTGGGTCTATATTTTCGCTACATATTCTCACAAAGGTAGCTGTTTAACATGCCCAGACGTGTTCCGCTGTTATTCCATGATTTCACTTGTTACCAAAAGATTTCAACCGTGTTTTTATTGGCTAGGTCATGGGATTAACAAAATTTAGAGACGATTGGTTGGAAGTTAACCTTCACTAATAACACATTGAAACGTACAAGGAAACCCCAAATTGAGCTCTTCTAACAAAGGTGATATTTTTTCACTTTGTTATGTTTTAAAGGGGCAGGATACTAATGAAACCCCAACAATAGTCGCAGGAAATTAAAGGAAATAAACCGTATTTCAAATCTTGATGAAAGTAACCGATCGATAAAGTTATTATAGTTCCAAGATAATTTGTAAGCTATGCATATGCCGAGCTCAGTAATATTGTTACTGGACAATCTCTGCACTCACATGCATCACTTTGCTCTCTCTGAGAGAGGAATATCGTATGCCGAGCCAGTGTTCTATAAAATCTCTATAATAAGGTAATTAGATTTAAGAAGGCAGTGCACAGATTTTTGGTCAACGTAAAGTTTTATAACACCGAGGAATTCCTGTCTACCTGAACTTTCAAGATGTTAGATTAAGTTATAATTGTATCTTTATTTTTTTTCTTTGAAACCTGTAACATTTGATGACTGAGATATACATTATATGTATTTGATTCAGAATTAAAGATGCCTAAGTCTAATATACTAGGGTTCCTCTTGACAAACAATACTGATTCCAAGATGGAGAGAAAGGTGACAGTTAGGATTTGGAGTCATCTGTTCAATAACTCCTTGGACATTTGCTTGCTGTGACAGAGAAGATGAACCTCTCTGATTACCCGTGGGGTTACAGAACCCGCTTCGGATGTTTTATTGGTCCTGAGAAACTTAGGAGAATTCCTGGGGTGCTTAAAATCAGTTATTAGTGAAAATGCTCTTTGGAAAAAACTACAAAAAGGTGAGAGTAGCCTAATACTTTTTATTACAATACTATACTTATTCATCCCAGAGTATACCCAAAGTCGTGTTTCAACTCTCGTTCTGAGCGCACGCTATCTTGTGTCGCCCCGCTAGCTCGGAGGCGGAGTGTTGTGGTTATTTGTTGCGTTTTTAATATAGTTTTTGTGTTGTGAATAATAGATCGGAGGAGGAGTGTTGTGGTTATTTGTTGCGTTTTTAATGTAGTTTTTGTGTTGTGAATAATAGATAAGTATAGTATTATCGACAATATAATATAATTTATATATGTAACTTTTATCATTCAATTTTTAATTTAAATTAAAATAATTTGAAAACGGGTGGAGTTTCTCCACCTCCAAAAACGTAGACGTGTTGGAAAAATCCAATGAAAAACGTTGAATAATTAATTACCAACGCCATTATGAACCACCTAAATGTTAATGAAGACTGTATAACCTGAACTTTGCGAAGAGACTGCCAACAGGGTGGTGACTCCGAGAGTGGTTCTACCAGGTACGGAGTCCACGTCCATCCAGAAGCTGACCCAGGAGATGACCACTATCAGGATTGTGGGCAGGTAGCTCTGGACGAGGTGGAAGCCGACCGAACGGCTTAGGTAGAACTCCGCCACCAGGCAGCTGTAGTTACCTATAAAGTTACAATGAAAAAAGTTGAATTAATATGTTAAGTGTACGACATATACTAGATATACTATACCAAATATCCAGCCTTTAGTTTTCAGGTAGCTAACTTTTCTTTTCATGTCTGACAGTAAACCTTTTATTAAAATTCATCTTATTAGATTATAAATATCAGTCATCAGAAAGCCAGGTAGAGAATTGAATCTGTTTCGACACCTAGTACCATCGGTCCTCAGATCAAAAGACTTTTTCTAGTTAAGACCTAAGACCATATAAAGTTAAATAAGAACAGGAGATTTACAAAAATAGTCGTAGTGTTTAAATGAAATCAAAGTTGATAAAAACAGGAACATATAGATGGTTCACTTAAAATATGTGTAAGGAAGGACTAACCACAGGATATTGAAGGAGGGGAATTAATCTTTCATATTTATTTGGCATTCAACAGTTAGTTCACTAATTAGCCAGATAAAAGAGCACGCTTTAATTAGGCAGGTAACAGCTAGGAATTCTCATTAAAGTAATATCATTCTACATTTGATCACATACATTTGTAAGCTTTGTGTGTTAAAAGGTTTCTAATTCTGAAATAAATTGATTGGGTCTATTGTATACTAGTTGGTATGAAGCTTTATAGTTTAAGTACAATAAGTTCAGAGATATTTTTTCAATGATTATTTTCAATATGAAGGCCATTAAGGTAACTGATTACAATGCCTGCTTCAACTCCAATACCTTTCTTATTTCTGTTACCAACTATTTAAGTCCGTGGTATGAATAAACAAGTAATATTAAAGCCAGACGTCACTTAAAAGGTTATACGGTCGCTTATAACCCCGATTTCCTAGCTAGACGGGATTACGATGTATGCAGGTTATAGTTTGTACAAAAATATCAATAACCAACCTAACAATTTACGATACAGAGGTAACCTAACTTTCATGATTAACAATACAGTGTAGGCTAAGCGGGCCTTAATATTAATCGTTTATTCATATTTAGGTGCCAAACAGTAGTAATAGACCCTAAGTAATAAGACTAAATATATGATATTTAACATTATAATTTGTAATAATAACTTAATTTACCATAATTCTGAATGTCTGAGAAATATTAATTGTAAGGGAATATGCATTGAAATAGTAAATTAAAGCATATAAAATATTTGGGGCTAATTATTGATTGCAAACTTAGCTGGAAGGACCAAGATAACAAATTAAAAGAAGAATTATATAACGTTATTCGGAAGTTTTATTTTTTACGAGATATGTGTCCTAGAAATTTTCTAATCACAATTTACCATGTCCTAGTAGGATCCAGACTGGGTTATGGACTGACTTCTTGGAGAGGAACGTACTTATCAACAATCAAACCAATAGTTACATTACAGAAGTGTATAGTAAGAACAATAATGAAGAAATGTAGATTCGATCATGCTTTACCTCTTTTTAAGCAATTGAAAATTCTTCCATTTAGAAATTTGTATATTTACAAGGTGTTGCGTTCATTTTTTAGTATGGGTGTGGCAAACCATACCGATCACTTAAGGCCTTAGGCCGGCCAGACACTGATGCAGCATTTCACCTGAAGCAAGTGTTGCGAGGCAAAATGTTTCGCTGGGTACTATCGCCCCGTATATAACAATGGGAGCCCGCACACTCATCAAGCAAACGTTGCAAAGCGCCTCGCATTGAAACACACGGGGCGCTAGTGCCCAGCGAAACATTTTGCCTCGCACACTTGCATCAGGTGAAATGCTGCATCAGTGTGCGGCCGGCCTTACCAGCTACGTTCCAATCACACTTTGGTGGTTCCTAAACCCAACTTAACGCACTTTCAACATTGTTATTCGTTTAACGGGACTAGGTTATTCAACATAACATTTAATTCTATTTCTCAAATTACTGAGGGCACTAAATATTTGAGTAAACTTCGATACTGGATTCATAAGGTTGACGATGTTAAGGTTTTACTTAAACCTCAAATTTAGCTTATTTTGTTTCTTTTTTTAAATTTTACTGAATAGCTTTTAGAATTAGTTCCAAATTTACTTCTCCAATTTATATCTTACCTAAGTTTCATCTGCTGTAAGTTGAGTTTTATATGTTGCAGTTTTACTTTTATGTAACAGTCTTTAGTAAGCAAACTATGCTTTTTAAATTATTTTTTTCATGTGATTGTTCAATTTTATTGCAAAAAATAACAGCTTGGCACATCTGTTTTTTTCCTTTGAACTCATGTACATGTGTGGTGAGGGGACCCCAATTGGGCATAGCCTCGGGGCAACCTTGTTATTCATCATAAATGTTTATGTCTAAATAATCGCTAGTAGTTTATTTTGATGTATAAGTATAATGGGTTTATGTGTTTGTTTATCCGTTGAGTGGTTTATTGAAATGTGAATGTCATAAGATTACTACTGTATTATATACATTTTTGATGAATAAAGAATTATTATTATTATTATTAAGTATGAAGGATATTGGAGTTGAAGCGATTATTGTAAACAATCACCACTATTTAAAATTTTAAAAGTCATATTGCACGAAAACAAATATAATTCACAAACATAGCTGTAACTAAAAACCGTTCAAAGAGCATTCATCGAACTTCTACTGATACTGAAATGCCCCGGTATTCACGTTAAAAACTGTGACGGTTTTATTGTCCAATAAATGGCGACCGGATGGACTGTGATTGGTCGGTTCATTTTCAGCAATCAATTTTGACACTTTGACACTGCCACTTCACTGTCTTTAATTCACCACACAGGCTGCAGTCCGGTGAAGGACAGATAAGGTTAAAAAATATACGTATAAATGATGTATGGTAAAATATCGTTAATTTAATTTAGCTCTCTTTAAATAAAAAAAACATTTTCAAACCACAACTTAAAATATAGCTCATATGAACCTTTATTTCACAATATTATTGTACTTTTTGTTTTCTCCCTCCATTTTGCTCCGGGGAAAGCATTTTTCAGTCAAAATTTTCAAATTTCAGCTGCGAGTGGGAATATGAGAGTGGATTTCGGACTAATTTAAACTGTCTATCTGTACACTGATTCCGAAATCATTCGTTGAATTTTTATCTAATTTTGTTTTATCTAAGAGTTTTTATTTTTATTTTCTTGAATTAGTTTGAATTTAGTTTCTTGAATTAGTAGGGCAGTCAGTTATATATAGTTATATATTACATACAAGTTGAAATGGCAACATGTTCAGGACCAAGTATTTTAAGCCAAGTATGAATGGGAGATGAGTGTAAGATGATTGTGGTTCTGACTAAGGCTGACATATTCCTTAGACGAAACTGTTAATTAATATCCCAACATTCAATGGTACATCTAAGGGACCACACGTGGAGTCCGAACCACTGCCTCTGAGTTAGGAACTGGTCTAATTAATGGTCTTAATGATATTTGCGGTTTAACGTAGTAGTAACGTAGTATTAGATATAATGGACGTTAATCCACACAAGAGAACACTAGACCCACCGACCATGGCTCACAACTATCCACAATAATTAGTGACCTCCAAGTAGCTGGATTACAGGACACGCCACCGTCTCACTCAAACAACTCGTAAAAACAGAAAACTACTAAATTTCTGAAATATGGCTCCAACCAACTATGTACATATGTGATGAGTTTTTATTTCCGATTTACGTAGTATATTTAAATATCTCAAAACACTGTACTAAAATGTTCCAATAAGCTTTTAGTTAATAATACATAACCATTGGATGATATAGTTACAGCCTACAGCTGGTAAAAATAATTGTTTAAAATTACCTGTCACATTTCTATAGGACAAAATTATGCAAAATTATGGACCTCTAAATATTAAAATATTACATTATCGGACCTTATGGTAAAATAAATTAGGTTTAGTAAAATTATTAAAACTTGCTCAAAAACAAGATTAAACAAATTATGTTAGTTACTTTCAAACGGAGTCAGTTTTCTGATACATTTTATTTTGAAATTGTCCCTTAAATATTTTTACAGTAGAAGTATAAGTCGTTTTTGTATAAATACGATTGGTATAAGTCTTTTATTGTTATAAAAACTACTTTTTTAACTATGCAAGTGTTATTAGAAATGTAAATCCCTAACTGTTTAGAGATATTACATCTGGTAATAATAATAAATGGCTTAGATTTACATGAATTTCATAAAATATAACTAAATATGATTAAAACCTGTAAATTGTACTAACTTATATTTATACAAAACTCACGTATTTTGACGTATTTAAAGAAGTCGTTCAGATAATGTTTTAACGTATAATACTATATTATGTCAGTTAGCATATGCCCTTTTAGAGAGTGAAGAATGGGAAGCTATCAAGCTGAAAAAATAATTGAAGTAATTCATCATCAAAATGAAAAACGGGGGAAGTTTTATGACATAAGCAATTGTGACAGGTTACCATTACAGCTTCAGCTACAAACGAGTTTAATTTTTCACAACTTGGTTAAACTTGTTCCTACCTCCTGAATTCCTCTCAAAACCCCATACTGCAGTCCGTATAATTGATCAATAATAGTAATAAGCTACATACAGTATTTACGTAGCTATATATTAATGTTATAGTTAAGTTATTTTAAATGAAATAGTTAAGTTAGCTCAAATATATACTGAAGATTGAAGGTGCAAAGTACAAATAAACAATGAACATTCAAATGAGTTTGACATAGCTACCGGAGTACGACTAGGTGATGGACTTTCCCCGCTGTTATTTAATTTAGCTTAGGAAAGTGCCCTTAAAAGGGTAAAACGACAAGAACCTAATGTGGAAATTGGGAAAAGGATAAACTTATTATATTTTGCAGATGATGTAACCTTATTAGCAGAGGATGCAAATGACCTAAAATCTCTTGCAGATACTCTAATTATAGAAGCTAGAAAAGTAGGCATAGAAGTTAACTTAGAAGAAAAAACTAAATACATTTTAGTATTTAGACGATTTTGATTTTAATAACGCTCTTTAAGTTAGAGATTACAGTTTTGAAAGGACAGTGTCTAAATTATATTGATTTTAAATTAATGCCAAATAATTTGTCTCAGATGTTTTTATTTATTTGTTGAGGACTTTTATATTTTGTTTTTTTTACTCTGAATCCTTCAACCCGTCTAAAGGACGGACTTAACTGCTAGTGAATACGTAAAACTGAGATAATATGTTAAAGTATTTCACTATGAATGTATACCGATCTGGAATGATTCCTGGCAGTCAGATGCTATGATCTCGACAATCTCGAACTGAGGCATCTTGAGTCCCTTGCCCATGATGACGGGGTTCATCGTCTTCCACTCCAGTCGCAGCTCTTCTATCGTCTTAGAAACTGCAATTACATTAATGATGATTATGATGGTCATATAAATTACCCATATAATTTATGATTTATGATAATAACATCATGGAATTTATGACAAATTATTGGTGTTTCATATCAAATGTTACAATGTGAAAAGGAAAGTTTCTTGGACGTTAAAACATTGGTCCAAATAGTTTTGAGCTCCACTGCTTTTATATTCATAATCCTTTGAATATATATTTCCACCTTTATCCAGTTTTCTTCTTTGTCCAAGCTTGTACAATGTTTTCTGGGGTTACGCTCTGTCATAATTAATATAATTAGGATAAAGGTGCCATGGCGAAATAAGGTTTTACCTAACTCAGTCCTTTAGGATTTCTTAGGGCAGAATCAGGAGATTTTATCACTTGTAAACACGAGGCAGATAATGCACTTCATACCGTGATTTCGGATAATACGTTCAGAAGACAAAGAGAGGCTGTGTAGAGGACCTTAGAAACAGTAACCCTAGAAAACATTTTAGAAGTGATGTTGGATAAAGAAGGAAACTGGAAGGAGATGGAAATGTTTATTCAAAGGATTATGAAAATAAAAGCAGTGGAAATTAAAAGTTAAAAGCCTTTGTATGACCACGAAGTATACCAGAAGTGATGATTAGATGTATAAAGGTTTGTGGAGGTTTATAGACAATGGACTATAAGTATTATACTAGTGTCAACATTTCTGTTAATACTTAGAATGTGAAATAGAGTTTTAAGTGAAATTTGGAATATATGAAATATATTATGTTACTACCTTCTACAGCATAATTAAAACAATTATATAACCCTCTAACTCTGTTATACTAAAAATAGTGACGGGGCTTGGTAGCCACAGCAAGTCGGTTACTAAAGTGTGGCTGTTGCTACGTCTCTGGCCACCCTCGTGCATCCATATAACATCCATATGAATCAATGGTCCCCAAAAAAGCTAAGTAGCCAGTTTTGTCACTGGTGACGTGGCCTAACCACCCTGTCTTCTAAGGGCCTAAAACATCCAGGATCCTTGGATTAGTCCGATGTTCCTTTTATGATATGTATTGTCTTGTCACGTTGAAGTTAATACAGTATAATGTCCTCTAGTATATCCTGTGCTTAAGTACTTCACCAGTTCGTGATGGAGAATTATACGGAACGGGTTCGAGGCTGTTTCTTCTTAAGAAAAACGGTGGAGTCTCCACATAACCCTCGCAGGAGCGGGGGTACTCATAAAGAGTTACCACCTGCCCAAAAAAAAAAAAAAAAAAAAAAAAAAAAAAAAAAAAAAAAAAAAAAAAGAGGCTGTTTCTTGAGATAGGGGGAATGCCCCAGGATTTCAACTACAGGGATGCTGTGGTTGATGAACTTGTCTGATTGGCCAACAGGAGAGATTGTCAAGACATTAGTTTCCTCTTCAAACTGATCAACAACTTTATTGACTCCCCTGAGCTACTTGGTGCTCCAGTTGGGGTAGGACAACTTCCTCTGCTCTCTTTCTTTTTGACCCCTTGAGGTTCACCCCTATTTGGCACTTTTGCAGGCTTTTACTAAAAAATTCACATAAAATAGTAATACTGTAATATAGTAACTATTACATATTATACACCATTTTAATCTACATTAAATTATCCATAAGATAATAGTTGCTTTTTGTAAAAGCTTACCTACCGTCGATTAATCGACGGTAAACCTCTCGAGGGTTAGAAACAACTTATGACGAATATTCCTAAACAAACTAAGAGTTTCACTCAACACTTGATAGGAACTAGCGTTTGGGAAACGACGTGTCTTGACTTCCTAAAAGATTTCCTGTACACCTTTAAACGTTACATGAACAGCCTTCATAAAAAATATTTGATCTGTTATATTGTGCATTAAAATACCTTGTTACATGCGATTTCTTAATATATTGATTTAAGTAGTATTTGGTCTATTCTATTGACCTATGCCAATTTGCCATGGTACCTTATTTTGTATGTATCTTTTACGAATGTGGATGATATATGTGGTATGAGCTGTTGGTTCAGTGGTCGTGGGTTCAGATAAGTTTGTTGTTTTCTTCAATTTCAAGCGTGATTGCGAATCTAATGTCAGATTATTTATGTAACTGTTTAGCGCCATCTGAAGCTGACGACGGTATTTAACACCGAAACATTTTCCGATTGATTAAGCACATTTTTATTTGAGCTATGTTACGGAATTAAAAGAGTAATTTAGTCTTATATTATGTCTAGTAGTGCAGGAGCTAAAAACTTAATTTCAAATTAATGAAAACTCCCAAAGCATGGACATCCGTTTTTGGGTTAAAAGTAAACAAAATGATCTGCAGGACTTAAAAATACATGCGAATCTTGTGGAGGGTTTCCCTCAGAATCGTAAAGTAAGCCTGGTTGTAAACCGTGTGACAGTCGCAACTGAATAGGTTCGTTAGGTCCTTAGAGGATTGGTGGCATTTGCCATCCTCAGGCCTTAATTATTTCAATGTAGTACTTGAGGCAAGACGTCCCAAGAACACAGTTAATTTATATTGTAGGCAATGTTTGATTTAAGGAAATTAATATAACAATCTACTTAATCAAGACAACTTCTAGACTGGTAAATGATACATGTCTTGGTGTGGTGTATGAAATAAGTTTATTAAAATGGTAATACATAACTGAATGTGAATGAAACTTTGAAATTATTCTATATATTTTATTGGGCCTTACAAACGCGTCTGTGTTTTAACTAAACAACGTTTCTGGAGGTAAAGAAATTCCTCCCGTTTTCAAGTGAAAATGATTTATATTAAAAATTGAAAGATTAAGTTACAGATATTAATTATATTATTTTGTCAACAACACTATACTTATCTAACATGCACAATACAATAACTATATTGATAACGCAAACAATAATCACAACACTCCGCTTAGGAGCTAACACAGGGTGTGACACAAAATGTGCGTGCTCAGAACGAGTGTTGGAACACTACTCTATTTTTTTGTGCATGATACATAAGTATTTTAAGATCAAATTATTTAAAATTACAGGTTATTCATCAAAGTTTGAACATCCTATTCATTTGGATGGAAATTATAAATATTGACAACACGATATAATTAATATCTATAACCTAAACTTTAAATTTTTAATGTAAATTTAGGTAATCACTTGAAATCGGGAGGAGTTTCTCCACCTCCAGAAACGTTGTGAAATCAAAAACGCATACGCGTTGGAAAAGTCCAATAAAAAATATATAATAATATATAACCAACACCATTATGAATTGCAATGAGTCTGTAACTTTGAAATGCCTGTACTACATTTCTTGTGTTAGGCACCTTTGATGGCTCACTATATTTTACAAGTTAATAGTTAAATGTTTCCAACTCAAATGGCATTTTTTGTAGGCATAAATACATCAATTTCATAAAAACATAATAGATTACATAAAATATATTCTAAACCATACGGCTCAGTAAATTTATTTTCTATCTGAATTTCTTATTAGCAAACTAAACATAATAGTATAGATTTTTGTTCCCAGGTGTCAAACAACAAATATTGAACAACAAACAACCCCTAACAGCCTATTAACTAGGGCCTGGCGTTAGCAATGGAAAAATACCTTTTAGTTAGTATTACTAACATTATTAAGGTTGCACCAACTCTGGTCTACGTAGAGGCAGGTTATCCATAGAGGTAAAAGAATCTCATTTATACTTTTCTTCATCTTGTTCCAAATAATATTTTCTGTTATTTAATGTTTATTTAATTTGTCTTTGTTTATGTAACAATATTCCTACAGTACGCCCCATATTACATAAGTTATATTCATTTTCAGGATGTAATAAATAAGGAAGAATAAAAATATGCCTGATGGCCGCAAAGGATTAGTATGACAACAAATATAAATTTGACTGTCAATTCGATATTCATCACATATGCATAACAATCGAGCGACACTAGCGGCGACCTAGCAGATTTCAGTTCAACGCAACTCGCACCGCCTAAATTGCATGGTTTACACTTGTTAAGGTCCCAAATAATATGACACCATCAGTATATCTGCAAAACTAATAGTTTTGGCTTTTAAATATCAAAAACCTTTTATAAATTTTCTGTCAAAACTATAAATTAGTATTACCTTTGTTTGTTGCCTATGTTCTTGATTTGTTGGATGTATTAATGTACATTTCGCCACCTTTGTGGTATCATCAGATGAAAAACTTAAAAAGGAAAAACACAAAAAAGCACATTATTTAATTTATTGAAGTAGACTGGCGCTTTCACTATTGGCTGCGTGGTGTGGGGATTTTGGGTAGGGGTGGGGTTTTTCAAGTTCTGCATGCAGTGTTTTAACTATAAATTTGTAAAATTGTTTCACTATATCCATTAAAACAGTTCAAAAAGCTAAACAACTTTAATTTTAATCATTAGTATACGAGTAACAGTTCTAGAGAAAATTTAAATTTACATTTTTGGTCTTTAGGGCGGCCAATTTTATTCTCATGGAAAATATTACACAAATCAATGTCCTTATTCCTTAACCTCTATCCTTGTAACTTGTTTCGGAGCTGACGGTAACATCACCCAATAAATCTCACAAATAAGTATTTTTTAATACTTCGGGGGGTGGTAGTTTTGCTCCGTAATTAAAAAAACATTTTGTAGTAGTAAAAGTTGTTTGATGGTATGAGAAATAATTTTGATGAATATTTTTGAAACAATACGATTTCGTCGTTCGTCTAGGATGCTGTGTCAAAATGGTGGTCAGTTATGAGGGTGTTTATGAGGTTAGGGTTATCTAGAAACAGTCTCAATAATTCATAATGTTGAACAGAGTTTAGCAACATTATAATTCTATGAAAAGTACTTTTTCGGTTAAACTTCGGTATATATCGGTTTACCGATGCCGTTTATTTTTGAGTAGTATCTGTAAAGATTATAAATATTAGCCTCACTATATCAGTTAAGAGTCTGTATCAGGGGTAGCCATCTTGGATTTTAGTCCCGTAAGAGCAATGTTAAATTCTGGCGCCTATATCTCCTTGACCTATTGTCATAAATTAACGGAAGAGGTGTCAAATTAAAGGTATTACAGTCCTCCAGGGTACCACCTTACAGAACTTCTTATTTTCGCTCTCAATAAAAAAATAATAATGATCCATCTTGTAAAATATTCCTGGATTTTTTATTTTATATCAAGTTAAATTTTTGAACACATCTCAATTAAAGGTTTCAAAGTTTTACATTGATACTTTGATAATTAACACCACTACAGACGCCAAAGTGAAGGTATGTTCCGCCAGAATTTAACATTGCTCTTACGGGACTAAAAGATGGCTACCACTGATGCAGACTCTTAAGATTACATTACAGTGTGACAATGTGGCTGATGTTAGTGACGAACTTATATACTTACATGATGCAACTTCCATGGTGCAAATCTGGTTGTCCAGTGGGAATTTTGAGAGGTCCATCATGCAGGAAAACGTTAGCTTCAGCCTGTAAAATTATGGTAAGTGTGAAAAAATTCCCAATACCAACCATATCAACCAATTGTATAATTTCCTAAAGTCCCATAGCGTTCTTGTGACACAACTCAGAAGATTTAGCAGAATTGTGACGCAAAACTACGTAAAGGTCTTCCACCGATGGACGAGTGATTAATGCCACTGTCACGATGTCGCCAACTGTCATTCTCTTGGTACAAATTAATCGTTCATTTCCAATTATTCATTTGTCATTCACGCAACACATACATCACACGGTATTATGTTCAGTCTAGCAGCGGGAAATATTACGTGTTGGGGAAAATATTAAAACGAATTTCAACTATTGGAGAGTAAACTGTTATTTAATTTTTACCTGAAAATATTCACTTTTAAGACTTTTAAAGTTGGTAGCAGTCCCTTTTACCCATCGAAGTGACTATTTGCACGTCAAAATGTAGATACTGATACTCGTGTTAGGTTAGGTTATTTTTATAGTTATAAAAGACATCATCAACCATTTCGGCAAACTATGAACCTCTTCCGTTCTTGGATATTAGTTTTTGTAAGAAAAAAATTGGAACTGGAACGTACTTTGACGTCACGTGGAACGGACCTTAGCGGCAACGGCGCACGTCTGACATGTGAATAGCCTCTACCTTTCGCTAGCCCACATACACCACAGATCTGTGCATGTATGCGACGAAGCGAAGTTAAAATGAAACGACAAAGTATAGGGTGGACAGTGTTGATAGCACTGATTGGAAACTCAGGGGATGTTTCGGATCAAGGACATCTCTGCCTCTAGTTCAGAAACCGTCATGCTCGCCTATTTTCCAGATGATGGACCAATATGAGATATTATTGTTTCTCAAGTTGAAGAAATATATATATTTTACTCGTTCATTTATTTAAAAAAAACCTTGTATTAAGGGTTTAAAATACCAGTAAAACTCATAAATATTTATATCTATCTGCATTTACTCGAAATATTCATTTTATTAGAAATTGTTGTTCATTATTGTTGTTCATTCGTTTTTTATTGTTATCATTGTTGTTAGTTTATTATTTACATAGTAGTCATTGTTGTTCATGCGTTATTTTATTGTTATATTCATTGTTATAATTTTCAGATCAATTTCTTCGTTTGTTAATTATATTTTCACTCAAGATAAGGAAGATTACTAATCAAGTGATGATAAAGACACTCATTTAATTTATTTATAATTGAATAACTGCTTTATAATTACTAGGCTAAAACCTGTTGGAAAATAAATAAATGCTATCATCTAAACCACAGACTCAAATCAAAGACAATGATGACAGAGGCAGTGGTTCGGACTCCACGTTAAACCGTAGATCTCTAAGATCTAAGATTGACTGTTGGGCAATTAATGAACAGTTCTGTGTAAGGAACATATCAGCCTTAGTCAGTAACAAGACTAAAAGATAGCGCCACAATGAAATAACACTTATTTCTCATTTATACTTGGCTTAAAATACCTGTACAGGTTGTCATTTCAGTAACTAAGTAACTCACTATAGTAACTAATTGACCGCAGCGCGTACATGTTCAATGTCATTGTAAGGATTGAATACGGGGTTGTCTCCCCTTTGTCTGCCACTACGGTGACAGTCCGTAGTCTATTGTCAGACTTATGTGTCATTATTTTTTAATTTAACTATCGATTCAATATGGTTCTGTTGTGTATTTTTTTAATTTTAGGATTTGACTGCTTTGATTCAAACAATGTTTCAATCAATGTTTGTTTTGTTGCTTTTATTAAATAAACTATGAAATAAGTTAATTTGGGAAATAAGTTAAATAAGTTAAGTGGACTGGAAGAGCTTAAGGGCAACCCTAGTTTATATTTTACACAGAAACATTATATTTTTATTTATTACTTTGAGGATCTTTAGGATAAATTATTTTGTGTGCTCGCTGCATCAAAAAGATTGATTTTATAATTAATTGTGCTGCTTTCTAATTTAATGCATTAAACTGGTCGTTTTTTAATGCAACCCAAATTACCAGTTCATAAAATCACAGATCAGGGCCTAATGAAACTCATAAGTTGGTAGCCCTGCTTCCTTTACTTTATTACCAATTACAACTGATATGCATTGTTATGTCCAATGCCTGGTTATTATCGGGTTTTTTCAGTATGTCTAATGGTTTAGAAGCTACGAGGACTTGTAGTTTTGATATCTTTTGGTCCAGTGGCTTACATTTTAATATCGTGACTTGGCAACTTATGATGAAAACGTACTGTCCACGTAGTTCCTTAACCATTGAAGACATTGAAAACCCCTCAAAATATTTTGAATTATCTTCCAAAACGTGTTCAGGGGTTTGGGTTATGAACTCCTATCATGGTCCCGGGCTTAACTGCCACCATGTGAGTCAAGGGAATCGCTCAATTTTCCATTGTAAATCTGTATAAATATGATACCTACTGATTCAGTTCCTGATTGCATAAAAGGATCTCGTACATGCAATAGTTCGTCCAAGATTATTCAACTCAATAGAAGTACAATACGACATAAGGAAGTGCGCAGCATTCAGATTGTTAACGTTGATAAAGTGTTTGTTCAGTTCGTAAATTATTGTATACTAGAGGGGATTGAATAACCGGACTCAAGATGAATTTCTAAACAGTCATCTCAGTGTGAGAAAATTTAAGAGGATAAAAAACATGAATATTATGAGTGAAGTCTTTCCAGAATCAGTTATTTTTTCTATGTACAGTAATAAGTTGTATGTCTTACATTTTTAATTTTATATATAATATACACTTATACTATGGACAAAGTATTGTTTTCTTCAAAAACATTCGAATTTGAGTTGAAGGTGGATATATCTGTTTTGGGGTACACTAAATCCAAAAAAGTGAGTTTCGACGTCTGTCTGGATAAGTACAGAGTCAAAACTTAGCCCGTTGGTCTTGTTTAGATAACATTTGGTAGAAATGTATATATTATATCACAGTATCTCTAGGAATTTTTTTCAATTTGTGAATTTTTTCTTAAAGTGAAGTTGACCCTTAAATTTGCCTTAAATCGTGAAAAATCCAAATGACATTTGGATTTTTCAACAGTTAGATAACAGTTACGGGTAACAGTTTTGATTAAAATGTATTAGTTCAAAGTGCATAGAGTTTTAAATAATATGACACTACCTGCATGTCTGTAAATTACGGTTCAAAAGCTATGGACTTTTAAAAATAAAAAATCTTTTTTTCAGTTTTCGCGAAAACATAAATGTAAAGTATAATTTGACTTCCTCCATTAACAAGCTAAAAAACAAATTAATATTTTTAAATTATTTTTTTACGATTAACGGTTCTATAGAAAAGCTACATTTATTGTTCTTGGTAAACACAGTACTGTGCGTTGTCTGAGAGCGCTCAATGTTATTCTAATGAAAAAAGTGTATTCTATTCAACTTGTATGCTAGTGCAACCAGCCATAATTTCAGATGTGAACGAAAGAACAGTTCAATGCAACTTAGAGTTTTATTGGAATGTAACTCGCGTATGTCAAAATATTGATGGACAAATAAGCTTTAAATATAGTTGTAACAAGAGGAGAAGTTGATCGGATGCGACAGACTGACGGGATCGTGGTTGAGTGATGGTTTGATCTTCAGGTTTAATCGTTGATTGATGTCACCGGTCTGCCTGGATCCATTTAGAACTTATCGGTCAAGTAATGATGTGCTCGGACCTAACTCTGAGGATTTCAGCCATTGGTTGGTTACGTTAAAAGAAACTCTTTCCAGGAGAAACTTCCCATTCAAAATACATTGATTAACAATGAAGTAATTTAAAATGTAATGCATTTTTACATACTTGAATAATTCATTAACTTATATTTCTGAAATATTTCTTAATCATTATAAAAGCTCTAACGTAAACTGTTATAAAATACATAAAGTAAGTTCTTCATGGGTTAATTCATTAGTACATTTTTAATCTTTATAAAATAATACTTCTTCTTTAATTTAAGTTTTCATTCTGTGTTGATTCTATTATTGTTATATTTAATTAAATTATAAGTTAATTTAATGGCTTTAGTAAGAATTGGGAACTTTATACATAATCAGTGATATCGTGGTAATCAATAAATATATCACTAAATTGTCATTCTTTAAAATTTTGTTTTAGGATGAACAACCCTCCAAACTCTCAAATTAACTACCAGAATAAGTCGGTAGCCGATATGAATATTCAAAGCACTATTGATTCACTCAAATAATGATAAAAACTCCGATGAACTGTGATGGTGGAAGACAGGGACTCCCTGAGCATGTGGAGTATCTCACCATTAAGATTGATGCTCATTGTGATGTTAGGTATCTAAAGACAGGGACTACCTGAGCATGTAGAGTATCTCACCATCGGGATTGATGCACAGTGTGATGTTAGGTATCTAAAGACAGGGACTACCTGAGCATGTAGAGTATCTCACCATCGGGATTGATGCACAGTGTGATGTTAGGTATCTAAAGACAGAGACTACCTGAGCATGTAGAGGATCTCGCCATCGGGATTGATACACAGTGTGATGTTAGGGGGGGGGGGGGGGGTTTTTTTAAAAAAACAAATCTAAAGAACAGAGACTACCTGAGCATGTAGAGTATCTCGCCATCGGGATTGATACACATTGTGATGTTAAGTATCTAAGAGAGAAGGACTACCTGAGCATGTAGAGTATCTCGACCCATTAAGATCGGCTCATTGTGATGTTATGTTAAGACAGGGACAACCAGTGTAATCACCATTAGATTGTGCTCATATGTGATGAGTATCTAAAGGACTACCTGAGCATGTAGATGATCTCGCCATCGGGATTGATGCACAGTGTGATGTTAGGTATCTAGAGACAAGGACTACCTGAGCATGTAGATGATCTCGCCATCGGGATTGATGCACAGTGTGATGTTAGGTATCTAGAGACAAGGACTACCTGAGCATGTAGAGTATCTCGTCATCAGGATTGATACACAGTGTGATGTTAGGTATCTAGAGACAAGGACTATCTGAGCATGTAGATGATCTCGCCATCGGGATTGATGCACAGTGTGTTGTTAGGTATCTAGAGACAAGGACTACCTGAGCATGTAGATGATCTCGCCATCGGGATTGATGCACAGTGTGATGTTAGGTATCTAAAGACAAGGACTATCTGAGCATGTAGAGTGATCTCACCCATTAAGATTGATGGTCACATTGTGATGTTAGGTATCTAAGAGACAGGGACTCCCTGAGCAATATAGAGTATCTCACCATTAAGATTGATGCTCATTGTGATGTTAGGTATCTAAAGACAGAGACTACCTGAGCATGTAGAGTATCTCACCATTAAGATTGATGCTCATTGTGATGTTAGGTATCTAAAGACAGGGACTACCTGATCATGTAGAGTATCTCACCATTAAGATTGATGCTCATTGTGATGTTAGGTATCTAAAGACAGAGACTACCTGAGCATGTAGAGTATCTCACCATTAAGATTGATGCTCATTGTGATGTTAGGTATCTAAAGACAGGGACTACCTGATCATGTAGAGTATCTCACCATTAAGATTGATGCTCATTGTGATGTTAGGTATCTAAAGACAGAGACTACCTGAGCATGTAGAGTATCTCACAATTGGTATTGATGCACAGTGTGATGTTAGGTATCTAAATAAAGGGAATACCTGAGCATGTAGAGTGTCTCACAATTGGGATTGATGCTCATTGTGATGTTAGCTATCTAGAGAGAAGGTATACCTGAGCATGTAGAGGATCTCACCATCGGATTTGATTGATTCACAATGTGATGTTAGGTATCTCGAGAGAAGGTCTACCTGAGCATGTAGAGGATCTCACCATCGGGATTGATGTTCAGTGTGACGTTAAGTATCTAGAAAAAAGGTCTACTTGAGTATGTAGAGTATCTCGCCATCGGGATTTATACACAGTGTGATGTTAGGTATCTAAAGCCAGGGACTTCCTGATCATGTAGAGGATCTCACCATCGGGATTGATACACAGTATGATGTTAAGTATCTAGAGAGAAGGTCTACCTGAGCATGTAGAGTATCTCGTCATCGGGATTGATACACAGTGTGATGTTAGGTACCTAGAGAGAAGGTCTACCTGAGCATGTAGAGTATCTCGCCATCGGGATTGATGTTCAGTGTAATGTTAGGTATCTACAGAGAAGGTCTACCTGAGCATGTAGAGTATCTCGCCATCGGGATTGATGTTCAGTGTAATGTTAGGTATCTACAGAGAAGGTCTACCTGAGCATGTAGAGTATCTCGCCATCGGGATTGATACGTATAAGCACGTTGGGTACGGTGACGAATTGGAACTCGGCGTGCTTGGCGTTGGGAAAGTAGACCTCAGGTTTCCAGATTGCCTTGACTAGGTTGGGGTCGTTGAGGTCCAAGACCTCGGTGATGTCGGGGTGCTTGAGGCGCTCGTCCTGCCACTTCTGCCTCAGGTACAGATCCACCTCGTAATCCTGTGGAAAGAAATTGTTTACTGCCATTGGTACCAATATCAATTATCAATATTCTCTTATCATAAAATACGTCTTCAGATAGAAGATACGGTGAACCAAACGAAGTGGAACCAGGGATGATGTTATTCAAAGGCAGAAACTTCGTTTGTTATCAAACCGCATAATGTAGTTGCGAGTTCTAACTTTAGTTCTCCTGTCGCTGCACTGTTTCTGAGAGCGAACATCATTCACCGGATAATATGACTGGTTTTTAATCAATTGTATCCAGGACAGAATTTTCAAAACAGTGGATTTATTCGCAATGATGAATATAAAACGATTGTTCTATTTTTCAAAACTTATATTCAGCGAAAAACCTATATTTCACATTCAAAAAGTTTTAATTGATAACTACGCTACCGCTTCGATGTCGGTTAGGTATTTTAGTTAGCTCTATAGTTTTTTATTTTAAATATAATCTATTCCTTCAAAAGTATTAAAACGACTGCTGCATAGGTCTGGACAATATTTACTTTATATCTAGAAATGAGAATATTTACCTTCGTATTTTATGATAACATAATGTATAAATAATTATATACATACATTTTTGTGTAATGTTTGTTCAATTGTTCATCCAAAAGTTATCCAGTTTAATGTGGAATAATTATTTTGTATCTCTGCATTGAAATAATCTATCCAAAATGTTTAAAATATCTATTGCTTTTTCCATTGTTTATACATATGTATCTGAAATATTTTCACATTTAGATTGTATAATTTTAGAAATTCACTTAACATACTATATGAAAAAAGTAAAGATTATAAAATCATCATTACCATTGTCACAGGACTTATGGACCCAAAACTGCGGATATAGAGTTCGCAGTAGACGGTCGTCGCGTTGTCTGAAACATAAAGATAAATCATCATTACAAATGACACAGGACTTAATGACACAAAGCTGCGAATGGACAATTCGTAGAAGACGGTCATTGCGTTGTCTGAAACATAAAGATAAATCATCATTACCAATGACACAGGACTTATAGACACAAATCCGCGTATGTAGAAATCGTAGGAAATGGTCGTAGTGTTGTCTGAAACATTAAAGAAGAACATGGTATATTGTAATTTTGTAATATTATAATATTATTTCTGAACCTTGATTATTTTCAGTCTATTACCAGAAAACTGAAGTTCGTAAAGAAATATTATAATATCATATATACAGGGTTTCCATAAAGAGCGTTTCAGGACTTAAAAGGAAGAAAAAAGTGCCAATAGATGAATGGCCTAAATCGCTTATTTTTCAGATGTCCGACATTTTGTATTTTTCAAAAAATATTTTTTAATGCAAACATTTTTTACGTTTTTTAAAATTTGGTATATGTTTTACACTTGTAGATTAGTATTATTAAAAAAATAACTAGCATGATCCAATCTTGGAACCAAAAATGGCGGCCATTTTAAATTTTACCGTTAACAAAATATTTAAGTTTTAAAACTTTAAATTGCCGCTATTTTGGATATTGAGCTTGGATCATGCTAATTATTTTTTACTTTTAGTAGTCTACTAGTTTAAAACACGTACCGAATTTGAAAATAATCCGTTAAAAAACGTTTGAAATAAAAAATATTTTGTGGAAAATACAAAATGGCGGATATCTGAGAAAATAAGCGTTTTAGGTCATACCTCTATTGGAACTTTTTTCTTCCTGTTAATGTACCTAATCACTCACCGAAGTCCTGAAACGTTTTTCATAGACATCCTGTATAATATCATTTGAAAATAAAGTCGTAGTAAAATTTTTGAAAACTTAGTATATGTATTTATTCCGTCTATTTAATTCAATTAAGCTATAGCAGGGATATGCTCTTGGTTATAAATATCCTTGGAAATTTTACAGGGTGTCTTTTAGAATTGATATTAATGTACTAGCTGTCTAGGCTGAAGCTCCCATCTTAATTTAGGTTCCACGCCTGTTATAAATTACCTGTTCCATTATTATAATTATATTGGTTATCTTTTTTCTAAAAGATTAATTGAACAAACAAAAATGTTTAGAATCAAAATATCTTAAACCTTTTACAACTATTATTAAGTTTTAACATTACGCCTCTTTCCTTTCTAATCATTAAACGACTAAGGATTTTAGCAACAATGGAATGAAACGAAGTGAAAATCATTGTTGTCGCTTGCTTTTTTATTATACTTTATGAAACTAAAATACTGGATAACTGCTGTAAATTCACCATCACTTCACCAGTAGTTTATAACTGCCTTGCGCTTCAATCACACAACAGACATCCGTGAAGAATTACATTTTGAGAATATCAACCAAGGAGAGCTAGCTCTAAGTATCATGTTATATACGCTTTGATGAATGGCATATGTCTATGATTTATTAACTTTCTAAGAAACCAATTTCACCTTATACGAAAGACCGGAAGTTGAAACATTCAGAAGGCAGGAAATCTTTATTCATGCAATAAACATTTTTACAAACAAGTCCCAAGCATCATGTAAGCTGCGCGTGGAACCACATTCTTTTATCAACTATATATTACAATAATACACATGCAGCATCCAGTTCAGTCCATTCTCAGTCTAAGCTGTTTTCACTAAAGTCCAGGGGAGGGCACCAAAAACATAGTTATACTGCATAGTTAAACATAAACATAGTTAAACAATAATTCCAAAGTTGTATTGTAACTGTGTGGTGGTAAACTGGCGTAATTATATTTTTTTAAAGTTGTATTTAAAAATATAATTGAATTCACTCCCCTGTGGGAAATAGGATGGATCATGGATATGCCTATAGGGAATGTTTTCAGATCTTCTAAACAGCTGTTCTTATTCTTTTATATATTTAAAAAACGACACAATAGCTCTAGTAGTTTCTAAGGAAACCTGTTTTAAATTTTCATATTGCAAATTTCCAACCCCCCCCCCCAAGAGCTAATATATATAAAATACTAGCCAAAGTACCCG
Organism: Nephotettix cincticeps; assembly: GCA_023375725.1. NCBI lineage: Eukaryota > Metazoa > Arthropoda > Insecta > Hemiptera > Cicadellidae > Nephotettix > Nephotettix cincticeps. The sequence continues at coordinate 48,840,799 of CM041784.1, read as the reverse complement.
TTCTTCGCACGGGTTAAAAAGGCTGAAAGGTGTAGGCTCTACTGATACATTTAAGTTATTGTTAATTAATTCTTCATTGTTTACAAAATGACAAAACACGAGTGTCTACAACATTTCAAAGTAACATCTGTCAAATGTTGGGAGAGGATAAGGATTAATGTAATAGAGAGACGTCGGAAAAAACTTAAAATCTACCATTCCGCTATTTCAAATAATTCACTAATTTCGATCCAGCAGTTTATCTGAAAAATCAACTTTATTTCTTCTTCTTCCCGAACTGTCAAAATATAGTGCAAACGGATGTTGTCATTAGAAAATGTAAACATTGAAACCTAGGACGGTCACGGAAGCTCTTTCTTCTTATTCTTCCCGAACTGTTAAATTTTAGTGTTCACGGCTGTTGAGATTCAAGTAATTTTACACATTCATTACATACTTACATTACATTCATTACATTCTTTGAAAATGTAAACATTGAAATTTAGGACGTTCATGGGGCGTAGCCCGAGGGGATTTTAAGGGAACTAATATGCCTATGTGTTGCATGAGTTTAAGATCTACCTTTCTGTAAAATTTCAAACCGGTCGGTTCAGTATTTTTCGCATTTACTTGCCACAACAAAAACCCACAAACAAACCCACAAACAAACATACAGAAACCACCTCTTCTTTATAATATTATAGATATCCCACATATCAAAATATATAAGCTGGGAGTTTAATACATTCCTCTTTGGATAATATTTGACTCAATTTAGGAGAATATAATTCATATCACGTAGAATGAATATAAGAAAAACACAATGAATTGTATTTATATTCCTACAACAAAACTATTCAGTTTTTTAAGCTCTGCTAAAGCATTTTATTTTGTATCTTTTGGTTTTACTGTGCTGTTTCCTTACAATCTAAAAACTGATTCTGATTTATTTTCCATTTTAAGTACACTTATAAATAGGAAATACTCACCAATCTCTAGAGAGCATTTCTTAGAGACACTTTTTATTATTTTAGCTGTGTAGAAAAGAAAATCAATTCCCACTCAATTCTTAAAACAGTGTTAAACCCAAACCTCATTCATACCCAGTAATGAAACTAGTTAAACTGAAACTTGGAACTAGTTACTAAAGTGAACTAGTTAGTGAACTATGAAACTGGTTATGTTGGTGTCTCTAAAGCAATAGGCTACTTACAAGGATTTTAGGTAAAAGGATTGTGCTGACACAGTAAATAGTATGAAATAAACGAATGAAAATAGTTTACTCACACTCCCAAACATACAGTAAATACATTAGAATTAAAGATAATAATAATAATAACAACAACAAATAAAAATCTAAATTTTTGCCACAATTCAGCGAGGAAAGGTCTAGATGGGCAGTTGCCTGTGCGTTGACCGCAGTTGTTATATTATTATTAATGGCAAATTAAGGTCAAAATAGAAAAAATAAGACAATGAACAAGTAGTAATTTCAATCATTAGTCTTTGGGATTTAATTTTTAATTAATATGAAATTATTTTAACTATGCTTATGTTTTAATGAACTTAAAATTTATTTCTTGTCGATTTCTATACTATTTTTTAAAATTATAGTACGGTGCAAATATGTACGTATTATAGTTCGATACCTTTTCCATTCTTCGATGGCAACAACCATTTAACTTCAAAAGAATTTCCGTTATATTAAGGTGAGAGGAAATAAAAGTATTAAGGAGGAGAAGGTTAGGTCAAGGGTTGTGTCTCATGAAGTTTGGTTTTGATAAGAGCATCGACCGCTTCCATTCTAAACAAAAGCATACTAACCTGTTTTAAACTGTAAATGAAGATGAGTGAATCAATTACTAATCCAATGTTTTAGCTTAAATTTAAACCCAGGCCAAAGAGAATCATTGCTGGTCTGAAAAGCAACAAACAATTTTGAAGAAGCTGAGATATATATATAAAATATATCCCATATCACGTGTTATAAAATACGTGATATAAAATACACGTGATATAAAATATATCCCATAATACGTGGAATCCAATTTTTTCAGAAGAAAACTAATTGAAGCTTCGTACATAACACTAGCAGACCAACCAATCAGTCAATCTTCCGACCTTTATGGCTGCCAATTCTTAACAAAGAACTTGAGGGATAGGGAAAACAAAGTAGACCTATATGTAGATAGTATTAATATAAATACAAACCAAAATTCTCATTGGATGCTAAATCGCAGTAAGGGTTGTAAGAGGCATTAGGTTATCTCTAAGTATAAAACTGTTTGATACATTTCGCATGGGTTACAGGTTTTTTTTGCCGCGGCCATTTTGTTTCCGGTTCCGGGGAAACGCCCACTTCTATTTAGATGATTTTGAGTCTTTGTGACGAGTGGACGTGTTCTGTTTATTATGTGCGCAACTGTTAGTGAATGGTATCGTTTGTTAGTGTTTCGACTGTTTTAAACTTTTTTGTTTTCAGCTTTTTACCGGCTAAGTTTGGTTTATGTACTAATCGTGTTATGGTTTTAGGTTCTAGCTCGCCTGAGGACGAGATCAGATACTTGATCCCGAAATGTTGTGAAACTTTGTTTCACTTAACGTGATGGAAAATGTCAATCACAAAGATGTATTGTTGGTAACCAGTGTTGATCGTTGGAAACACGGGTTAGTTACAGTGTTCGGTGCACTGTACCCAATCATTTCCCAGGATATTTACAGACAATAGTCAATATATAACCTTTTATGACATTAGGCAATGATACATGCATAGTCACAAGTCAAGTATTTCATGCAGGAATATGCAAGTCTGTTTTTAAGGTTGTCCAAATATGCAGTCATTTGTCACTTCACTCCATACGATGCTTATGTCAAAATACACACTTTATGCACAGTGGTTTTGTTTGGATCTAATACACAACAGTCAAAAAATTAATTCTAATTTATGTAGATTTTAAAATAGAAAAGAAATAATTACATGCATCTCAGTGTAAGAAATTGTACAACCATAGCAAGCCATCAATCAAACATTATTAATTCAAAATAATTCTGGTCAAAATACTCTTGATGGCTGTAAAAGGGCCTTTTGGCAAGCCACGAGAATAATTTTCTCTTAAAACAGGCAAGGCTAACATGCTGAGCTTTTAAAGAAAGCATGTTGAACAGCTTGAGACCAACATAACGGAACCATGATTGAGTCTTGCATAAGGTCTGTTTAGAGATATGCTGTTCCTTGTGACATGTTCATAAAAAACATTCCTAAGAGTTAAAACATGAAGATCTTGTTTAATTTTAACCAGACACAAAAATATACATATTAATGCCAGTTACAATAGAATAGAAAAACTCATTATTGCAGGAATCATGTATATTCATAAAACAAACAACAAATTATTACAATGACTTAAGTACCATCGTACACAATATACAAAAGATTAAGTACATTAGACTATGAAAGTATATATTATAAATACCTGCAAAAGCATGGAATATAAGAATAATTGCCAGGAAAATTTATATTTTGCTTAGTTTTAAAACTAATTTAATTTTGAAATTTTGTAAATTAGTTACTAATAAGTTTTTGAAGAAAGTATAAAATGTGAAAAAGGTATTTGAAATAGTAATCTGAGCTACAACACGGATTGATCGAAACAGTCAATAGATATCGAATTCTAAATTATGTTTTGTGATCAAATTTCAAAGCATATGCTTTTAAATTTATTTAAACTAGAAGAAATGTCTAGATGATGTTCAGTAAACTAAATTCTGTCAGCATCGGAGAAGCATGCCCCACTGTTCTGGCATAATAAACGTAAAGTCTACCAGTCTACCAGCGCGCCCTCTGCGTCCCGACACGTACAGCACACAAGCCAGCAGATAAGAGTCGTCCACGGATCCAGATATGACTCCCTTCAGAAAACATGGCACAATACCTTTCTTATAACAGTTAAGAGCTGGAGATTAAAAATGTTTAGAAGTTACGTGTGAAGTTACGTGTGTGTAGAAGTTAAGTTCAGTATATCTAATAGCATAAATAGTAAAAAGTTCTGAAAACAATTCCAGCAAAATCCAGTTTTGATCAAGACTAGAATGAATTGGGGATCCTTAAATTAATTGTACGTTCGAGTTATAAATCCGAGACGATACCAGTTAGGATACCTTCAGCTATGAAAATAGGCCTACAGTGGGCAAGGCAAGCAGATCTGGTAATAATTCTTATCACCCTTTTCTGTATTTAAAGGACAAGCTTGACATAATGGTCATTTACCCACAAACAAAGGTCGTAGTTAACAATACCATTAAAAAAGGCAAAATAAACAACCTCTAGATCCAAGATTTAATTTCAGAATTTCATATAAACCTGTTACTTATTGAGGAGGATTAATCACATTTGACTGGGACGGTAGCGACGTCTTGTAATCTAGCTACTTGGAGGTCACGAATTGTAAATAGTTGTGAAAGGTAGGTGTAGTGTTCTCTTGTATGAATTAACTATTGACTCCGCAAAGACTATCCTCATAATTAGACCAATTCGCAATCCAGAAGTTGTGGTCTGGATTCCACTTTAAACTGTAGGTCCATTAGTTGCCATCGGCTGTTAGGCTATTAATTAACAGTACTGTCTAAGGAGCATGTCAGACTTAGTCAGTAACAAGACTACAAGATCATCTTGCACTCAATCCTCATTCATACTTGGCTTAAAATACCTACATTGTAGTACGGTTGTCATTTCAATGATCTAATCTAGTTTAATCTAATCATGAATCTTTTCATAAAAAATTATCAAAAATTAACCGTTTTGTGAACAGCAGAAGCTCTTTTTTTAGATATTCACAATGAAATATGAACAAGGTTAAGGAAACGTTACAGATTTCCCGTCTGGTTGAACGCGCCTGAGGTTTCCGTGGAGTCCAATAAGATATATCTTAACTGCTAAAGCCGGTCGTTTGGATCCCCTTTACTTTTATCTCTGCTCATCTCTGAGGGCGCTCATATGATTGAGGATGTGCCTAAAGAGAGTTTAGGATGAATTGTAATTCTTTGTTAGGATTTCATTGATGCATATTCACTTTTTTACAGGATAAATAGTAGTGTCGGGTAACACCATCAGTCACAAAAATTTTAAATAGTGAATGAAAAAGAGTCTTTTGTAATCGGGTAAACGTGTAACACTCCACTCCGTTTGCTAATTAACACAATAGGTTTAGCACTCCTAAGTGCCTCCCAAGATATAGTACTCTGAGCTACCTCCCAATTCTTTTAATAAGCCTACTCTCAGCTGTCTCCCAATATTTCTAGTACTCTTAGCTGCCACTCAATACGTATAGTACTCTTAGTTGCTTCTCAATACGTATAGTACTCTTAGCTGCCTACCAATATGTATAGTACTCTTAGCTGCCTACCAATACGTATAGTACTCTTAGTTGCTTCTCAATACGTATAGTACTCTTAGCTGCCTACCAATACGTGTAGAACTCTTAGCTGCTTCTCAATACGTTTAGTATCTATTGGTTTCTCCCAACATTTAGTACTCTTAGCTGCCTCTCAATACGTTTAGTACCTATAGGTTTCTCCCAACATTTAGTACTCTTAGCTGCCTCTCAATACGTATAGTACTCTTAGTTGCTTCTTAATACGTGTAGTACTCTTAACTGCTTCTGCGTTTAGTATCTCTTGTTTCTCCCAACATTTAGTACTCTTAGCTGCCACTCAATACGTATAGTACTCTTAGCTGCCTCTCAATACGTATAGTACTCTTAGCTGCCTACCAATACGTGTAGAACTCTTAGCTGCTTCTCAATACGTTTAGTACCTCTTGGTTTCTCCGAACATTTAGCACTCCTAGCTGTCTCTCAATACGTGTAGTACCCTTGGTTGCTTCTCAATACGTTTAGTACTCTTATTGTCCTCCAATACGTGTAGTACTCTTAGCTGCTTCTACGTTTAGTACCTCTTGATTTCTTCCAACATCTAGTACTCTTAGCTGCTTCTACGTTTAGTACCTTTTGATTTCTTTCAACATGTAGTACTCTTAGCTGCCTCCCAATACGTGTAGAACTCTTAGCTGCTTCTCAATACGTATAGTACTCTTAGCTGCATCTTAATACGTTTAGTACCTCTTGCTTTCTCCCAACATTCAGTACTCTTATCTACCTCCCAATACGTGTAGTGCTCTTAGCTGTCCCTCAATACGTTTAATACCCTTTGATGTCTCCCAACGTTTTGTTTAATTTTTGATAATATTATTCAGTTTTTTTATGTTTATACCTTAGTTGCCACTTTTTGATTTAATGTTTTATATCCATACTCATAGCTGTGCCACTCGTGCTATGATTGATTGTATTATCTTTGATCTACTGTAGAGCATCAGTCACCCGGTGGCAGAAGTCAAGTTTGGCGTGCAGTTTGAAAATATCCACCAACCCTACAAGAAATAAGATTAGACATTGCATATTATTGGCACGCGTATAGCTGTTGATATATTTGTTATTTTATTTAATTATTGCATTTCTTGTGATTCTATTCTATTCATTCTTTTATTCTATTTTGATAGTCCATTTTTTGTTGTGATCAATTTTTTATCACTCACTAATATTAACTACGTACTAATATTAAATTAGTGTACATAGAAACTTGTGTTAACATAATATTTTTCTTAAAGTAGGCTATATTTTCATTTGCAGTTTTCAAAACAAGTCACACATATACAACATTTTTAGTCCCACCTTTTTCCATTTAATCGTTATTTCACTATCTAAAACTGGCTTATTTCTTTTGTTTGTTTTATTTATTTAGATTGTTTTTATTATTCAAAGTGTATAAATAACAAGGTTTTCCTGCAACAGCTGATCAGCATCGATGTGGACTTTCCTGAGCTTCTGGCTCAAGTTGATTTCAAGCCACCTGAACGAACAAAATCTCTAGCACCCTTTGCTAAAATCATCTTTATGAAAACTACAGCCACCGCAGCTTCATGTCTAGACTGTAAAGGATGGGAACCCAGTTGTCTTAGGGTGTGGACATTTTTGATCGTCCTTGGCGGCCTTCAGGTGTCAGCTGCTGAAAGCTCATACTGATGCAGTAAAATAGTGCAAGTGTCTGCACCAGTATTTAATTACATTTAGTCAAATTTACAAAGTTAATTCTTGTCTCAGTTGTAAAATTGTGTCAACTGTAATTGCAATGGCTATTGTTGTTTCTTTTGTATTTATTTATTCACGCTTTAATTTTTGTACTGTCAACAATGATTATAGTACTGCAATTTCAAAGTTATTAGCTTACACGAGTTAATTTGCATGAATTATTTCCTTTGTAATTATGGCAGCAGATGTGATATTTTTGTTAGTAATTTAATTGGAGATGAATTTTGGACTATTATTTTTGATTGATTCCATATTGTATTTATTTATATAAAGACTTATTTATCTTTTGTTTATTTTATTTTCTTTAAGCTTGACCTGTTGATGTTAAAAAGGAAGGAAACTAACATTTAATTATATTTTCTCTGTACTATTTAATTATTTATTATTTATTTTGCTCGATACTACTTAATAAAAATAGGGTCTAATGGTATTGCTAGTCTTACACATTATGCGTGTATTTTTTCCAATGTCACGTTAAGTGTTATACATTATGTAGTTTAATTTAACTTAAATGTTTATATTAGTATTCTATTGTAGCTCTGACACAACAACTGGCACACGTTTCTGGTACGAAAAATGAACGAAATAAGTGTGTGCAATAAGTCCACTCTATTCTATAACATTATACGAATCCTTAGCTATCTTTGAAAATCAGTTCGGCTTCCTTGGTGTAGGTTAATCGGAGACAGAACTAACTGAGGGTTCTGAGCAGTTGGAAAACCACTTAAGCGTGACGTTGTCGATTAGACCTCCCTTTCAGGACTGTGCTTTAAAGGTTTCTTCCGGTTGAGAAAACTTTATCCCTCCACACGCTTATAATAATGTACAGTGGAAACGCCGGATGTTTTATAATCTTCCTTCCTACCTTTTCCATCTGTACATTTCAGCTTTTCATAAATTCTCGTGTACGATTTTTTATTTTTTATTTTACTATCCAAAGGCAAAGCAAATGTATTTGGAGTGGGGTTCTACTTTTTATACTTTTTACTGTCCCACGTTCTCATCCCAGGAGGTCTAGGCCATCATCCGGGACCATTTTACACATTACATCAGGCTAGACCTCACTAGGTCTGGTAGTGATAATGTGATAATAGCGAAAACTATTGTTGATTGGCGGGATTTGAACCTGGAACTATGAACACCAAAATCCCGAGCTCTACCCAATAGACCAGCGCGCTCTCCTGGAGTTCCACTTAATACACAACTTATAATAATGCTAGAATATAAAGCAGGATCGGAGCAGACGTGACAAAATAGTTTCATCAGTTTATTAGTTCAATAATTAGGTTTATAAGCACATTAATTATATATAACAAATTAAAATTACTATAAAATATTTATGGAATATTAAGGTAAATTATTGTCCAGGTAAACTATGGGGCAAAGTGAAAAGCAAGGCTTTGTGTCTGACACAGTGGTAAGTAACCGTAGGAAACTTTAACAGATTTGCAGACTCTGTGGCACGTGAGCTAAATGGGAGAATGTTTCAGGTATTTGTATATCGCCATTGGTGGTCGAGTGGCTCATTAGATCTGGTATTAGCTGGAATTTTTAGCAACCTAAGGTCTCTAACAACTCAGTTCAGTCGGATAGACCTTTAGAAATAATAAACTTGAATTTGAACTTGAACTTAATATCGGTTCATCTTCTTCTGGTTTGAGTTGGTTGAAGACAAATAAACCCATCCAGCCTTAAGGGGTTGCGTTCCTGTCTTTTCCACCAGGTCGTCTGTTTTTGTTTAATAGCTTTGGAGTGTCAAGGTTGCGAGCTTACTATCTCTGTATACCTTCAAATAGACTTGTACTTGTACACTGGCCATTTGACTATACTTCACCCCTTTCCTGCGCGTCAGTATTTGACTGGAGTCCGTTTACGGGTACACCTGTGGATTCCACCGTGCGCGTCTCATGACGTTGGTGTGATTTTGTGGTTTCATCCAGCAACATTCAAGTGCTCTAATGACTTTTACATGCTGATATAGATCTCAGAGAAGAGGAGATACTTCACAATTTTATATATTTTTGAAAAAACAAACGTGAGGAAGCAAACCTATGAAATCTAGGAGCGATTAGACGAAAACGTTTTGTTGACGAACCTTCTGTGTCGCCCGTTGACGGGAGTCTGGACTCAAACTTTTAAAGAAAAAGAATTGAAAGAGTAAGAAAACGTGCAACACCTACGACATGCAGAGAGCATGCAATTTTCATTGGAACTGTGCAGAAGACCAACCTCCCGCTAGTGAGGACGACGATGACTAGAAGACTGATAATTTTGTTTCTGTTGTACATAGTCTTTGTGGTTATTAATTTTAAACATTACTAATTATTATTATTTATTTGCATTTACCAAAAAATGTAAATAAATAATAATGTTGACTATTCCAAAAAAACTTATACGTTTTTCGATTTAGAAAAAGTAGGCTCATTTTATGGATACATTTTTCCAAAAAATTATATCATATATTTACAACAAGAGATATTACACTACCTGCAATGTTTTATTATTTGAATATGCAACGTTTCTTCAATAAAAACACATGTCCATCACTTTTGTACTTTTTTTCTAGCCCGGTGGAATCCGCCGTGCGCGGCCCTTGACGTAACTTTTTTGACGTAACCCCTCACGGGCTAGCAGCTACCATTTTCTCACTTATCCTCAACATTACAAGTTTGACTTATCTTAGCTGTATGAAGTTAATGAACGTCGTGAAGTACAGAGACAAATTCCAAAATTTGTCTGATAAGGGACTTGTAGACAAGAGTTATAATTCTGACAATCATATAATCATACGGTGACCAATTCACAAACATATATTACATTATAAAAAATGGAGGTTAACGTTTAAACAGTAAAACATTTTTGGTAAAAGAATACCTTACACCAATATTAAAAGTTGTAGGTCTACTAATGTATTGGTATGAATTATTCTATTAATTCTATTAATTATTTTACATATATATTTTTGGGTTGTTTTTATATTCGTGATTTTGTTTTTTTAATTTCAATAATATGTTTATAAAAAAGTCCATATGCAACAATTTTAAAGTTATGTCAAGGTGACACATAAGCCCCAGTCGGCTTGTCTACGTGTTGATACGTGATAAAGAATAGATTATATTCAAATAGTACCTGGTAACGATGATGCTCACTGAATTGCAAATTCGTGTTGAAAAGTAACTCAAACAACAGAGTACTTTTGATTGTTTAGTTTACTTAATGAAGAGTTGAAACAGTTATACACTACACAGTTAATATGTTAATTTGTTTGCTAATTTGATTCAACTTTTAATAAAAAGCAGGGAGGTTTTTTAAGCACAAGACCTGGATACACGTTGACTCCAGTGGTATTTAGAGGAGAAAAATTAGATTTGTAACCTTATATAAACATTCGATCTACCAAATCGCGTATGTTTCTAGGCTGGCTTTGGAAAAACTGCGAGTTCTGTATAGATACAGACTTCGTTCATTATTATGCTCTGTGCTTTAGAATGCAGTTGATTAATTTCATTCCCGATTGAGGGACCATCGGGGACCTGAGATTTCTCGGTTGAGGAACCACTGATGGACAATCCCGACATTTCACAATTGAGGCACCATCGGGGATCCATCCTACCGGTAGTAGTCAAGTTGAAGCTGGTCCAGTCTGTAGTGTTGCCAGTATTGTATTACTGGTTTTCTGTATACGGTAACAGCATTACCGTGAAGACCCGACTCCAAAAACTGCAGAACACCGCAGTTCACTTCGTTCATTGTGTCCATAGATGTGAGCATACTTTGGACTACCGGGTTGCTGCTATTTTTACGATTGATGGAGTGTGTATGATTCAAACTTGCAAACTCATCCGCTGGGTGTTGCTCTCAATGAGCCACGATACCTGGTGGAAAGACTTGTTGCTCACGGGCAGTGCTGTGACAGGGACCATCGGAGATTTCCCGGTTGAGGGACCACCAATAAACAATCTCGACATTTCACAATTGAGGAACTTTTGGGGACTCATCCCGAGATTTCCCGGTTGAGGGACCACCGATGAACAATCCCGACATTTCACAATTGAGGAACTTTTGGGGACTCATCCCGAGATTTCCCGGTTGAGGGACCACCAATGAACAATCCCGACATTTTACAATTGAAGGACCTTTGGGGCCGATCCCGAGATTTCCCGGTTGAGGGACCACCAATGAACAATCCCGATATTTCACAATTGAGGGACCATTGGGGACTGATCCCGAGATTTTCCGGTTCAAATAAACAATATAGACTGTTCGATTGATCCTGATTAGGTTAGTTTACTTTCAATAGATATTTCTTACTATGGTAATAACAAGTACTACTTGAACTAAACATAAAAAAGTCGGTAACTCAGATTTTTAGGATATAACTCCCACCTAAATATCTCTATACCTTTATTTCCAGGAAAACCCCCTCCAACCAACCCCAAACATTGTTGGATGATGATGACATGATCGCTATATATTTATTTACTGTTTTTTACATCACAATTACATAGCTTACAATAATAAAATAGAAAACTTGGAAAAATGCCAGGATTGTCAGTCGTCAACTTCGATATTAGATTAATCTAACGATGTTTATGGGAAGGATTTGGTATACTGGATGATTTTAAGGGATTGTTTTAAACCAAGTACAACACTTCTGGCTTGTGAGGGACTTGTGATTAACATTACTTACAACAACCTTGCTGTTCATATTATTCGTTGTAATGCTCCAGCCAGTTTCAATTTTTTTATTTAAAAAATCTTATAACATGAAATATTTTTATTACGTAGAATAAATGATTAAACTTGTATTTCGGAAAGTGTATTCTTATGAAGTATATCAGTATAACAAAAACAAATATTCCCAACCTCTAAGTTAGTCTGTCTCAAGCTCCAACGACCAAACCTGAAGGGAGCGTCATTGATACATATAGGCATACATACATATTATAGTTAAGTAAAATATTTGAGTTAACTTACTTAAGTGGTTCGTAGGAGTTGCTCTCCTGTCGTAATCCTTCTTCAGCAGACTGTCTAGTATTTGAAGGTGATCCATCTTTGCTCCTCTTCTAGAAACAAGAGTTTTATTACTGTTATTAAAACTGATTTAAATATTTACTAAGCTATATTTCACTAAAAGACCTTATTGCTTGTTTTTATAAGCTTAAAAACTAGTAGGCCTATGGTATCCAAAATATATTGACTGATATAAATAGACTCTACAAAAGTTATTATACAGGGATTCATAAAATAATAATGGTGTTTAATGGCTGTTTAAAACCATTTTAAGACGAATTACATATTTCATATTAATACCCCTGCATCCAGTAGTTCAAATATTTTTGGTTATATAAATAAAAACAGCTGTTATTGTCGTGCTGATCGACCAAGTTACAAAGTTGGGAAAACCAAGTTGGTTTTCCCATGTAATTTTTAAGTAAGATTTATTTTAAGATTGAGGAGCCAGGTAATCCTCAAGGAGCATGTCTAAAAATGACTGCGTACTGTCCCGCCTTTACACGAGTAGGGGTGTGTCTTGACAGGGGAGGAAAATGTCTCGCTTCACCCCGTAAGTCTGCATCTCAACACGCGACTATTCGTCGTTTCGCCGGCGAAGATTTTTCTCGTTAGTGGAAATTCACTTTCCCGTTGTTTACTTAACGTAGCCATAGTGAATGCACAAATTATGTATAGTTTTAATACTCAAAGGAAAATTCTTAGAAGAATATTCATCAAAGATTTAGCGTTGTCTCTCACTAGGCCATTTTGTCTAATGAGGTCAAATATCCTAACGTTTTCACTATCCCGGAAAGAAGTAATTCGTAACACAACTGGTGAAAATTTATTTATTAATAATATTCAAAAACGTGAAGGAACAAAGCAAAAAGTCATGACTCATGACTCACCGTTCGCCGGCTTCGCCACGCTCTCGCCCTAAATTTCATAATTTGGCCAAATTTAATGTATTCTGTATGTTTTAATGTCTTTGTGTATGTTTCCGTGTGTAAGTGTTTTCAAGACGACTCATCACTACGTCAGTGTTGAGGATAAATTTTAAATGTGGTATTCTGACTTGATAATGGACTTTTAAGTCCGAATCCTTGGTCGTCAGCACCTTAACTTACGATCACCGACAGCACTACAGGTATTTTAACCTTTAATTCTAGTAAAATCAGTGATCTGGAGGCTACAATGGTCAAAAAAGCAAAAAGGTGACTTTTGCCCTACAAAGAAACCCGCTACTCTGAGAATCGACGTGACGTCTGTAATAAACTCATAACTTGCAAGGATTTGCTATATTAGTTAATTATATGACTAAAAGAGACCTGGAGAACAATGTTAAAAGACCAAGAACCTATTTTTAATCAAATTTGTTATAGTAAAATTTCTTACTAACAATAACTTGATTTTTCATATTTATACAATTTGAAAATATTGCATTTACACACATATTCAACAAACTGTAATCATATTTCAATGAATTTATTAATAAAACATTGTATGTATAATGTCTTATAATTTTTAAACCAATATCTTTGTGTAATAAACAATCTCACCAAGGGTCTCATCAAGTAACTTTCAATAACGTGACTTCTCGCGGGTTAAATAAATTTCAAATTGTGTTGTCTGTACAAACATGTTTTCCGATCAAGAAAATGCTAAGTTTTGAATTTTATTAAATAAACAGATGGTTTTTTGTGGACAACGCCCAAAGCTTTTTTATTTAAAAAAATTGAAATTGAGCTCTTATAAAATAAAGAAACAAAGAGTCAGTCTTCAATATACTAAGAGAAATGTTGTGCAAGTGGGCTGAAATAGATCATCGTCTAGTGGTCTGCAAAGCAAGAATTTGGGGCATGTTGAAGTTTATTAGCTATTTATAAAACATCTATTCATGTCAAGAATTCAACAATATAAATAATTTTTTGTAACTTTCCTCGTTTTATTTATATTTCATAGTTAAACTCTATCACTATTTTATAAACAAACTATATTTAAAATGCTATGCGTAAAATATTTATATTTGATTTTGTGTTTGACGTATTTCTTTTTAATTTTTATTTTTCTCGATGATTATATAATTATGCTACACATACTAAACTATTACACTAATTAGAACGCATATCAACCAGATAACCAGTACCTCAATTCAAATTTCATTACCAATTCAGCTTTTTAAAGAATAACATGTCACAACTACATTAAAATTAGAAGTCAATAAGAACATTTTATAGTCCTTTGTTTGAAATTCATTGTTGGTGATGGTGTATTTATGTTATTTAGATTAACTATTGCGGAAATTTTCCATCACGAATTTATGTAAAACAAAGTTTCACGACGTTTCGGGATCTGGAATCTCATCCTTTCTCAGATGAACATCTAAAACATAACACAATTAACACATAATCCGGACTAAGCCGGTATTAAGTTGAAAACATAAAAGTTGAAAGCAGTCAAAAAACTTACAAACAAACCATTCAATAACCATTACACACATAAAAAACACAATGGCCGCGGGTTTTGCCGCGGCCATTTTATTTCCGGTTCTGGTGGGACAAGTTTTTTGACTGCTTTAGACTTTTATGTTTTCAGCTTTATACCGGCTTAGTCCGGATGATGTTTTGATTGTGCTATGTTTTAGATATTAGTTTACCTGAGAATGGGATCAGATTACAGATCCCGAAACGTCGTGAAACTTTGTTTTACATAAAATAGTGATGGAAAATGCCCGTAATAATAATCTAAATAAAATTGTATAGTCCTTTCAATTAAAAAAATTAACATATAACAATAAATTAATCTTGTTTTTCAATATAAACGAAATGCTGTGAAAAAATATAGCTTAGTGGTTATTTTTCCATGTTCTTTTTAGCTAAAGTTTTTCTTTTATTACATCCTATGTTCACATCAAGTAAAATTTTTTGTAATATTTGTGTTATGTTTTTATATTTAAACAATATGACATTTAAAAACTAATTTTTAATTTTTTTATGTTAAATAAATAATGTATAAAATATTATTTATAATTTTATTATTAAACATAAAATTTATTAAAAATTAAAATATTAAAAAAATTACAAAAAAATAAAAACTAAAAATTATTTTAAGTTTTCATTTTATAGTCTTTGTTTTAATTCTTGTTTTTGTTATTTATGTTGTTTGATTAACTATTGTGTTTTCCATTTATGTAAAACAAAGTTTCACGACGTTTTTTGTTGATTTTGTTTTTGTATATTGGTTGTGTTGACCTTATTTTTGTTTATTTGTTTATTATTTTTTTATTCTGCTTTGAGTTTTTATTTACTTTTTTTTTTTTTTTTTCACTTGATGTTTATTTTTTTAGTTTGTTAGTTTGAGTTTTGATCTGTTTTTTTGTTTGTGTTGTGTTTTTATTATCTAAATATTGTGTAGTCCTTTCTTATATGTTTTTATTGTTTTTTTTATATTTTTGTGTTTTGGGTGCGAAATATTGTCCCGTTTTATCCTTCATTACAGGTTCAGTCTCCTTAAAATCATTTAGTCACAACTGTATTACGTTTATGTTATTTATGGTATAATAATCGCCAATATTTTCAACCTGAACGATAATCTTTTTGTGAATATTTTGTCAGTTATTGTAAACATATATTGGGCTACGATAAAAGTTCCAAGCTTGAAATGGCGGTCCCAGTGGATAGTCAAGTGTGCTTTCCTTATATAATATTACAATACGCTGTTCTCGAGTCATAATCTTATTGATTTAGCGTAGTCTCCAAACAAATATTTGAGATATGTTCTCTGCGCTGTTTGAACTGAAGGGTAACTTAGAGTAGTATTTTAGAATTTTAAGTATTACAGTATAACGTTTTAATTTAAGGTGATCATAAGAGATTGTTTTCCTTAATGTACATAATATGTTTCCTGGAGTACTTAAGGGGATTTGCTTCTCAAAAATTGATAAAAATAAAAAATATTTCTTCTAAATATACTTTTTTTAGTTCTAAATAAGGAAATATACTCTTCAAATATGAAACTTAGAATTTAGTGGCATAACTCAAGTTTTTCCAAACCTTTTTACGTATACATTCACCAAATTTTACAGCACGAAGTGTCGAATATACTAAAGTTGATTTTTGGCTATGTTTTAGGACTTATAATTCTGAAAGAACAGTTGAGGTTAGGGGATGAAACTTTTAATGCTAGTTAACAGCGATATAACAAAAGATATTTTGTATTTTGAATGTTATTGGACAGTTTTTTATCTGCAAATAAAATATTGTAAATTTAAAATTATATTTTTATATTCTTTTAAAACACAATGATGAAAGTGCATGCATTTTTAGTTTACCTAAATACATACAATTTGTTACCAAAATGATCAACTTTTAGTGAGTACTTATTACAAAATATCAATTTAAAAAATGTACTGTTTCTAAGAAAAATACACATTTTTGCTATCAAAAAATAAAGAAAAAATAAAACAATGTTTTTTCATTGTTAGGTCTCTATAGAAGACTGCCAAGGATCAGAAAATAAAAGAAAAAATGTTTTTTACGGGTAGCGAATACTCTTAATGTACAGTTATTTGAGTAAAGAATGTTTCTGGTACAAGGAGTGAGCAACTAGACACGACTGCTTCAGAGGTCGAGAAATCTGTGTCTCTCTCTCTCTTATACACAAAAATATTTTTTATTACGTGAGTCACTTCAAAAGTTTAAGAGCATTTATTTCGATATACAACAGTGTGACATTTTTTCTTTTGTAAATGGACTGAACGAAAAATTTAATCTACAATCCTCCTAAATAGTAGAGTCCTGTGATTGATGCAACTTTTAATTGGTGTAACTCGTATGATTGACAGTATGTTTAAAGCTGTGCATTTTTTTGTTTTATTTTTTGCATTTTTGCTGCCTGTTATGATTCATGTCACACATTAGGTCTCGTTTTTGCACCTCTTACGTTATTTCTTGGATGTATATATTTTTATGATATGGATGTATTGTATCTGAATTACCTACTGTATATCTTGTGTATCGTTCTGTGATATTTGCTTCTTGTTTTATTTTCTCTGTAAATCATGATGCATGATTATTTCAATGACATTATTGGTATTACAATATTTTTATGACTTATTATTGAGGTAAGGAATGTGTTTTGATTTTACCTGAACGTTATGATTAGACCTTAGCACGGATTACGGTTTGATATACGGTTTGTACATGGAAGTTTTCGTGTGTATGTATACTATTTGTCTACTTTTTTGTATATTTTTGTTCATCATATATTTATTGTGCATATTTAGGTTTTTAGAGGGATTGGCTTTTTGTGTTGAATTCTTTGTTAGCTTTATTTATTAGTTTGTGTTTATATCTTGTATATCAGTGTAACCTACTGTAAATGGCTATATCCTTTGGAAGAATAAATAAATAATAATAATAACCCTGATATACGTGACTACTTAGGAATTGCTATACGTTCGTGTTTGGTCCGGACGTTTTGTATATGTTTTTGTGTCTGTCCGTGTTCATGCCGTTCAAAGCGAAAATATCTCCGTAGCAGACCTGCGTCCTCGGTGAGTTTTTAAAAATTAATTATTAATCGTTAATTAACATTTTAAATGATTAATCCATTACCTGGTGACCAAGCGTTGCTTGGTAAAGTATACAAGTGTGTATTGAAAATGCCTCCAATGACATAATATAAATTTACTAAGTTTAATTAAATATTAAAAATAATTTTGTATATTAAACAGTTACTATAGACGATTTGTAAACTAACTTGTCTAAACGTAACAAAATATAGATAAGCCAGGATTTCAAAAGCAGAACCTTCAGCTTTCAATCTTCACTTCTCCTTCACAATTTTCCATAATATGTTATCATTGTCAACAGGGTCTATCATGGGGTTGTTATAAAATGTGTGAAATGTGTAGAACTCAAAAACAAGTTCTACGAACATTAGAAGATTTGATTTTAGTGGTAAAGTGCATGTACACATAATATGTTTTTTATAAATTTCTAACATTTTAAAATGAATCTTTCCCTTGTTCATGCCTCCTACTTGTAACAGCTGTTATTGTGAAATTAAATAACATAAATATTAGTATGAACATCAGAAGTTATTTACATAAAGATTTTTTTATTTTCCAATCACTTTATTTAGGATTTAGGATAAATTTTTATAATTGTAAGTTTGACATTTTTATTAGTTTGACTGATTCATATTGAATAATAAATTATTTGTGTACAGCAAGCTACTTCTCTATTAATATTGAAAAAGTAATGATATCCATGTTAATAAGACATGTCAGAAAAATAATGAAAATTGCAATTTAAAATTTCTTGGAACTTGCATCGAAACTTAGACGTTTCTAATCATCAATTTGAACTATGTTGCTTCTAAAATGTCAAAGGGAATCTATTGAAAAGAGAATTCAGTTTCTATGTTTCTCTTGATTTCCTTTTAAAGGTCTATTACGTACACATATTTAAATCGTATATGTATATATTTATGCGCATTTATTTATTTATAATAAATAACATATCGTAAAAAACAAAAATAAATAACAAGATAAATAGTGAATAGTTTACACAGTAAATATTAAAATTGTGGTTGCATTAATTATGAAAAATATTGACATTTTGACTTGTAACAATTTAGAGTGTTACTATACGTCAAAATCACAGTCCATTTCAACAATACTATTATAATCCTTACACACGGTAGAGGGGGGTGAGACATAGTGTGCTATGAAATCTTACTTTAGGGAAGAAGAAGATAAAAAATATTATTATTGGGTTGAGTTTTACGTTTCCCCCTAACTCATAGCCATTAAGATATTTAATAATTTCGGTGTCTGAACTTTTCATCTCTTTACGTTATTGCTTTCCTTTATCATGTCCATGATTATTTAAACAGTTTTGAAATATATAGTAATCATTATAATAGTTAGTTATAGTAAAACAGGAAAAATATATGTTAATAAAACTTTATAATCATTTACTGAACGTAATAATAAAAACTTAAGAAACATTTAAGTGTTTTGAAGGACATTTCTAACAAAATTAGTTTGAAAAGTATCAAGGAATATTTTTCTATATTATGGAATGTTTAGGCTTGATAAGTCTATAATTATAATTTTAAGTTTGTAAATAGCTCTAGTCTTGTATAGGGGACCTAGTATATTGACCCTACCCCGTTCAATGGATTCATGTAACATTTATGACCAATAGATTCCCTATTTTATTCTGATTCCCATTAAATGGAATCTAATAAAAAAAATTATATAAAATGGAACATTGGGAAAGGTCACAAATAATGACAATATCAACGATATTTTAAAAACATGATGATTGTCAAACTAAAATAACCATACAATACATTTGCCATGATAATAGGTTTTTGACACTATAATATTAGTTTTTTAAAGACCAGTTTTAATACTGATTTAAATTTACATAGTTTTGTTCTATTTTAGTTTGCAGGAAGGGCATTAAAAAGCTCTATTGAGTAAAAATAATTTTATCTTTCAGAAGAAACTCGTTTTATGAATTGAAGCGGAAAGAGAAGAATCGATGTGGAAACTGTAATGACTGTTGTTTTTAAATTCATACAGTTGTGCATTTTTAACAAAAAAAACTAGATTATAAAACAAGCTGATCAATGAAAGCTATTTTTCATCTTTTAGTGTGTCAGAATTTTCTCGTAAATAAAATACATTTTAAATATATACTTCTATAATAATTATTGAAGGGTGTTTGATATTTTATGTATTCGGTTATACTTAAGGTTCCAAATTGGGACCCATACTTTTTAATATTAATATTAGTGATTTACCCTCCAGTACTGCCAACTCATGTAGAGAAGGTGTTTGCCGATGACCTTGGTACATCTGTTAGAAAATCAGCTTCAAGATAGTACCATATTAGTTAACGAATGGTGCTCAGCTAATAACTTGTCCTTGAACTTAAGTAAAATCTGGCATTTTAGTTTTAGTAGTAGACCTATAGAAAACAATTGAATATACCTAACGTTTTTAGGAATTACACTTGAGTTGGTTTGTTATCTCAGTTAATAGGAAACTATCTTGAGGTTTATTCCTGCTCTCTAGACTAACAGGAAATGTAAGCAATTTGGCATTGGTGAATGTTTATTAAACTTTACTTGTTCATATATGTCTTATGGGATTAAACTACCGCACAGCGCAATATAAAAGAGCTATCGGTATGTAATGTACTACTGTAAACTACTTTTTATGAAACTTGGCATTCTCACTCTCCCTTCGATATTTGTTTTGTATTAACTATGACATGGCCACACTAATTTAGAAGTAATAACCGTCCACTCTGATGTACATAGTCATAATACAAGAAATAAACATTATCTTCGGACTCTTTTTTATTATTACAGTAAATCACAAAAGATTTACATTCGTTGGTTTTAGACCAAAATGAAATCTTACAATATAGAAACCTTTGCATATGCCTCTTTTTCAATTTGAAACAATCTTAGATCAAATTTTTTGAACGAAATGTCTATATAATATTGATGAGTTTTTCAATTTTTAACTAGGTCTAGTTGACCCTCGAATGTTATTTTATTTTATTATAGGTACGTATATTATACTGTTAGCCTGTTTTAATTCTATTGTTATTTATTTGTGTGTATTACCCTAGGAACAAATGGTTTCGTGTAATTTAATAATTGTTTTGTAATATTGACATGTGTCCATGAATTTTGTAAAAACGTTTACGGAAATTCAGTTCTGAGTTCTGAGCTATAGATGGATCTTAATTCTTGATCTTAATTTTTAGTAAAAATTCCATTAACACTGTCAACAGAATGGGAGGACGAAGTGAGGGGTCTCGAAGTCTGTTTGTCTTAAATCTCTGTTGGAAATCCCATGTGCACTCTGTAACAAAGCACCTGGAGCCTTTGTCGTACTGTATCTCCAGCATCCTAACTGGCATTCATTCAATGAAGATATAATGAACGATACGTTGTTTACAATAATTATTGTTGGTTAGTGGACTGTAGTAATGTTAGTTTTTGCATGAATTATTAGTGTATCTTTTAATGTGTGCGAAGTGTATAAGCATAATTTTACCGTTGATAAAGTGAAAGGTTGGTTTCACTCTGCCTTGAAAAAACTTGTTAGAATTTAAGAAAGGTTTAGCTAGCATGTTATGAAGTTTTCTTTGTAAGAGATCACCCTCTAACAAAGATCATGAAAATACTGATACAAGAAATGTCATAAATTAACAGTAAGTATTGTTGATGTTTTGTTTTATCATAAATGTTTTTAGAATAGTTTATTACATAGAAACACTCACATATATTTTACATATAAACTCCATTGATTTATTATATATATATACAGGGTGTTCATTAAAGTCGGGGACAAACTTCGAGGGGTGATAGTACTCATCAAAATAAACAAAAAATTTCTAATAAACATATGTCGAAAAATCCTTCGTTTAACCGCTAGCCGCCATTTTGTATTTTATACAAAAAACTTTATATATAAAGGACTATTTAGGATACAGAAACCAAACTTTGCACACATATTTATTGGCTAAAGAGAAAAATATTCTCAAAGTATCATTAAGTTTGCTTTTATATTTTCAAAATGGCGGCGGTTCTTAAAGTTAATGGTTTTTTGTTATTTTAATTAAAATATTTTTAACCGCCGCCATTTTGAAAAAATTAAACCAAACTTAATGATACTTTGAGAACATATTTCTCTTTTGCCAGTAAATATTTGTGCAAAGTTTGGTTTCTTTATCTTAAGTAGTTCTTTATATATAAAGTTGTTTGTATAAAATACAAAATGGCGGCTATCGGCTGAACAAAGGATTTTTCGACATATGTTTACAGGAACTTTTTTGTTTATTTTGATGAGTACTATCACCCCTCGTAGTTTGTCCCCGACTTTAATGAACACCCTGTATATATTTTGTGGATCAGATTATATTGGCTAGTTGTTTGATGTGTTTGTTTTTCTGTTATGATATATTGGTGATTTATTGATACACATATATAAAATCATATTTAAGTATAGTAAAATGTATAATAAGTTTTAAAATCAATAGTTATTAGAAATTTTGTGTGTATAAATTAAGCTCTTAATTAGCTTTAAGCTAGATAGTTTTAATTGTCCTGAGCTACACAGAGAAATACGAGTAATTTAGAAAACGAATGCAAATTGTCATTAATTTCCTTTAATTACAGTTTTAGGATCACCGAATTAAAAAAAGTACGAGTTCATATGACAGTTTAATATTTTGATTCGATAAAATGTTAGCCCCAAAATGTGTGTATTGTTGTAATTTTGAGTATTAATTTAGCCCAGTATAATGTGATGCTTTTATTAATAGATTAGGCTGAAATAAGATGCATAACCTAGAATTTGAGGAATTTTCATTTTCTAATATTATAAAGGATTGGGGCCAAACGTTGTATAGAGATCGAGGCCACTGATAAATAATCGTATTTACTTACAATTAATTACTAACACCCATTGTACCAAGACTTATTCCCACTCAATTACTTAATATTAAACATTGTTGATTTCTCTTCAAGCCAATCGGCTTTTTAATGGGAATAAATGCTTTTCAGTTATAAAACTGAAAAAATTAACTTTTTAAAAATTAAAAATGTTTTTACGGTAGTTTTATCAACGCAAAAATTAAAAAAAATACTGTTTAAACCTCATTTTTGAATCGCTTCCCTAATCAGCATTTCTTGGCTTTCTGAAATCATAAATAGTTTTAGACTAAACTTTACACTAATTCTTTTTCATCACGAACATACTGAATCTTCAAACCTAGCACAATTAAATTCTTCATTCCGTAGAGTGAAACTATTTTTGCCAAAATTCAACTGTTTAAGATAACAAATTCTTCCAAATTCTTGACTGGGACGGTGGAGACGTCCTTTAATCCAGCTACTTGCAGGTCACGAATTGTGGATGGTTGTGAGAGATGATCTATGGACGTTGTGTTTCCTGGTGTGGATAAAATTTAAACATACTAGTACTTACCAAAAAAAACACTTAACTTTCGATTTAATGTATTTTTTAGCTTTAAAAATATATTTAGTTTATATTTTGTACGTTTATTGGTATAGTTGTAGCGAATTGTTGGTTCGGATTCCACGTTAAACTGTAGGTCCATTAGTTGTATGTGCTGCGTACCTACATGTCAGCCTTAGTCAGCAACAAGACTACAAGATCGCGCCACAATCATCTTACACTCAATCCTCATTCATACTTAGCTTAAATACCTGCACTGTAGTATGGTTGCCATTTCAATGATCTAATCTAATCTTATCCAATCCAAATTAGGCTACAAATTGTTTTTGTAATAAAAAAGTAGCCATTTCTTCAGAGTTGTATGGTTACATCTCCTGAGACATATTAAAGTCTTAGACCACCGAAGGATGGCTTCTTTATGTAAAGATGTGTAGTAAAGAGTTATATTTATTACTCTATGGCACATATTACATTATATATGTTACCCGGTGTTTATAACAGATAACTTTGTCAGTTCCAAACCAGTAAAACGTATCGCGTCTCTGCCTCATTATCGAAAAGGATGAGATAATTAACAAAGGACTGTGCTGACAACACTATTTCGCTACCCTGCCCTGTATTGTCCTATTTGAATCAACCGCTGTATGTAGGCCTGGTCCTTTTCTTGAGAAAAGTACAATCAATTTAATAATGTATACAGGTACTTCAGTGAGGATCTCAAGATGGGCGAAAACTCCCCATCTAACCCACCTGTTTAATTCAATTCCATTAAAAATGTTCACGATACTAATTTTTGGACTACAAAAAACGTACTTCAACATGTTAAAACTCTTAATTTTTTACACTAAATAGTTCAAACTTTTCCAGTTTATTTTTTGTATTACTTTCTAACCCTCCAAATTGATTTTATGTGGCACAAACTCAGAATTAATGATTACGTTAATCCTTACACGCTTGTTTTCCTTTGTTATAGGAAGGATCATATGACAAATCCTTTGTTTGTTTCCTCTTTTGTTCCTTTGGTGTTTTCCTTTGTTGTCCCGTAGTGCTAAGTCTGAAAATACTTTTATTTTTCGGTTGGGTTATTTTGTTCTAAGTTTTTCGTCTAAAAGCGTAGTTTGTTTATGGACTATTTAAATAGGTAAACATGGGCTACCAATTGATATGATCATAAACAAGGTCTTGCCATCGTCACCTTGCAGTGGAGAACATACCAGCTGATTACTCAAACCATGAGCTTTCAGTTTAGGAATGCTCTAGATAACCATTTAGACATTTATAATAATTATTATTATTCTTTATTTCCAAAAATAATATCAATCCTTCAAACTAAGGCTGGCTGGAATTGTAGCCCGCCTTTCTTGAGCATAGAATTTGAGTACAGTTATAGTATAGTAAGGATCATATTGGGCAAGGTTTTATCTATTATAATTAAATAGACACCAAAAATTGTAGTTTACTTAAACCGGGTGTGCCACGAATAAGTCGCTAATTTTGAATTTATATACCAGATGCTACAAGCTTGAACATCTTTAAATTATTATACGTGAAAAAGTCTATGCATGCATGCATAACGTAAGTTATAAAGATACCTCTAGTAAAACAATCCTTCACTGGGCACCAAATCACACAAACTAGTCCCCGTGAACACAGCAGGGAAATTAAAGGAGATAAACCACTTTATTGAGTTTAGGGAAACCCGAAACGGATATATCAACCGAAAACTTAAATTACAAAATGTTGACTAAAACAATCTTAGAAATAATTCTAAAACATCGTTTGTGTTGGGAAAAGTAAAACTTGCATTTTCCATGCCAAATTATTAATATTCAACTGGAAAGAGAGCTTTCACATGAAATGTAGAAGTGTCGCACTTGGAAACGCAGGTGTTTCACTGATTAAGACGAAGCACTTCAACGATGGCACAAAGTTTTTTACACTCCGAATGCGATGGAACTACTCCGGAAGTTTTCAATACGGAACTTAAATCTTTTGAGATATTGCCTTAGTTACCGAGCATGTTCAATAAATGATATTCCTCCTTTGTGCTAAACAATTATTCATTCCTTCTTTTATAGGATTAACTGACCTTCCTTAATGCTTAGCATGTTATACCTTATTTATGATCGTGAAGTACCATTATGTTCATTGAATTAATTATTTAAGAGGCGGCAGGAGTCAGTCCAGGCGCTCACACGGTTGACAATAAACTTCACATATTCATAAATAAAATGTATTGAATAACTTTTATCAAAACAAAATTACGGGAAAATATTAAACAAAATATCAATGCGTGAACTGTTCATGCATTTTTGAAGTTTATTTAGATCCAAAGTTTGAAATTTTCCACCGATAAACAAAAATAATACAACTGAATTAGTTTTGTTAAATCCTTATGGGATTTTAATTTTCTAATTTCAAAAAAAATACAACTTAAATATATATGTAATATTTAGGAAAGCAACAACTGGTTTTGCCATTTCAAATTCATCAGCTGAATTTATTTACCTAGACAATTATTCAGCAAAAAACATTCGTATTTCCTATTAAGCTGTATTGTTGTGTTATTTGTATATTTATATTATTTGTATATCATATAAAATTATTTGTATTATTTTTGTATTTTATTTTGTATTGCAATTATCTGTATTATTTGTATATCATATAAAATGCAAAATTTGATGTTCTAAGGACCTATAAAATACTTTGTATTTGGTATTTTGTTTTTAATAAATTTCCTTTACGAGCAAATAAAAGATAATTAAACCCATCTCATGTCAAGCGTGTGAGCGCCTGGACTGTCTCCTGCCACCACTTAAGTATAGTATCTAAACGAATGAAAAACATTATTTATTTGCATGGTCGTTGTAGATGTTAAATTTTATATTCTGGAGGATTAGAAGATCCCATAAAAGGGAGTATCACGGTTGCTTTTTACCGCTGGTGACGTAACTGGGATCGTAAGAACAAATGACGAGAACACAACAAAAGGTACGTGTGATAAATGTTTAGTAAGACTATAACTCTACTTGATATAAGATATTTGGTAAGATACACAGGATTTGAAATCGTAAGTAAAATATTATAAAAAAATAATAAAGAACACATATTTAACAAGATTATAATTAGATATCTAGAATCAGACACAGGCTCATGTACTATCTAATGACCACAAAATATACAAGTTACTAATTTAAATTCATGACAACATGAATACCCAATATTAAATTTGTAATTTGTATTTTACTTTATGGCGTGTCCTGTAATTTAGCTACTAGGACGTCACGAAAACAAAATTGTGTGGATAGTTGTAAGCGATAGTTGGTGGGTGTAGTGTAATTCTTTATTGGTGATGGTGGATTTACGTTATGTGGGCTAGTCTCTAAAACATAACATGATTACATTGTCCAGACCTAGCCAGTATAAAGCTGGAAATAAAAAACTTTTAAAAAGCAGTCAAAGCTGTTGTCTGCTTTATGTCTCCATACTAATCTCGCCTGAGAACAGATTTCAGATCCTGAGATGTCTGTTGAAAGCTTTGTTTTATTTAATATCGTGATGGTAAATTTCCGTAGTAAAATCTAAATAACAGAGGTTAAGTGGTAAAGAGGACTTGCAGGTAGAAGCTTCGCCACTTAAAATAAAGATTTTCTTTTCATCTAGCAATACTTTTTTCCGATGTCCGACATTATCCTCTGAATCTAAGTAAGAGTGACATTCATATAACTATGGACTTTTTTTAATTAAAGTAAAAAACATAACCAAAACTCTGAGATATGTCAATAAAACATTCCGTAATCTAAATAAGTAATAAAACAAATTTAATTAAAATAGAATATATATATATGCTTTCAATATCTTTTCTAATGTCCGATTTTGATTCTTTCTCTCTATTCCAGTCTTGCCGAGTGGATAGCGTGACAGACTTCGATTTTAAGGAACGAACTATGGACTTTTACCGTGTAGCAGTGTAATGTATAATGTAACCAACACTCTTCTTGTTAGATGTCCTAGACGACCTGAACGGTTAAAGTGAAGTGAACATGTTTGAAAACGGTTTAGTAAACCTACATAAAACAGTAATACACTTTTTAGCGAATTTCCAATAGGGAAGAAGCAATTACCGTATCTCATGTGAGACTTAATACCATGTTATTTCTTTAGGTGCCCAGAGTCCAAAAACAATAGTCGTTAAAATTTATATATATATATATATATATATATATATATATATTATATTGAAATAATTCGACCAAGTACCCTTAGAAAACATTTTTAAGGGTACATTTTTAAAACATCTAAGGGTACTTGGTCGAATTATTTCAATATAATAATATTAGTAGCCCTGTTTGATGAAATAAACAGTAATATATATATATATATATATATATGTGTGTTTGTGTGTGTGTGTGTGTGTGTGTGTGTGTGTGTGTGTGTGTGTGAACACGATAACTCTCGTAAAAATGGTCCATACTACGTTAATACACAAAAATAATCCTAATAATTAGACCAGTTCTTAATTTAGAGGCATTAGTTCGGACTCCAAGTGAATACAAATGCTCGGACGAGTTCGTAAACCAGACGTATCGGTCAATGGAAACGGCATGTCAGATTTTCTCAGTAATAAAACTACAAGATCGCGCCAAAATCATCTTACACTCACGTCTCATTCATTTAGATTTAATCTTTCACCATTAAAATCAGCTTAAAAACTACACAATTAAGCATGGCTTAAAATACCTACTTGGGTATGGCACACAGTATACACAAGATATCTATGGTGCCGTGGTCTTATGAATTAATTAATAAATACCCATTTCCCATTCATATTTGTCTTGATTTATATTTAGCTTCATGTGGTTGAGGTATATCCATTTATGCTTAAAAATCATAGACAAAGTCAGACTTTACAAAACCTTCTTAAATTTCGTGAAATGTTTTGTCAGTGACATATGTCAGCAAATGAATACTGGGTCGTGATAGTAGTTTGAGAGTCGGTCAAGGTTGTCCATATTACACGCAGTATATGTCACTACGGCTACTGAGCCATGGTCAACATTCTCACCATTGTCACCGCTACTGAGCCATGGAACACTCATTTCTGATGGCGTAGCGTTGTGGACAGGATGTGAGTTATAATATTTCACTGACCAAACCTAAGGTACATTATCTGTAAGTGACTTGTGTTGGTTGACTTATGGAGGTAAATCCTTTATTTATGTTGATGAAAGTTGATATAAATGCTGAAAAAAATAATTGTTTACGCTAGAGGACAATAACTATGATGACGTAGTAACGACTCTGGACGATTGCAGTTTTTTTTGTAACACCGTGGTTTTAAACCTGCATACTCTTTCCCATGTTAATCTATGGAGAGTGGGCAAATAATACTCATATTCATTGACAGATAATGATCAAACTAGTCATATATTATTATTATTATGTTATTGATTTGGAAATTCGCTGAGTACGCAGGTCTGCTGCGACGGGGGTATTATTATGATACATTTCCTCATTAAATATTTGGTAAAACAACAAAACAATTTTGCACATGATTACTCGTAAAATACAGTTCAATTAGGTGATAATAATTGGGCATTTAATTGACATTTTAAACCGCTCGGTAAAATACCTCATTTTAAATCAAATGTTAAATTAAAATCTCAATTAATTACGCCTTTGTAGGCCTTTAAGGTCAATGACAAAGCATGCTATTAGTTAATGCCATCAAAGAGAGATGAGATTATAATAAACTATCTTCTGTGAGATGAACAAAATAATTATGGTACACTTCATCACTTCGTTTGGGTTGAATATTTTAAAATTAAGCATTCTTCCTCGAATCCATTTTGATTATTAATCCTCTTTTTTCACACAGTACTTAATAGGTTAATATTATTCATTTCAAACCATTTCAATGAGTTGATTTATTATATTTTCAAATACGATTCTTTTCGTTCTTAACTACAAATCACTCTATACCCAGATTCTAAGACGTTGAAACGCAATAAATGTCAAATTATGCAAGGACTTTTCCATTTAACTGGAATTTAAATTCCATTTAACTGGAACTTAAATTTGGTTAAAACCAGAAGACTGTAATAATGTGATGACTCTTGATTTTGTTTACATTTTGGCTAAACCAGCTTATCTAGATTTTTAGATTTTTAATTTATTAGGTGTGATTTTGGTATGTACTAATCAGTAGTTTTGAGCTATAAATTGTAAATTTCTTCAACTCTAAAAACTTAAGAGTTTATTTTTCTATTAGCGAATTTCCCATAGGGAAGAAGTTATTACCGTAGGTCTCATGGTAAGACTTAAGCCCGGGACCATGTTATTTTTTCGTCTTTAGGTGCCCAGAGTCCAAAAACAATAGTCGTTAAAATTAATATGTATATATGTATTGTGTATATATGTGCGTGTCTGTGAACACGATAACTCTCATAAAAATGGTCCGATTGAGACCAAATTTGGTAGAGACGTGTATTCCTACATTTGCTTTGACGAGTTCGTAAACCAGACATATCGGTCAATCGAAACGGGTAGTTGGGGAGGGGTTTGTACCCCAAAAATGGGTTTTTTTGCATTTTTCCCATGTAATTTAAATACATTTTTAATTTTATCTTTCACCACTAGAATCAGCTAAAAAACTACACAAAGTAGTTCCTTAAGGGTTTTCTCTATCTCTAACGTTTATCGAGATATTAAAAAATCTAAACACAGTACGTTGTATTTTGGGGCTCCAATGCTAATCTTATGGAGGCAATAGTTTTGGATGAAACATGGTATTTAGCTGGTTGTGGTTGGGATCTATACTAAACGTATGGATTCCAACCACAAATCTGCTAAAAAGTCACAGTTTATGTGTTCCTTACAGCAGCAATCCTGCATACTCTTTCCCATGTTAATGTTATGGAGAAGAGGCAAACTCCTTTAATTATGATAAAACTTGGTATATGGTCAAAATTCAAAATAGTTTATGATAAAAATGCCTACTTTCAAGGTTCCTCAAAGCAGCAAACCTGCATACTCTTTCCCATGTTACGGAGAATAGGCAAAATACTCTAATTTATCAACAGGTATTGATTGATCAATCTTGTCACATACTTGTATTATTATTGCCATATTATTGAGGTAGATATTCGCTAATGTACGCAGGTGTGCCGCGACGGGGGTACTTGATTATAATACGAAATACTAATGGAAAAAGAATGGTAAAATAAATAAACAATAATGGGCCATCATGAATTTAATCATAAAAGCTTTTCTTTTTCGTTTGTTTCGTTAAGTTCCTGGATAACATCTCGCTTATGTTCGAACAAAAGAGCTGTAATCTAATGTTGATAGCTATCTTTATTATAGAAAGTCAGACTCGTATTTAAGTTTAACATTTAACAGCTTCAGAATATTATCGTTTTCAATTTGCAATGTGCTAATAATAATACACTGAATTGAAAGTACGATTCTTGCAATAGGTTGAGTCCAAATTTGCCGTTTTCAGTCATTCAGCTCTCTTGTTAATGACAATAATTGTTAGTGACAAATATCTTGGTACTTCTATTCACAGTCTTCATAATTACATAAAACACATTATAATTTTACTCATTATTACTTTACCATCATTACAAAATTCATTATTTCAATACAACTAACATGAAAGTCTGCAATAATAAACTAACAAATATTAAATGAAATTCTTGAGTAAAAAAATTCTCTTTTAGTTTCCCTCATAAGAAAAATATAAAATCAGATAAATGAGTAATTTATTGTTTATACTGAAGAGTTCTTCATGTTTGAGTAACAACTTGGTTTTTGGTGAAAACGAATTAGTAAAAATAATTCCCCATGTCATCTATGATAATTTTTTATTATTTATTTGCTGAAAACAAAGTAAAGTATTGATATAACACATAAAAAGCTAATTTCAAGGTTGAAAGCACATTTCAAAGCAGTGTTTGACCAGTGACGTATTACTGACGTCATACTGATTTATCACTTCACCTGGCTGTCAGTTTTAAACCTCTAGAGGGTCACTGACAGGGCGGAAGTACTTAATGAAATTCCTGTAACAAATTAAAATCGACAGATGGATCACTAGAGCTGTTTAATATGGACAATGCCATTATTACGAGCTAGTGACAGACTGGCTGTTGAGGCTGTTTGGGGCAGAGAAATTCATCTAAACTTTAGTAATAACTGAGCATGTGATCTGTCGCGAGGTTTTTACTCTCATTTCAGAGAATGCGGACTTATGGAATGCGTAAAATGAATCACAATCATACGCACTGGAAGTTGCTTATCAGTCAAATGAATAGTATCTGTTTATTTACCAATGATTGGGTGATTCTGTTTATTGACAAGCTGTTATGTGACACACTTTATTTATTAGCATTAAAAGACGCTATGCACAAACAATCATATGATAATCTTTGATTGCTTGCATTTAGATGACACCAACAAATAATCTGTTGTTAAATTGATTGTTGGTGTTAAATCGCCAAGAATTAATTGTGTGATAACTTGTACTTACTAGAATTTAGATGATACTGTTTATGCATTAACAATCATGTGCCAATCTTTATTTACTAACATTTAGATGACTTTATGTATCAACAATCATGTGTCAATATCTATTCTCTAGCATTTAGATGACACTGTTTACTTATTAACAATCATGTGACGATCTTTATTTACTAGCATTTAGATGACACTGTTTATTTATCAACAATCATGTGACAATCTTTATTTACTAGCATTTAGATGACACTGTTTATTTATCAACAATCATGTGACAATCTTTATTTACTAGCATTTAGATGACACTGTTTATTTATCAACAATCATGTGACAATCTTTATTTACTAGCATTTAGATGACACTGTTTACAACAGTGACTTGATACTAATTATTTATCAGTGATTAGTAGGAACTATTTATTCCAGAGCTATTAGGAGAGACTGTCCTGTCTAAATATAAACCATGAACATGAAATATAAAATTATACTTGAAATTTATAAAGTGTCATGTTCGTAAAATAAAAATAAAGGAGGCCTATACATTCTAATTTTCATCTTGCGTGTCTAGGCTATGTGTACTTTTTTTCAGATACGATTTTTTGCCAAATCATGCATTCAAAAAAATTTCCTAGTTATAGCGTTACTAGTACCAAAGACAGTTTATTCTAATATAAATTGTCTTTGCTAGTACCAATATAAAAGATTAGCTTTTCCATTACAGGAAGTCACAATTCAGTTCACTGTGAAACACTACGATATGATATGAAATCATATTTTCGAATTTACCAGGCAGTGAATGTCAAAGCTATGAACCCTACCTTTGCATTTAGTAGGCTATTTATTTGTCTGTGGTGGGCGGCTATACCCCTAGTGGTCTTTGTCGCTTGCATGTGGAATATTTACTGTGGCAAAGTTAATTCATTGTCAGTGGACATAAGTTATTATTTGGTATAGTTTAAAACAGTTTTTCATTACCTTTAGTCTTGTTAAATGGGACTTAATTTTCGATTCTGTGTAAATTTTATTAAAAGTTAATAAATATTTTATTTAAAATTAGTTTTCAATATATTTATTTGTAATATAATACAGCAAAAAAACATTTTAAAGTTCCCAGGCTATCGAACTATCCTCTTATATATCTGTTAAGTACACGTTCCCACACCCTGTTTATACAATCAATAAATATTGTATGTGTATTTTTAGGCCTGTAAATGATGTAGATTATGTTTTAAGTTCAATTTTTATACATTTTTGGGTTGCCTGTGAACCGGTTTCAAGTCCCTTTTGCTGATTGACACGCCATGGTTTTAACAAATTTTGGAAAACATCCTGTTACCCATAAACAATAAGAAAATTTATTCTGTTAGCGCTTTTAAACGTTTTATAAAAAAATGAATAAAGTCCAAAAGAACTCAAACAGAACTCTTGGAAATTTTAAAGGTTACTACACATTATCAAATGTTCATCATATTTGTTTTGTTAGTGCCACCACCAGTATGTTGACCTCAGAATTAGTAGTTTAATTGTATTGATGAATCTTACCCTCACAAGCCCTTTACAAATTAGTATTGAGTTGTGAAATTTGTTCTGTAAACTAATTACTAAAATTTGTATTTTTAAATAATCACAATCAATTGTTTGTTGATTGAATAAATAATTTAAATCGATCTCTGATTCATCACTGTAATTAGTAACTCTTACGAATACTAACAAGCACTAGTGTTGGAGGACATGTGATGAAGTAACTCTTACGAATACTAACAAGCACTAGTGTTGGAGGACATGTGATGAAGTAACTCTTACGAATACTAACAAGCACTAGTGTTGGAGGTCATGTGATGAAGTAACTCTTACGAATACTAACATGCACTAGTGTTGGAGGACATGTGATTAAGTAAATCTTACGAATACTAACAAGCACTAGTGTTGGAGGACATGTGATTAAGTAACTCTTACGAATACTAACAAGCACTAGTGTTGGAGGACATGTGATGAAGTAAATCTTACGAATACTAACAAGCACTAGTGTTGGAGGACATGTGATGAAGTAAATCTTACGAATACTAACATGCACTAGTGTTGGAGGACATGTGATGAAGTAAATCTTACGAATACTAACAAGCACTAGTGTTGGAGGACATGTGATTAAGTAAATCTTACGAATACTAACATGCACTAGTGTTGGAGGACATGTGATTAAGTAAATCTTACGAATACTAACAAGCACTAGTGTTGGAGGACATGTGATGAAGTAACTCTTACGAATACTAACAAGCACTAGTGTTGGAGGACATGTGATGAAGTAACTCTTACGAATACTAACATGCACTAGTGTTGGAGGACATGTGATGAAGTAACTCTTACGAATACTAACAAGCACTAGTGTTGGAGGACATGTGATGAAGTAACTCTTACGAATACTAACAAGCACTAGTGTTGGAGGACATGTGATGAAGTAAATCTTACGAATACTAACAAGCACTAGTGTTGGAGGACATGTGATTAAGTAAATCTTACGAATACTAACAAGCACTAGTGTTGGAGGACATGTGATGAAGTAAATCTTACGAATACTAACAAGCACTAGTGTTGGAGGACATGTGATGAAGTAACTCTTACGAATACTAACAAGCACTAGTGTTGGAGGACATGTGATGAAGTAACTCTTACGAATACTAACAAGCACTAGTGTTGGAGGACATGTGATGAAGTAACTCTTACGAATACTAACAAGCACTAGTGTTGGAGGACATGTGATGAAGTAACTCTTACGAATACTAACAAGCACTAGTGTTGGAGGACATGTGATGAAGTAACTCTTACGAATACTAACAAGCACTAGTGTTGGAGGACATGTGATGAAGTAACTCTTACGAATACTAACAAGCACTAGTGTTGGAGGACATGTGATGAAGTAACTCTTACGAATACTAACAAGCACTAGTGTTGGAGGACATGTGATGAAGTAACTCTTACGAATACTAACAAGCACTAGTGTTGGAGGACATGTGATGAAGTAACTCTTACGAATACTAACAAGCACTAGTGTTGGAGGACATGTGATGAAGTAACTCTTACGAATACTAACAAGCACTAGTGTTGGAGGACATGTGATGAAGTAACTCTTACGAATACTAACAAGCACTAGTGTTGGAGGACATGTGATGAAGTAACTCTTACGAATACTAACAAGCACTAGTGTTGGAGGACATGTGATGAAGTAAATCTTACGAATACTAACATGCACTAGTGTTGGAGGACATGTGATGAAGTAACTCTTACGAATACTAACAAGCACTAGTGTTGGAGGACATGTGATGAAGTAACTCTTACGAATACTAACAAGCACTAGTGTTGGAGGACATGTGATGAAGTAACTCTTACGAATACTAACAAGCACTAGTGTTGGAGGACATGTGATTTAGTGTTTAACCCGTTGGCACTCTAACGTATACTAACAAGTATGTTAGTACATTTGAATAAGTAATTTAATCCTAGGTGCACTAACGAATACTAACAAGCACTAGTGTTTGAGGATATATGATTTAGTAATTCATCTGTACTCTATCGAATATTGGTGTTAGAGAATATGTGATTAAGTAATTTAACTGTTGGTACTCCAGCATAGTAACTAACATTGCTGTAGGAGGATATGCGAGCTAATTAATCGTGTCTTAACCATGCGTTATCACCGCTTAGTTTCTCTCGTTGGTTTGTTGGTGATCAGTCAACCGTTGTATTCAAGCGGACTTAGAAGTCGAATTGCGCAACAACTTTGCTGATAACTGGATTGTTTTAGAACTCTGTGTAGTTGAGAATTAATTAGATTCCAGTTGGAGTATATAATCTTCGTGAATTGAATTACTTATCCCGCAATAGTTCACCGTTTAGTGTTTTCATCTATACTTTTTATTATTTTTGCATGAGGTTTTCAAAAGTTTGCTTATTATTACCTTTAAATATCTTTAGTGTTCTAGTTTTCTAGCGTTTAGTGTAAATTCCTAAATAATACTCCACGGGTAAACCAAACTCAGACTCTACACAAAGTCGACAGTAAAAGTCTGAGTATTTTCAAGATTTCTAAATTTTGTTCCATGTCTGTATCATTTTGAAAGTACCTGTGTGTAGTAGCAGACCGTCTAACAAACCTACAAATTAAGGTGAAGCATTAATTTTAAAAACAACCGTAGACCCGTGTAATTAACTATGTTTTGCGTGTTACTGCTCATTTTATTTCACTAACTACCTTGTTTCCTTTTGTTTATCGCTATTAAAAACAATCGAATCGTATTTGTTTGTTTGCTTTGGATTTATACACCTAGTATTCGTGATCTTAACAGTTGAGGAGTTAAATCTTGTAAATTATTGATTAGTAACATACGAGGAATGAATGACTAAATAAACTAACTTATTACCATTATCGATAGCTTAACATACATATCAGTACATACTCTCCTCACTAGTTTATGTGAAAAAACGAATGGGGGTGTAACAAAAAGAGGCGAAGTCCATCAACATGTGACCCGAAATTGAAAAATCTATCCTTAGCGCTTAGCATAAGCCACACAGAATATTCTAACTGGGGCTTTGAGGATGTATGTTTTAATAGGCTACAGTATTAGAAGTTTGGAATTCAAATATAAAATGCTAACTGGACAGTTTTTTATCATTAAAGAATATATTTAAATTAACAACTTAACTTGACCATCTCGAAGTATTTTTGTATATGTAAATATATGTTTAAGGTTATCTAGTCATTTTTTAATGTAACAAAGACGCAATTTATCCAGTCATGTCAAGAAAAAAACGTTTTGGTATTAAGATGCTGTAAGTCCGAACAAAATATGATTTTTTTAATAAAAAAAAACCAAAAAAAGATTAAGTGTATATTCCTTTAATAATATTAATAAAAATATCACAGTATTTTTGCAGAATACTTAATATCTCAGTCATTTCAAATCGGTCGTTTTAAAACTTGATATGTGTCTTCCAATAGTAAAGGCCCACATACTTACTTAGATATCCGCCATTTCGTTTTTTTTACAAAATACTTAATATCTCAGTCATTTTTAAAACGTTATATGTGTCTTTAAATAGTAAATATCCCCATTCGAACAAAAATATTAATGTGATTATAGATTTTAATTTTTAAAATGGCGGTCATTTATTTTATTCTTAAAAATGAAATAACTTAAAAATAGATAAGGATTAAACAAATTTTTAAGAATAAATAGCTATTTAAATTGAATTCCCTATCTAATGAAAAAATATGTCAGTGAAGAATGCAGATTGAGTACTTTTACAAGTATAAGTGTGTACGAGTACCACGCATCAGCTGCAACAATATTTCCTCCGCCGGCCCAACTAAGCGGAAAGACAATGGGAGTATATCCGTTGTGTATTGGACGATTTAATTTTGGTTCCAATAGATTGGTAATTAAATTTACCACAACTCTATATTCTCAATAATATTTTTTAAGCTATTTTAGTTTTAAAAATCTATATGACCGCCATTTTGAATTTGAAAAGTTATTCAAATTGATATTTTTGTTCTAATTAGATCCTTACTATTTAAAGACACATATCAAATTTCAAAAGAATTGATTAAAAATTGACTGAGAAATATAAAATAATTTTGTACAAAATACAAAATAGCGGATATCTGGGTAAGTACTCGTAAACATTTTAGGACCCACATCTGAACATGTTTGCTTATTTTGCTCCAATAATATGAACTGTAGTTGAACTGTAATTGTAGTTGGTATTAGTTAATTAGTTATAAGTCAGTATACTCCAAGAGAATACCATACGTTCCCCACCATGGGAGGCTAGTGCAGGTGTGCAAAGTTAAAGTGGGTTGTGGTTTAGCTGGAGATCCCAACTTTATTACCAGATATTCTCTAGAAGTTGAAGTAGGTAGGGTGGAGGCCTCCCTCTTGACTAGTACTTTAACTATACAGGGTGTCCATGAAAAACGTTTCAGGACTTTGGTGAGTGATTGGGTACATTAAAAGGAAAAACAAGTTCCGATTAAGGCATTGCCTAAAACACTTATTTTCTCAGATATCCGCCATTTCGTATTTTTAACAAAATATTTTTTAATTCAAACATTTTTAACGGATTATTTGGAAATATGGTATGTGTTTTGCACTAGTAGATTAGTAGTATTAAAAAATAGCTTGTATGATCCAAGCTCAAAACCTAAAATGGCGGCTATTTTAAATTTTACCGTTAAGAAAGTATTTAAGTTTTAAAATTTTAAATAGCCCCTATTTTAGACTTTCAGTTTGGATCATGCTAGTTATTTTTCTACTAATAGTAGTCTACTAGTTTAAAACACGTACCAAATTTGAAAATAATCTGTTAAAAAAAGTTTGAAATAAAAATATTTTGTGGAAAATACAAAATGGCGGATACCTGAGAAAATAAGCGTTTTAGGACATACCTCTATTGGAACGTTTTTCTTGCTTTTAATGTACCTAATCACTCACCGAAGTCCTGGAACGTTTTTCATGGACACCCTGTATATAGACTTCGTTTTACTTGGTTTAAAAACGTCTTCGCTTCTTTAATATTATGGTTACACTTAAAAATTCCAAAACAATACTAAACAATGAAAAATCTGTAAAACCAAAGACGGACTTTGTTTTAAAGACACTAAACTGTTTTATCCAAGATACATTGTACATCGTTCGCACACTGGAAGCATGGTGATATTGAGAGTGGTTACTATGATAGGTCCTGATTGAATATTTTTACTAGGTTGGGATGAGACCCTGACCTCAAAATTCAGTCAATAGCCAACAATACATAGAATATAATAATTCTACACTTTTGCCAAGCTTTGGGAGCTGTGAAGCCCTATACCGGCAATGTTTTAACTGTATGAAGGTACTTATTACTCGTGAATTGATGCAGATAAATGGTTGAAATTTGTTATGTCTGGTTACCATAGTTATATGTACTTACTGCACTAAACTTTTCACTATTATGTAAACAATAAAACAATAATTCTGAATTCACTATCACAATACTTTTACAACATCAACCTCTACATCAATTCAAAAAAGACACAGTTCATTCATTTCATGACAGATAAAAAAACCGTTTAATAAAAAATGGCATAGTGCTTCCTACCGTTGTGCTTGATGACACGGTCATTGAGGAGGCCAATTTTGTCGATTATCTGGGGGTGAGACTGGACGGTGGGCTCAGGTGGATTGAACATAGATAGATAGACTGGCAAAGCAACTTGCCACAAACATCTTTGTATTGAAAAATATCTCTATACTAAATAACATGTCACTTTCAAAACTTGTTTATTTTGGCTTGATTGAGAGTCTGCTTAGGTACTCCATTATTCTCTGGGGATCATCAAGCAAAGGCAACTTAAATATAATTTTTGTACTCAAAAAAAGAGCTATTAGATGTATTTTGAAACTCCTATAGAATCATGTTTTAATTATTTTAAAGAATTGCAAATTTTAACAGTTCCTAGCATTTATATGTTAGAAGTAAATAGTTATGTTAAAGAACAAAATCTTGTTAGAGCTCATCAGAATTCTTACAACACTAGAAATAGATACTTTATTCCCTCTGTTTCCCATAATCTCAAATTATTTGAAAATAAGCCTGACTACATCG
This sequence comes from Nephotettix cincticeps, assembly GCA_023375725.1. Taxonomy (NCBI): domain Eukaryota; kingdom Metazoa; phylum Arthropoda; class Insecta; order Hemiptera; family Cicadellidae; genus Nephotettix; species Nephotettix cincticeps. The sequence continues at coordinate 48,801,506 of CM041784.1, read as the reverse complement.
GACTCAAGCTACTAAACCAAATTCCACCTCACATAGCCCAGGTTAATAGTTTGAAAAAATTCAGACATGAGCTCAAAAAACTTTTAATCGAACAGTGCTATTATGAACTCCTTTTTTACCTCACCTAGACTGATTCTCAACCAGACCATAAACAATCCATAGCCCGGCCTAATATAATCCAACTTAATCATTGTCTATTTTTTCCTCTTCTCTGCCTACTGCTTCTGATACTGATAGAGTGACAGCATCAATTAGATGTGCCCACAAAGGAAAAATGAAGAATCGTAGGAAATTTGACTGGTCCAAGGCAAGGTCAACCGGGACGACGCTGGATATTATTATTATTATTGATAAAATTGGCTATCAAAGTGCAATAACTTTATCACGTTTTTTAGCTATTCTAGCTAATTTACTTCCAGATGAAATTAGAGTCGTTTGACATTGTAACGAACGCGTAAACCAAATGCTAGGTTGACTCTGTAGAAATTACGGGGTTGAGGTTTAAATGAATTGTATGGCACCAATTAAATAAATGCGTCGCATTTATTCACCCGCACAGACAGGGGAATATGCTGTTTACATTATGAGAGTAAAGTGCTCCTGGCATGGGTCAACGACAATTCCCCTCGGGTCCCTTTGAGTGGTACCTCATTTTATAATGTAGTGCGCAAAAATATTAAACGATAAAAACTACATTTGAGACTATATTATTTGCGTAACTCAAATAGATTTAGTTGTCAATCATTTGGAACTAACTGTCTGACGAATTGTGAATGGAAACAAAAATAATAAAAAACACGTTGAAAACTTCAGTTATAGTAAAATGCAATATTTTTCTGGATATCTCAGTTACTAGCGAAAGTTGTTCTTACGTTCTTTCATCTGATTAAATGTTTACCTATAACCATACATAACCTGGATTTTTATAAAAAAAACTAACTCCTGCTGGAATCAAATTTTTATTAAAACTTCCCAGGGACATCAAATAAATTAATGAAATAAATATATTAGAAATAAAACTTAAAAAATATATAATAGGTAAAGCATTTCATTATTTTCATGAGTATTTGGTTGGTTGAAAGTTGAATAAGTAAAATTTTATTTCATATTAGCTTTTAAGTATGACGACATTCTGTTGTACATATACGTAGAAAAAGGTGGTATTAGCTATAAAGTCAACAGACTTACTTTCCAGATAAAATTTGTTTAAGATTACATAATACCAAATAAAATTTACAGGCCAAATTTGTTGTTTTTAGCAAATTTTCCATAGGGAAAAACTATTACCGTAGGTCCCATAGTGAAATTTAAGCCCGGGATCATGTTACTTTTTTCATTTTTAGGTACCTAGAGACCAAAAAAGCTAGTACCGAGTAGTTTGGGGGGGAATTTTTACCCCAATTTTATTTTTGCGTTTTATACGTATTTTTAAATATTTTACAGTTTTTAGAATCAGCTCAAAAACTACACAATTTAATACTTAGTTTTGCTATATCCCCAATGGTTACCGAGATATTAAAGAAACTAAACACAGTACGTTGCATTTTTGGACTCCAATGTTAATCCTATGAAACATAAGGAAAATAATATTTCACTCATTATGCTATATTATGGATGGAACTTGGTATTTAGCTTCATGTGATTGAGATCCATCCATTTATGCTTCAAAATCATAGTTTGTGTTTAAAATGGCAGCCATTCTGCATACTCTTTCCCAAGTTAATCTTATATAATATTGATAAAAATTGTCAAATATTATTACATTGTTGATTTCGAAATTCGCTGAGTACGCAGGTCTGCTGCGATGGGGTATTTAATAATACGTGATGAGTTACGTGAGTAGCTGATTTAGGTGATAATGACCCATATACTATTGAGTCTACAATTGTACTGGCAAATATTGACTGTGTAAAAGCGAGACATTCTAATTAGTGTATGGAAACTTCTTGCCGATACCCATAGACCTTCTAGCTTTTGGAAGAAAGAGAATTTTTTAAGGAAATGGCACTTTGAGACACGCTGAAGCTAGGAGACAAACTCTTGAGGAGTGGCAAAATCGCTGGGAGTAGAAGGTGAGAGGTAGATGGACGGCTGCCCTGATCACTAATCTTTCTATGTGGTTAGGAAGAAATCATGGGGAGATGAATTTTTTCACAGCGCAGTTTCTAACTGGCCATGGTTGCATTGGAGCCTACCTATATATAATGGGAAAAGCCCAGAATGTCAGTATGGCGATTCAGCGAATGACGATCCACTGTACCCCAAATTCTTGAGTAGAAGATGGGAAGCAGAACTTTCTGATCTAGAGGCCTAATATCACCGGACGGTATCGTAAACCGTATTTTTTCTAGCCCTACATCGTGGAATTACGTCTCAAAGAGAGAAGAACAGCTATCGTATGCACCGTTTAGCTGAATAAGGAGGGATTACGAAGACGTAATGCCCTTTGGGCGTACAAAGGCACCCTCTTGAAGTAGTGCAGAGATTCGTTTCCGAGAGGCCTGGACCGATAGGGATTTAGTGGGTGAAAGTCCCACACACCAGGATTAAACATCAATAATCCTGACGGAGCATAATGCATTTCCCTATTGTAAAAAAATTAAAAAAACATTTTTCCCAAAATCCATGGACTTGACCCCTTCATTCCCGTCACAGGGGGGTTTCCCACGCAAGTTAAACATGGACATAGCTCTTTCATTCTAAAAGCGAATAGCACATTAGATTATGAATTAAAAACACAATAAGTTACGGTTGCTAACCAAAATATTTGGACTTAGCTCATTTATTCCCTGTATCCTTCATATACGATGAATGTTAATTCCACCTGTAGAGTATTGCACCACAAGAGATGCCGGGTGTATTGGTCTGGGCCATACTGAGCTGTCACACCGAGAACTACCGAGTTTTGACACCTCGCCCCTCGAGTGGTCCACTTCAGTTTATTTTCCTGTCACTCTCTTCTCTCGAGTCGGATCTTTATAGCAAACATTACACTTTACATTGTTGAAGTGTAAAACTTTTTTAATCCCAAGGTGTAGAGCTTTTGAATTTCTGATATGCAGTTGAATGAATTAATGATATTATGCCTTATTCAGATACTAGTTGACCCGGCAAACTTCGTAACGCCCTACAGTAAATATGAGTTGACTTTAGGATTGGCCATTTTCTGAAATCTAATAGCATTACGGCATTATACATTTTGAAAATATACATATTTTTAACTTTTATCGTCCCAGGAAAGCTTGTAGGACTCAAAGCAAGAAACTCAAAACTCATGCAAAACTCATTTAATCATTTTCACATATCACGTAAGTTTAGAATGGAGTAGGTTTAAATAAACATATATAAGGGTGTAATTTTTATTGTTTAGTGATAATCTGTGGTAGAGTATTTCGTATTTAGCCCCATAAGACTATTGTTAATTTTTTGACAGCATTGCTTGAGAAACTTTAGTAGTAAAAGGGGGTTCAGTGTTAAATTTAAGGTTAATGCTCCCTAGGGACAGAATAATTAATTGTTAATTATCATTTAGAATTGTGTAGCATATATATTTTTCTGGAAAGGGGGGAATTATTTATTTCCTTAAATCATCAATATTACTTCAAATGGGAACTCAACCTTATTATAAGATTTTTTATAATGCTGTGACAAAAATTAACATTGCTTTTCTGAAACAAGAATCAAGTATGGCGGTACTAATGAAGACAAAATTAAACGAATCACAAGATTTTGAGAACGAAGATCACGGGGACAGCTCCCTAATATATCAGTTACCCGCCAAAACAAATGGCTGGGACATTTTTCAGTAGGGGAGCTTTACGAGCGATTCCTTTTTAAGAAATACCACTGGTGCATTATTATCTGCTAACTTTTTTACATTACACATTAAAACGATATTTTATTTATTTATGTTTCTACTTATTACTGAAAGGTCCATTTTATAAAAATAATTACAGGAAAATCATAAAAACAAAGGACAAACAAACTAAAAATAGTTTTAAAATGTTTAAATTTAAGGCACAAGCGAAGTATCAAATTATGTAGATAGAATACTGTAAATTTAAGGTCCATGCAGGCTATAACTATTTTCTGCATTTACCTATTTCAATTAAAACATTTAAAATCCGCATGCTTTAATAATTTAACGAAAAAAATTTACTTGGGTATTTTGTAGGAATATATATTTCAAATATAAAACAATAGACAAAAAAAGTATCAGATAATTGATACAAACGTTTTCCCAATAAAATTAAACTTAAAATATTGATTCATAAAACTCCCATTCGCAAAATATATTTAAAAAAATTTCATTCATAAAAATATTCATTCATAATTCTCATTCCTAAATACCTATACAAAACTATGTATAAGCTACTATTTCAAAAATACCCAACAAATCTCTTTACAAATCTATAACTCAATAACTCATTTATTCAGCCAAATTGACAATATACATTGCATTAGCCATGACAAAAACTAATATTACAAACAACTAATAAACAAAATTTCTAAATACAAAGGCTATAAAAAAATTACAAAATATTACAAAAGAAATCATAGGGCCTCATAAGCAAATAAGTACATTAATCTCCTCTTAATACTGAAGAATTTTTAGGATACCCTCCTAAAGTTATGAGAAATTTGTTGAGTGGGTTTTACTAATGGATGTAAACATAAATTGCATTACAAGTTCCTTATAAAACTGTCAAAGAATAAAGAAGAAATTTACTTTCACTGCCACTGCAGACTAGACTGCATTGTAGACTAATAAGTTCAAACTACTAATTTGTTTGGTTTTTCAACTGATTTTAATGGTGAAAGTCAAATTATTATTTTTCACATTTAAAGTTAAAAAATGTTTATATACGTGTATAATCCTTTATAAGATCATAACTCTTTAACCATTTTTAAATTAAACCATCAATCTAAAATTAGAGTCGTGACACAGATAGACCAACAAATAGATATACATGAAAATGAGACAGACATCACTTCGAAACCCGAAAAATGTGGGTTCAGGGAACGATTACGCGAATATATCCTAACGACTTAAAAGTCGAAAATTTTAACTTATACAATAGCTTCTCCTTATAGATACTATCGTATCAATACTGAAACCTATACTATCGTATCAGTGGGAGAAAATAATGAGCACCAATTATATTGTACCAATTATTGAGTGACGTAACAGCTTGTCATCACGTAACGTATGTATTCGAGAATCACGTTGTACAATAATTGTCATTAAACTTATGTGCCGATATTTAATTATTCCTATAGTGTAACGACATCCTAAAAAGTTAAATAATTGGAAATTAACAGATATTAGTGAATATGAACATTCAATAGCCTATGGAAAAATACTGATGTTAAATGTTTCTATAAAATTACTACTCAAATAATATATTACAGGTGTTTATGATATTATAACACATTTAAGACATTTGTAGAAGCTATTAAGTGTGCTGCTAAAAAATCAGAAATTGACAAACAGTTATGTCGTCAATTTAAAATGGCCGCCATCTTGGATTTTGAGCTTGGATCATGCTAGTTATTTTTTTAATAATACTAATCTAATAGTGTAAAACACATATCAAATTTGAAAATAATCCGTTAAAAAATGTTTGAGTTAAAAAATATTTTGTGGAAAATACAAAATGGCGGATATCAGAGAAAATAAGCGTTTTAGGCCACACCTCTATTGGAACATTTTGCTTCCTTTTAATGTACCCAATCACTCACCGAAGTCCTGAAACGTTTTCATGGACACCCTGTATATGTTTGCTGTCCACTATACTTAATGGTAATTTTTTCATTCCGTAGGAATTTATTTTTGACATTTTTTGAATAAATGATTGCTGGAATAAATTATTATTTTTATTGTATTTTGTTTACGATAGAATCGCTTTATCGATATGGTATATCGAAGATTGTCGATATCGGAACATGTTCACCCACACGTAGCACTCTACACTGAGACGTGGTCCAACTTCTCTATTATTCTAGTTGTGTGTTCGTTCCCACTAAACGGACACTGTCCCGTAACTTGGTTATGTAACTGAGGGTTGACGGTGACGGGACCAATGTCGATTATCGAATTGATTTAGGTTGTTTCCACAACACACGTAAAACATCCTACTGTTTGCTAAGTTAATATTTATACTTCATGGAGTAAGTGAATGAAAATACATCTACCCATGCTTTCAACAACAAATGTCAAACCGATGATTTGTTATTGTTATGCGTTTGGTAAAAGAAATTTTACGACGTTTCGAGATCTGGAATCTGATACCGTGCTCAGGTGAGCTGGTAGAACATGACAAGATTATTTTATTTTTATTTTTACTTGCTTTAATACAGTTTACAACAAATTACATTAAAGCAGTACAATAAAAATCAACTTTTTATCCTTGTTTAAAGTCTTTTTGAGGCGATGTTCACTTCACAACAATAATTTAGTTAAATAAAATATAAATTAGAAGCTAATTAATTCTGACATTTTAACAAAATCGGATAATAATTAATATAGCAACAATAAAAAGCACAATCATGAATAATTAAAGAACAACAATCAATTATACATAGTAAATAAATAGCAAATAACAACAATAATAAATAGCAAATCTTAAACAACAAATATAAGTATTTAATATAATAAATATTTAAATTGCAGTTGCATCAATTGTGTAGCATTGTTACAATTACAATTTAGACAACAAATTAGAGTAACAAATTAGCACATAATCCGGTAAAAATCTGTAAACAAAAATGTCGAAACAGTCAAAAACTTACAGAAGATTCCAAGCAATAAAGTTACGCACAAAAATACAAAGCACCAAGAACAAAGTACGTCCACACGTCACAAATGCTTGAATTCTACTATTCTTGCCATGTTCCAGCTAGGTTCTAGGTTCCAGTTCACCTGAGGACAGAATCAGATCCCAGATCCCGAAACGTCGTGAAACTTTGATTTACTAATCGTGATTTACATTTCCGCAAAAACAATCCAAATACAAATACAAAATACAAAAATTAAAAAAAAAATTGTTTCCTAAAAGTTTCATAAGTTCATAAAATAGTTCATTGTTTCATAAAATAAAATATTCATTAAACTATGGTTAAATTAACAAGTAACTGATTGAAATTAATAACACAATAGCAGCTTGATATTCCAAAGAATTCCTACATTAATGTAGTTTTACATACTGTTACATCTTACAGAGTTATATAGAGTTTTATTGGTATTGGGCTTCCAAATCAAAACCTCATTTTAAATCTGTAGAAAGTCCTTCCTCAAAAATTCACATATATAAGGTACTTTTCATGTATCCATTTTCGAACGGACGATAAAAACACAAATTTTCTTAAATACATTGGACAACAATGGGACAGCTGTAAAAGATGGATGAAAAGTACAATAGTACGAAAATCCCTTTCCCCCAACTTCCTGCCTCACTTTCGGAAAGGGAAACAAGTGTCCTGTCGGGTACTGCGCTGCGACACCGCCCACAAGCAAGTATTTCCACAAGGTATTGTGGCTTACCTGCACTCAGTATTAGTTGTCAAAAATACAGCATCATTCCGGTAGGCCGCATTATGCTCACGTTTACGAACACCATAAAAGCGAACTACGTGTTCTGTAGTTTTTGGAGTCGGGCCATTTCCTTGCAGCTAAGGATGTTACCGCATACAGGAAAACAGTAGTACATGATTTTCTTCAAATCATCATTAGATATCCCGAGTCATAAATTTCTTGGAATTTTTATTGACAGTAAATTAAATTGGAGTGACCACATAGACTTTGTTACAAAAATCTCAGATCTTTTGCATTCGCAATATCAGTTCTGTTCAAATGTACAACTATCGAAACGTGTAAATCTTTTTACTTTGCATTTGTGGAATCGATTCTCCGCTATGAGATTACGATGTGGGGAAATGCTTCTAGAAGAGGGTTTTCACGGTTCAGAAACGAATCATCAGAATTCTTACAAATGCTTCATACAGAGCCTCTTGTAAAGCTCTCTTCAGAAAGCTTGGTATTTTAACTTTTCCTTCTCTCTATATCTTTGAAATTTTGCTTCACGTCCACAACAATATCAATAATTGTTTAATATACTTTCATCGTCACAAGTACTGTACGAGAAACAAACATATTTTGAATTATCCAATCCTTAGAACCTCAGCAATAGAAAAAAGCCCCTTTTACACTAGCCTAAAATTTTACAACGAATTACCAGAAAAATATAAATGTCTCAGCAGCTCAAATTTTAGAACAAAAATTCGAACCCTTCTTTTAGCAAAAAGCTACTACACAACAACTGAGATTTTAAATGACCCAGACTAGCCAATTTAGTGAATTGGTATTGCGTACTAGTTGCGTACTGGGCCTATATCTATCTTATATATGTGTGTGTGTGTGTGTGTACTAGATTTAAGATGAATTAAAGACAAGACACTAGTTACTGCTATTGTAGCATCCATTATGTAACGTTTTTGTGTCAAAAAAGAATTTGAATTTACAACACTACTGACTGAACCTGCTTCAGCTTGACTGCTTCCGGTACAATGTATCAGTTTGTAGAGTCCTCGCAGCCTTTTCAAAAGCCATCCGAGAAATATGCGTCATTTTAGTCGGAGAAAGTAAGGCCAACGTCAAATATTACGCCCAAAGTCTTGACAGTGTCACTCACTGATAACGGAACGTCTCCAAGCTTTACGTGCAAATCTCCCTTTAGGATTTGCTGAAGAGCATTGGGCGATGCAATGTGGATTTCGCGTTATTTTTCGCGTTCAATTTGAGACCACGACCATTGACGTATTCTCTCCAGATCGGAAATACCTCCTACGATCACTTAGTCAGCAGAACCAACTACTTATTAAACATTTATCTAGCAATCATCGGCATACACATGCAGGTCACAGTGACTCACATAGCTGGACATGTCATGTATAACATAGGTTATCTGTTTCAATGTATTCAAAAAAGTGTTTTTTTATCATCCGTTCAAAAACTCTTGATTAAAGGGCTCTTGGTTGACACTGTAGATTATTATTAACTCTTTAATAATAAATTATTTTGAATTCGTAATTATTAATACTTATAAAGCCAACTGAGAATAAATTACACTAACCTAAAATGTTACTTAGTATTTTTGCCATATAAATTAAACTGACAAAAACGTAAAACCACAAATTTTGCAACAATGGGCGGGGGTTAAGTGCGGTTTGAGGAATGGGACCGTACCATAACGGGTTGGGAGAGGGAGTTAGACCGACCTAAAGCGTTTATCAACATTTGTTTTTATGAATGTCAAAAAATAAAATGAAGATTTTGCTGATAAAATTGCTGATCGTGTTTTGACAGTTTTTAATATAACGATTTAAATCTACGTTGTTTTGAATACTCGCTTCCACCGAGATATCTTTTACGTATTTATTATTTATTTAATTGAATTAACACATTTGTAATACATAATCTTGGCCCCACCAAGTTTACTAACTTGTCAGTGTGGTTCGAGAGTCATCTTTTTTACTATATAAAATTTCGAATAAAAAGTAATAGCGATTAAGGGCAGGCACCTAAATATTACTTTATTTTGTGGAAGCTTAAAAAACTTAGAGAAAACATAAAATCAGCTACCAAACAACAACAAGTAACTCATTAATAACAACAATAAATAGCCTAACAATAGGTTTAAGCCTAATACTGTAATAGGGTTATAACAATTCAATATTTGTACATTAGTTTATACATTATCCAAAACGTTACCCACTACCTAGTGTAGTCAATGATGAGTTGATTATAAAATATACAAATGGTTTTCCATTTGTCAAATATATCTACTAAAACAATCATGACTTAATCAAGGTAGTATTGATGTTCCTTGAATATGACGAAGGATTGTGAATGATTAACGTGTCTATACACTTAGAAAAAATTGTGTTTTTACGAGGGTCATTCAATAATTAAAGAGACAAACAGGTCTGGAAGGGAACAACTTTATTTTAACGAAAGAATACTTTTACTACTTTTCAACATAATCCCCTTGAACATTTATGCTTTCGTTCCAACGGACCACAAGCTTTTTTTATGCCAGCTGCAAAGAACTCTTTCTCTTGGCGTTTGAGCCAATTTCCCACAAACTTCTCGACGTCCTCGTTTTCCTTCCACTCTGTGCTTTGCCTTTTTGATTCTGACTCATAATAGTGAACCCAAATTTCATCGTAAGTTAAAATTTTGTTGAGGAAGTGCTCACCTTCACTTTCATAACGTTCCAGCAGCCCTGTGCACACTCTCAACCTTGTTTCCTTGTGTAGCCGTGTCAACTCCTTTGGGAGCCATATTGCACATGTTTTGCGGTACTTCAACTTGTTTTTAATAATGTTGTGAACTGTACCCACACTCACATGGACTTTTACAACTAGCATTTCCACAGTGACTCGGCGGTCAGCACGAATTATGTCATTAATTCAATTTTTAAGTGAAGGAGTTGAAACTTCAACTGGTCAGCCAGGTCGGTGTTAATCTGTCACTGGGTCCCGGCCATTTTTGAACTGTTCTACCCACTTGTAAAAATTTGCACGATTCAAACAATGTTCACCATACATTTTAGTCATTCTAGAGTATATATTCAGATGTTTTTCACCTTCAGCGAGTAAAAAACGAATAACATAACGTTGTTCAACTAATGTGGGATTTTCAAGTAGACTCACCATCATTAAATGTATTTTTGAGGTGATAAACACAACAATGTTGATTAATCAGCGGATCAGGACCTATCCCAGTACTGCCAACTTAAAGTTGTAAAAGCACCAAAAATACCCTAATAACAGTTTTCTGCCCAGACCCGTTTGTCTCTTTAATTATTGAATGACCCTCGTATAATTTTACGAGAGATTAGGTTATATACCTTGAAATTTTTTTTAATAATTTCTTCTACAAAAATAACTGATGGGGCTCTCGATTAGAAAGAATCGACGGTTTGTGGAGTGCTTTAAAAATTGAAGTATCGCAGAATGGTTTTAACCAGTACTGTCAAGTTCACTGTCAGAGATAATATTTGGGGCCTCTAATACTATGTTTAAAATAAGTAGAATTATCGTAGAATGGTTTTAACCATAGTACTCTGTAAATTTCACTATCTGGGATCCTAGTTGATACTTCCAATACTAAATTAAAAATAAATCAAGTACTGTTATCGAATAATACAATCTAAACTACTGCAGAATTTATGTTCTTGATAGTAAATATTATTAGCATTCTCGTCGGTAGAATAAAATTAGAAGCGCCATAAATTAAGTAGGAAATGTAAAATATAATTTACGTAACAAACAAATACTATACAAACCTCTAAAATGCTAAAGATTTTCCAAAAACGCAACTTAAAAAAGTAACACAAGTACTTGAATGAAAATTTATATTTTTAAAATAATTTTTCAACAACAATTCTCCAAATCTATTTTATCGATTAATCAACCTAGTTACCGACTAGACCACAAAGTGATGTGACCTTAAATCACATTAAGTTCATTTTGAAAATATATTTTTTGGAAACCGGTTGCATTTTTGGTAACATATTTTTCAGTACTCTTTGTATCATTGTACTTTTTTAATCTCAAGCACATATGCAATTTAAAATTACACGAGCACATATATGGTACTGTCCCAATTACTGTTTTGACTCGTCCTTCTGGATTTTTACGTATCTAACAAATTTATTTTGTTTTACATTATGAAAATTTGCCATTTAAACGATTTTATTTTACTCACTAACCACCCTTATTTAGTAAAACTGTATATTTACACAAAATAAAATATTTACAAAACTTTCTGTAATTTTCTGTAAATTTCTGAAATTAGCTTTCTATTTGATAAACAACTTAGTATAGTCAGGATGATGTAATAGAAAGATATTGACAAGATTAAAAGGTTTGTTTACTGCTAACTAAAAACTTATCTCATTTTATATCACTGGGGTGCTGTGAACACCCCACATATGAGCTTGAGGTTAGTACTTAGATTAAAACTCTTATGAGAGTCAGCTAAGTTTTATATTCCCCATAGATGTCTATCTAAAATCTGTGTTCTGATTTGTGAATCAAAAATGAAGCCATCCTTACGAAGGAGAATGACCCTTTCACCATCTTGAGACAACGCTCTATAGCACATACCTCAACCCATTTTCAAAATTATTTTTTTATTTTAAAAGTTTAAAGTTTTAAACATAATTATATCAGTTGTTCTTCAACTTCTCTGCCTTTTTCTAAATTATTTTAACTTGTTTTGCGAGTATTTTTTGTTAAAAACTTTTCTTTCTATCCGTGGTGTAGACGAAATTTTATTTTCAGTATCAAGACAATTTAATTACTCAATTTTCTGTAAAATTGAGTAATTAAATTCTCTTTTCTATATTATTTTATAAGGCATTACTTTAGTTTTACAAACGAAATGTTTAGTCATAATATTGTAAACTACTAAAACCTTTTGATTATTGAACTTTTTTTACAATATTATTTGCATTCAATGTTTTTGCATTAATTATGCAACAGTTTTTAGGCTGTGGCCAGAGCGAAGGTTGATAAAAGCCTCACTTTTTCGTCATATGGATGTTGAAAAAGATTAGGGCGAAGAGGTTTCAATGCTGATGGCTGTTTGAAATGAACACGGATTTAGAGGCCGGCGTATTTCCTGTTAGTCAATAACAGTTTTCCCTACATTACAAGCTGGGTCTGGTTTATTACACTTTTTTATATCTGAATGGAGCTTGTTTGTGCAGTCAGTTGTTTTACTCTTTGCCAACAACTTGTTCCGTTTCCTTTCTACAAATATTTTAAATCTCGAAACAGTAAAAGGCAACAATGCAAAAAATTATAAAATCTAAGCGTCGATGTTAATTTTTGCAAATTTTGTATTATTTTTGTTCAATATAAATACTATGTAAATCAAAATTATCTAAATATTTAGGAATACAAGGTATAACATTACATATTTAGAGTCATTATGATAAGACTAACAACAAACACAAATACTACATTAAGTTTACTTGTGTTAAAAATAATAAATAAAACTTTACCGATTGTTTTAATATTTTACTGAAGAGGAGCGGTGAAACCCTCATTCCACCATGTTAAATATGTAAACTTTATGTACACTTTTTTAAGAAATTATAAAAGATATGAAGTTGAAATTTTATATCTGCATTTCTCTATGTAGTTTAAACCTATAGTATTTGAATTATTTTATTATTAGTTTGAATTTTTTGTGAGATCAATATTTTTCTTCAGATTTTCCTACATTCAAAAATGTTTTCTCAGCAACCAATATTTTTAATGCAATAATTCTAGTACTGTAGCTTAATGTTATATAGTTGTATATGCACAAAAACTTTCAATTTCCTATCTCTTATAGTTCATGGGAAAAGTACCTTTGTACAAGAAAAATCACTTATCGGTAAATGAGCCATAAAACGCTGATATCATCAAACATAACAATCGAGACATACTATATTCATTTATTTAAAATATACTTAGGATCATCATACATAAACTCTGAAAACAGTTTCTGAAAGAGGAAGATGTCTTCTTTAAAACTACATTAAAAACTGGAAATGTAAAACAGTTTTATTTTAATCAATCATCGGTAAATGAGCCATAAAGCGCCTAGCATCAAACATAAAACTTGAGACATACCACATTACTTTATTTAAAAAATATATACTAAGAATCGTCTTAGATAAATTCTAAGACCGGTTCCTGAAAGAGGAAGGGTTATTCTTTAATACTACATTAAAAAATAAAATTAAAAAAACAGTTTATCATTCCCACTCCCCTGAAAGTGGGTAAACAAATTGGTTGAAAAATTGCATGAATTGAAATGAACAACGAGTTAGAATTTTATTGCATATACAATTTTTAATTCTAGCACACCTAATATTGTGTGTCTTTTGATTTGTTTATTGATAAATGCGTGTGGTTATACATTAACCACAAATGTGAAAAAATACATATCAAACACACAGATTCACCTGCAAGTATATATAACATATACCTACACGATTTATGCATACGTTTGGCGTGTCAAACCTTGCTGTTCCTTAGCTGTTGACCGGGGAATAGCGGATAAGCCATTATAAATGAATATTTGCAACTAATACAAAAATAAGACTTCAGGATTTAATTGGGACGAATGACGATGGATGACAGGACAAATTCATTCACCTTTCCTCAATAACCTGTGCCAGATAGTTAGCACATAGTTCTTCATAGTGTTCGAGAACGTCTAACAGTTCAGCGTTTCTACCTTCAGGGAAAGGCTGGAAATGAGTCCTTTGTTGTACTAAGCCTACAAAAGGGAACATCTATTTTAAGATTTTGATTGTTTTGTTTTCTTTTATGTTTTTTTTTAAATTATAAACGGAAGATGAATAAAAGACGTTCATAATATAATTTGATTATTAACTTTATCAGACACCATAGATTATGTTTTTTAAAACGTAATATTCCTAGTAATATTTTTCCTTTGACTAATAATATCTTAGGTTTTGCGAGAAAATCGTTTTTTTACATAAACCACGTTGATAATGGGTAGTTAAATGCACATCAGATTAAAGTGATGGCAATTATTTAAATTCCAATTCACTAACTGAAGTGCATCTACTGCCCGCAGTGGTTGGCATAATGGTCTTGATATTCAGTATAAACGAGATGGAAGACTTGTTGATGATCATTTTGCATGTGCTTGTCATGTCCATTATATTGCCGTAAAAATTTCTCTAGGACCATTTATCTTCTTTGTGCCTTATGTGAAAATGGTGTGAGTAGCCGTGAAGAGCCAAAAGTTAAACAGGAATAATTAATCTCCATATTTACAAAAATAAAATAATTCTGGTAAATTCTTACACCAAAAGACCTTCAACCAATAAATTATATTTTATATTTGGCTTTTATGACACTATTTATTCCATTGATCTCCTTTGTATTTCCTTACGCCGGTAAAATAAAATTTAGATAAATTCTCAAACATTTCATTTGGTGTATTTCAAAATGTCCCCATTACTTCTGATTTGGTTTGTTTCAGTATTTTGGTTTTTTCATGAAATATCGAATTAATAATATTTTCAATTCATGGCGCTTGTTAGCTAAAATGCTATTTAGATACGTTATAGTTTTTAAATAAGTTGAAACCGTTATTTCCCTGTAAAAATATAGTGGAAAGTAATAAACCTCCGTCAGGAACAGTGTCCCCATTTGTCCAGAGTGTTGTTACTGTATTGTTGTGAAAGCATCTGACATATGCGTTGAGCACGTCAAGTTGTTATTTTTAACCTTTTATGTTTTAGTCATTTTTCATCTGAGTATAAAAAAGTCAAAGTGTTGTGATTGTTTTTATTCAGTCAGGTTTAAATCTCCTAACAACAATTAAACCCTATACTACTACTGTCCGTGAATCACGAAAAATCCCCTGAGAAATTCCATAACTAAGAGTTGTAGGTGCCTTTTCTGCTAACACAAATAGCTGTTTAAAGATAACAGTCATACAAATTAAAAACTAATATTACTGCCTTCAATGTGTATGATACTGATACAACACAATGGTGTATTGTTTTCGACCCAGGACTCTTCCACGTACTTCCGGGCACAGTAAACATTACTTTACAAGTGAATGAATTTAAATATATAAACTTGTTCATATCGTGGTGCACACGTAATAGTATTAGGACTAAAATTTATATAATCATAAGAATACTACACTCTCTACCAGTTAACAACATCCATAAAAACGTTTTACGAAATATATACTGGAATTCCACAACACTGATGCTATTATGTTCTATTAGTTTCACTTACGTGGATGATGCACCGACTCCAAGTGTCAAGAAATATAAGTTTATAATAGAAAACACGATTTCCATCTTATCTTTTTTATGTTCAACCAAATCACAAAAATTAAAGATAAACTAATATTGCTTGTTGAAAAATTCTGTAATATATATAAATTTAAAAGTTGGGACAGTGAATTTTAAAATTATCTAAAGGGAAGTTTGACTACATGTTTGTGATGGTGGAGTCAAGAGTGAGGATTAGCAGCACGATCGCTTGACGCTCGACGGGCGCGCACTGGCTGTGGCGGTCAGCCGCTGTCGCTTGACGTGGTTCCTCGCCCGCGTCCCTCGTCACCCCGCACTGAGCGTCACGCGCATGTCACCGACACCACGAGCCATTCACATCAGACGATACAGCTTCACTTTATGAAAGTGTAAAATTGGGGTCTTCAAGCACAATGATGACGACCTTTCCTTCCAATGACCTCAGTTGTCGGTCGTCATCTTAAATTCAACTCAAAAATTGTCAAAAAATGTAACTCAATTTTTGTAAAGTGTACATCGCATGAAAAACCTCAATACTTCGAAATGGACTGTTATATTAGATGGTAATGTTTTAATTTAATTAGTATAAACTGAATTAGACCAAGTAAATAAATAAGGGTCTGCAGAGCATCCACAATTTTTCTATTTATACTCTCGTAAGAGAGAGTTTATAAACTCTGGAAAATGCCTGACTTTAGTCATGAACTTTAAAATAAGGACAAGATGGTTATTTCGTAAGCAGAGTATGTTTATCATAGAGATAACGCGAATATCAGCAATCTACCTAGTTACAACCTTTGAAATGCAGTAGGACCCCACATATCCGGCCACCTCGGGAACGAGTCATTGGCCGGATAAACCAACTTATGATTAAAACGATAATTTATCCTTTATAATAAAATACAGTTGACAAATTTAGTTGATAAATAATTAGGGTTTAAGTACCTTCTGTCATTGTTATTGGAAAAATAGTCACGTTTATAAAATCAGTACATAGCGTCATCAACCATGTCATAAGGTTTTCGTCACTTGGATAAAACGTTTTTGGTCTCTATCTCTCTACAAAAGTCATTCAAAGTTTTACGATTTCGACACCAGTCATTAACCGTTCCTTTCCCCACATTTAGTTTATTACATATTTTTGCCACAGATTCGCCTTTATCAATTCGATCGCATTGCTTGACTATCGACACGTTAAGTTTACGTTTTGACTCACTCATTTTTGTATACTACTGAACAGTAAACTGAAAATAAAACGACGAATAAAACCAAGGGTTCAGAGCAAAAAATCGATAACTAACTCGGCAATTAACTGTCATGAAACTAGGCTGACATGTGAACAAATAAACCTATCCCCAAAATAATTCAGTGTTTATGATGAAAGAACTTTTACGAACAATGAAAAATAAGTTTGTGAGTGGTTATTGGTCTGTTTGATGATCACCGGTCACATGGATACAGATCAGTAAAAACCTTGGGTAACCTAAATAAAAATGCAATCACCAACTTTTTAATCTTCCTAGGTATGTGAATAGCCTTACATGTTGCTATCACTTTCAAAAACAAATTCTTATACGCTTCTTCTAAAATTACTTACTTCCATACTAACGTAAAACATAAAACTCTAACACAATATAATAATAAAATAATTTGAAATACTAAAATAAATGCAAAAAATATGCAATAACCTACGTATTGCATAGTGTGAGAAAACAGTGACGGAGCTGTGAGCTGTGAAGGTAGTAAATTTTATCGAAAAAAGGTAAAAGTAATGGTAAATCCCGTTCGCCTCATTTCAGTGATATTTTGTATTCGAGTGTAATAAGGTTAGCTTGTAACATTTGTCATTATCAATAAAAAGTAATTATATTAAGAAATTTATGGAATAGTAAAAAATACTTTTTTCATGTTTTTTTAAATATGGTATTTTCAGTGCATCGAAATGGATGGATTATCAAGTAAAATTTGACTGTGGTTGATATTGTTTTACTTAATCCGGTAAATTTACTGTATTACTAAAAACAAACGTCTTCCATCACAATGAAGACACCAACCAATCCACACAAAAATAAGTGTATATGTTCTTCCTGGCCTGTTCTAAGGCCTTGTAGCCTTAAAATAGAACTATAAACTGTTATTATTTTTAAATTACTACCTTCTTCAATAATTCTTTATAAAATTGAAGTGTTTGTTTATTACCGATTATTTTTTTCTCTTACATTTTTTACATTTGTATATCTTTATTTTATCTCTAATCTTTATTTACATATTCATCCGGAATAGTTATTGCGTCAAATCATGAAAAGGCGTTTATCTACTTAAAAAGCTGGTAGTTACTCAAAATTCAACTGTTTAAGATAACAAATTCTTCCAAATTCTTGACTGGGACGGTGGAGACGTCCTTTAATCCAGCTACTTGGAGGTCACGAATTGTGGATGGTTGTGAGAGATGATCTATGGACGTTGTGTTTCCTGGTGTGGATTAATATCCGCACTTTTGAATACTACGTTAATCCGCAAAGACCATCCTCATAATTAGACCAATTCGTTATTCAGAGGCAGTGGTTCGGATTCCACGTTAAACTGTAGGTCCATTAGTTGGGCTATTAATTAACAGTCCTGTCTAAGGAACATGTCAGCCTTAGTCAGTAACAAGACTACAAGATCGCGCCACAATCATCTTACACTCAAACCTCATTCATACTTAGCTTAAATACCTGCAATGCAGTATGGTTGCCATTTCAATGATCTAATCTAATCTTATCCAATCCAAATTAGGCTATAAATTGTATTTGTAATAAAAAAGTAGCCATTTCTTCATAGTTGTATGGTTACATGTCCTGATGGTGTTAGACATGTTAAAGTCTTAGACCACCGAAGGATGGCTTCTTTATGTAAAGATGTGCTGACAACACTATTTCGCTACCCTGCCTTGTATTGTCCTATTTGAATCAACCGCTGTATGTAGGCCTGGTCCTTTTCTTGAGACAAGTACAATCAATTTAATAATGTATACAGGTACTTCAGTGAGGATCTCCAGATGGGCGAAAACTCCCCATCTAACCCACCTGTTTAATTCAATTTCATTAAAAATGTTCTGAGGAATCTTTAAGGTCTAAGGTCCTAAGTGATACCTAGCCGCTTAAGTGAATCTTAAAGGCCTTGTAGCCTTAAAATAGAACTATAAAACTGTTATTATTTTTTAAATTACTACCTTCTTCAATAATTCTTTATATAATTGAAGTGTTTGTTTATTACCGATTATTTTTTCTCTTACCCTTTTTACATTTGTATATCTTTTATTTTATCTCTAATCTTTATTTACATATTCATCCGGAATAGTTATTGCGTCAAATCATGAAAATCATATCTACTTAAAAAGCTGGTAGTTACTCAAAATTCAACTGTTTAAGATAACAAATTCTTCCAAATTCTTGACTGGGACGGTGGAGACGTCCTTTAATCCAGCTACTTGGAGGTCACGAATTGTGGATGGTTGTGAGAGATGATCTATGGACGTTGTGTTTCCTGGTGTGGATTAATATCCGCACTTTTGAATACTACGTTAATCCGCAAAGACCATCCTCATAATTAGACCAATTCGTTATTCAGAGGCAGTGGTTCGGATTCCACGTTAAACTGTAGGTCCATTAGTTGGGCTATTAATTAACAGTCCTGTCTAAGGAACATGTCAGCCTTAGTCAGTAACAAGACTACAAGATCGCGCCACAATCATCTTACACTCAAACCTCATTCATACTTAGCTTAAATACCTGCAATGCAGTATGGTTGCCATTTCAATGATCTAATCTAATCTTATCCAATCCAAATTAGGCTATAAATTGTATTTGTAATAAAAAAGTAGCCATTTCTTCATAGTTGTATGGTTACATGTCCTGATGGTGTTAGACATGTTAAAATTTTCAGTGCATCGAAATGGATGGATTATCAAGTAAAATTTGACTGTGGTTGATATTGTTTTACTTAATCCGGTAAGTAAGTAAGTTTCGTGTAACCTTCTGGCCAAGGTCTAGTGTTAGAGTTTTCAGGTCGCACTACTGCCTCTAACGTGACCTAACGACTACTTATGTAGCCGGGACCAACGGCTTAACGTGCCTTCCGAAGCACGGTGGCAGTCTGAGAAATTAAATTTCATGTGTCATGACCGGGAATTGAACCCGGGCTTTTTGAGTGGTAGGCCAGTACTCTACCCACTCAGCTATGACTGCCACCCTTAATCCGGTAAATTTACTGTATTACTGAAAACAAACGTCTTCCATCACAATGAATAAAAATAAGTGAAAAAGTAAAGTAAAGTAAGGTAAGTAAAGTAAGTAAAGTAAAAAGTAAAGTAAAAAATCACACAAAAATAAGTGTATATGTTCTTCCTGGCCTGTTCTAAGGCCTTGTAGCCTTAAAATAGAACTATAAACTGTTATTATTTTTAAATTACTACCTTCTTCAATAATTCTTTATAAAATTGAAGTGTTTGTTTATTACCGATTATTTTTTTCTCTTACATTTTTTACATTTGTATATCTTTATTTTATCTCTAATCTTTATTTACATATTCATCCGGAATAGTTATTGCGTCAAATCATGAAAATCATATCTACTTAAAAAGCTGGTAGTTACTCAAAATTCAACTGTTTAAGATAACAAATTCTTCCAAATTCTTGACTGGGACGGTGGAGACGTCCTTTAATCCAGCTACTTGGAGGTCACGAATTGTGGATGGTTGTGAGAGATGATCTATGGACGTTGTGTTTCCTGGTGTGGATTAATATCCGCACTTTTGAATACTACGTTAATCCGCAAAGACCATCCTCATAATTAGACCAATTCGTTATTCAGAGGCAGTGGTTCGGATTCCACGTTAAACTGTAGGTCCATTAGTTGGGCTATTAATTAACAGTCCTGTCTAAGGAACATGTCAGCCTTAGTCAGTAACAAGACTACAAGATCGCGCCACAATCATCTTACACTCAAACCTCATTCATACTTAGCTTAAATACCTGCAATGCAGTATGGTTGCCATTTCAATGATCTAATCTAATCTTATCCAATCCAAATTAGGCTATAAATTGTATTTGTAATAAAAAAGTAGCCATTTCTTCATAGTTGTATGGTTACATGTCCTGATGGTGTTAGACATGTTAAAGTCTTAGACCACCGAAGGATGGCTTCTTTATGTAAAGATGTGTTCTGTGTGCTGACAACACTATTTCGCTACCCTGCCCTGTATTGTCCTATTTGAATCAACCGCTGTATGTAGGCCTGGTCCTTTTCTTGAGAAAAGTACAATCAATTTAATAATGTATACAGGTACTTCAGTGAGGATCTCAAGATGGGCGAAAACTCCCCATCTAACCCACCTGTTTAATTCAATTCCATTAAAAATGTTCTGAGGAATCTTTAAGGTCTAAGGTCCTAAGTGATACCTAGCCGCTTAAGTGAATCTTAGATGCGAGGTAGCAAAGCACATAGAGTTCAGTAATACATCAAAAGCTTCTCTTATCCTTCAAACTAAGGCTGGAATTGTAGCTTTTCTTGAGCATAGAATTTGAGTACAGTTATAGTATAGTAAGGATCATATTGGGCAAGGTTTTATCTATTGTAATTAAAATAGACACCAAAAATTGTAGTTTACTTAAACCGGGTGTGCCACGAATAAGTCGCTAATTTTGAATTTATATACCAGATGCTACAAGCTTGAACATCTAAAGATATATTAAATACGTAAGTTAATAAGATACCTCTAGTTTAATTTAATTCCAATTAATCAAAACAAAATTACGGGAAAATATTAAACAAAATATCAATGGGGAAATCCATATTTACAATAACTTACATATTATACAACTTAAATATATATGTAATATTTAGGAAAGCAACAACTGGTTTTGCCATTTCAAATCGATCAGCTGAATTTATTTACCTAGACAATTATTCAGCAAAAAACATTCGTATTTCCTGTTAAGCTGTATTGTTGTGTTGTATATCATATAAAATGCAAAATTTGATGTTCTTGGTCACGATGGCTTCATAGACTGGGACCGTGGCGTGTCCTGTAATTTAGCTACTAGGACGTCACGAATTGTGGATAGTTGTGAGCGATAGTTGGTGGGTGTAGTGTTCTCTTGTGTGGATTAACGTGTACACTATTAAATACTACGTTAATACACAAAAATCATCCTAATAATTAGACCAGTTCTTAATTTAGAGGCAGTGGTTCGGACTCCAAGTGAAACTGTAGGTCCCTTAGGTATGACATTGACTGTTGTGCTATTAATTAACAGTTCTGTCTAAGGAACATGTCAGATTTTCTCAGTAATAAAACTACAAGATCGCGCCAAAATCATCTTACACTCACGTCTCATTCATACATGGCTTAAAATACCTACTTGGGTATGGCTGGCATTTCACTAACTAACTAACTAATGAATAACAGTGAAAGGATTTAAATCATTATAACTCGCGTGGATAGAAAATGCGTGAGCTGTGTAACAAAATACTTTTAATAATACAAAGAGGGATACACAAGATATCTATGGTGCCGTGGTTCAAGATGACTCGGCAAACATGTCTGTACAGAGTGTTACTGAAATACATTAACAAATATGTCCTTTTGATGGCGTCATTAGTTCTCCTTAGCAGTTCAATTACCACAGATAGAGAAAATAAATCATACTTTCATTCAGAATATATAACTTTGGAACAAGAATGTTTTGGGCTAAATTTGCATAATAGTCAATAGACAATTCTCTTTATTTTAAATTTCATTAAGAAATAAAATGGCGGCACAATTAATTAATAAATACCCATTTCCCATTCATATTTGTCTTGAAACACCTACCTGGGTAGGTTTCCATTTCAGTTAAAAATATAAAATAAAAACTATACTTATGAACCCAAACACGCTCCAATATCTTGAGGAGCAAGATCATCAAAGTTGACCGTTTGTTACTTTCTCCTATAGGAATCTTTGAAGGAGAAAGACACAGGTTTTTTGAGGTGTTTATCCTCACAACATTTCAAGACAATGAATCAATAAGCTCGATTCAAGAGCAACTGTTTGATATCTTGGTATTTTTTCAATAATTCTTTTGATTAATTTTGGTTTCCTTGCCAATTATGCATAGTGATTGTTGAATATCAGTTCGAATAAAGAGTTTCGAATTAAATCAATTTCTTTTATGATTTACCACTTTCATGTCTCTTTAATTTTATTTACTTAAAGCTGCATTTACATTTTTTTTCAAATGTAAGTGACAAAGTCAGACTTTACAAAATCTTCTTAAATTTCGTGAAATGTTTTGTCAGTGACATATGTCAGCAAATGAAATACTGGGTCACAGACATGATAGTAGCTTTTACATCGAGAGTCGGTAAGAACAAAGGACAGTCATCGACAAAATATTACAGAATCCTGTCGCAGTATATCTAAACACTACGGTAACTTTTGTTAGTGACAAAAGTGAATTTGAGGTCAAGGTTGTCCATTCTCACCATTGTCACCGCTACTGAGCCATGGAACACACATTTCTGATGGCGTAGCGTTGTAGACAGGATGTGAGTTATAATATTTCACTGACCAAACCTAAGGTACATTATCTGTAAGTGACTTGTGTCGATGACTTGTGTTGGTTGACTTGTGGAGGTAAACATTTAGCCTATCTCACTCATTTCCTCACAGAGCATGGTTATTATTTCCGCGATTTCTGCCTGTATCTTTACGAAATGGGTAAAGTAGATTCTTCCACATGAAGACAGCGAAGATGATGTGTACGACACCTTTTTTGTGTACCGTCGTTTTCAAGAACCCCCTGTACTGCCATTGCAGCGACAGTTTGTGGTGATCTGACCCCGGCCAACATTGTGGGAAAGATGTTGCAGGGGGACGAAAATGGAAGGCTGTGAGTGACTTCGGGTTTTCCGTACTGCGAAGGAAGAAGAGGGACGGTTGCCTTTAGTATGATGACAAGTGGGATATTCTGAAACAGAATAGAGGACAATAACTATGATGACGTAGTAACGACTCTGGACGATTGCAGTTTTTTTGTAACACCGTGGTTTTCGTGTTTTGACACAGCAGAGCCCTGTGGAAACAGAGCTCCTGAGGTGTTTTTCACACCTGTTCCTCTTTAATGTAATGTAAAGATATTCGTGCGTCAAGTATTTCCCCGGCATTGAACCAAACAGGGGAGACAATCCCTTTGAGGCTAAAAAAGTCAGAGATAAAAGTATATGACAATTTTGTCATTTCGGTGTAAACGCAGCTTTTGTAACATTATCATTCATAATTTTGTTATTTATTGTTGTTATATTATTTGTTATTGGGCATAGGCTATTTCTCCTGGATGATGTTTAAATGCCAGAATTAATTAACTTCTAATCTATATTTTATTAATTAAATTATTGTTGTGAAGTGAACATCGCCTCAAAAAGACTCAATACCTCCAAATGGACTGTTGATTTATATTATACTGCTTTAATGCAATTGGTTATAAACTGTATTAAAGCAAGTAAAAATAAAATAAATAAATTATAAAAAACAAGAATTATAATATGAAATTTTTTTGCAAACAAAAGTTCTTCAACGAAAACACACTATTATTTTGACGTCCCGCCGTTTTGTTATATATTATCATAATCAGTTAGTCTGGAGGTATTTTTTACGTATGTATTGATTATAACTGCAGAGTTTCAAGTTTGTGGTAGGTTCAATACGACTTTGTTGATTCAAAAGTAGCGACCTCTTTGTGGGATACATTGTGCATTTATATTACCAATACTAACACTGCAATGTGCGAATAATAATACACTGAATTGAAAGTACGATTCTTGCAATAGGTTGAGTCACCTCTTAGATAAGCTGTGATTTTAGTGGAAAACAAATCGGGATATTTATTATGGTAATTTATTCAGCGAAAAGTGTTTACTTCCACTAACGATAATGCGGATTCTTTGTTAGTGGTTAAAAGCCAGGACGTTTAATGGGTGGGTTATGAATAAATCAAAGTTAACTGTTCTTGCAAATAGGTTGGAGATTACCATAGGATTATTTATTCCCTTACACTTCAGCACATTTTAGATTTTAGGTATATATGTATGAAACATTTCTTAGTCAACTCCAAAATAATTAAATACTTATTTTGTTATATCAAAATAATGTTAATAAACATTGTTGAGTAGATTAGATTTTGGTATCCACTCTATAGTACGTACTTAACAATTTACCAGTCTTTCCTTGAGTCCTCTAATAGTGTGAGAGGGTGAGTGTTGGCATTATGGACAAGAGTTGTCTGTCCCAAAAATAAATAGGATAAATTTGATTCGAGATAAATTGTTTGTACAGCAGTTCGTATTAGATCATGAGATGTCGCTGAAGGCCTGGTGCTTGAATGTATCTCAGGGGAAATCCCGCTTCTTATGAAATAAAGAATTTGTGTCAGGGGTCAAAGTTCTCCGGGTAGAGGACAACAGGAGTTTTAAAAAAGTGTACTCTTTCATCTTAAGGGAAGTCAGATGATTAAATCTTGCCCATGTTCATTTTGGGGGGTTTTATATAACAACTGAGTTGTTTGCGTTTCAAGTAATTTTAAATATTTACATGTTTGATTTTACCACTTGAATCAGCTTAAAAACTACAAAATTTAGTACTTTTAATTTTTCCTCTATCTCCAATGGTTACCGAGATACTAAAAAAACTATACACAGTACGCTCTATTTTGGGGCTCCAATGTTAATCTTACGGAGGATGAGAAAAAATAATATTTCACATATCAACCTACGTTTTTGGATGAAACTTGGTATTTAGCTTTATGTGATCGGGATTCACGCATTTATGTTAAAAAACTATAATTGATGTGTTAATCATGACAGCTAACCTACATCCTCGTTTCCCATGTTAATCATTTAGAGAATAGGCAAACTCCTTTATTTATGGACAGATATTCATAAAAATTCGTATATGGTCAAATAAAAATAGTTTATGGTAAAAATTCCTACTTTCAGTGTTCTTCACAGCAGCAAATCTGCATACTCTTTCCCATGTTAATCTTATGTAGAATAGGCAAACTCATTTATTTATAGACAGGTATTCATAAACATTTTGTATAAGGTCAAAATAAAAATAGTTTATGGTGAAAATGCCTACTTTCAGTTGTCCTCACATCAGCAAACCTGCATACTCTTTCCCACGTTAATCTATGGGGATTCAGCAAACTCTTATTTATTACGGAAATTCGCTGAGTACGCAGGTCTGCTGCGACGAGGGTTTTATATCTGTCACAAGATAACTATTCATGGTTTGTCTGACGAATGTTACTTCATAGTTTTTGTTTGTCATAATTCTTATGACAAGATAAAATATGGTAAAATTAAATTTATTGATGCTTTTAAAACTACATACATCTATATACATTTAGCTATTGCTATCATTGATTTTCCCAGTTTTTTGTTCTTTCTACGCTAGAGGCATTATGTAACAGAGTCAGAGAGACATTGCAAACGAAAGCTTTTTGGGAATGCGATACAATCCAAAATGGGCATCCCGGGATTTGAACCAGTGACCTCTTGCACCTCCAAGACGCTAACCACTAGGCTAGCAAGACACCCAATTATGAAATGTTGAATTTTTGGATTTTGGGCTCTTTGAGAGGGTTCTGGTTATAGCGTGTTTGTGCATCTAACATAACAATGCAAAAACATCAACCTTTTTGTAAGACACCTCAAACTGAATTAACTCAGAGGTATTTTAAGGAATGAAGTATGTGTCAGTTTACTAATACACAGTTTATTTTATAAACTTAATTTAAATTTAAATATAATAATATAGCCCTTTATAAAACAGTTTTCTCATCATCATGTCGACCCTAGCTGGCCCTGAGAGGCCATATAAAGGAGATCAAGTCTATAAAGGACGCAATTTTCATTGAGAAAGCTTCAACTGACAAGCTTCCTTTGTTAGCGTTCGCAATGTTATTAATCCTTGAAAATTGCAGCTTAAACGAAATAAAAAGTGTCAACGTATTGAAATTTCCTGGTATAAGATGGTATTCGGGACTTGAGATAAACCAACACAGACAGGATTATCAACGTATGACCTTACTGCAACTCTATAATTTGTATCTCCTTTGAGATTACATACAAGAGACCTCGTGAATTACTCTTACTGCAGCTGTTGTACAATATTTAATATTTTAAAACTTTTTGATAATTTATTTATTTATTTTCCATCATCATAGTTTTTACACTTTATCTCGTATCCATAAATTGTGAAATATTGAATAAATATCATAAAGTTTTAATTTTTTATCTGAATAAGCTAATTGATTTTAAGCATATAAAATCCCAAAAGCCATAAAATCACAAATTAATAAGCCTAGGCTCACTGCTGATCAATATTTATTGACTGCACCAAGTCCTAGTAAAAAATTTTCTTTGAAGCTTATAACTGCTAATGATGTTATGAGGATTATTTCCAATTTAAAGAATTATAAAGCCTTAGATTATTATGATTTATCAAATTGGATACTAAAAAGTACTAGAGAATATTGTTTTCCAGCAGATAAGCCATAAACTTTTGTTTTAGGGAATGTTTCTTCCCAGGATTTTAAAGAGTTTCCAAAATTACTCCCATTCATGAGGGTGGAGACAGGAAGGGCCCTGAGAATTACAGACCACTGTCCTGTAGAATATAGTTTTCCAGCAGATAAGCAAGCATTCTGAAGGTATGGGCTTGCTTCCTGAATCCCAATTTGGTTTTAGAAGGTCGCGCAGTAACACCGATGCTATTGGGTCGTTGATTTCAAAAATACATGATGTTTTTGAGGCAAGTGGCTTTGATTAGGTTACCTTCTGTGATCTAAGCAAGGTCTTTGATTGTGTCGACCATCGCATGCCTTTGAACAAGATACAGTACTATGGTATTGATGGGGCTGTCTTAGCGTCATACCTTTCAAATAGGAAGCAGGTGGTTTGTGTCGGGGGTGAGTGGTCATCCATGGAAGTGGTGAGCTGTGGGGTACCGCAAGCTTCCATATTGGGACCGTTCCTTTTTTTAGTGGCCATCAATGATCTACCTTTTAGTGTACCGTCTGACGTTTTGTATACCCAGATGACTCAACGTTTTTGTCACATGAGTTAAATTTATGTGTTCAAGTCAGAGGTGACCAATTTAGTAAATATTTTTTCCGACTGGCTTGCAGCCAACTCTCATCGATTAAATAATGATAAGACTAAATCTGTGATATTTAGTTTAAGGAATTTAAGAAATAGTGTAATTTCTCAAGAGCATGTAAAGTTTTTAGGTATTTTGTTGTAAAAACAACTAACTTGGGAACCTCATGTAGACCATCTTACAAGTAGACTCTCGAGGGTTGTTTTTCTTTTTTCAAGGTTGATACACTATGTACCTTTGGTTTACATTAAATCAGCATACATTGCACTTTTTGAGTCAATAGCGTCTTATGGCCTGATTTTTATGGCAGTTATGGAAGATTCAGGATGTTTTATTGATACAAAAGAAGATTATTAGAATAATATCAAAAGCAGAGAGATAAGCTCACTGCAAACCACTTTTCATTGAATTAGAAATCTTAACGATAGTGAGTTTATATATCTTTAATCTTTTGTTATTTATTTATAAGAATAGGTCATTATATGGTTTAAGAAAGGAGGTGCATGTTATCAGTACTAAAAATTGTGAGAAAATTGATCAACCTTATGTACGTTTAGAGAAAACAAGA
Source organism: Nephotettix cincticeps (assembly GCA_023375725.1). Taxonomy (NCBI): domain Eukaryota; kingdom Metazoa; phylum Arthropoda; class Insecta; order Hemiptera; family Cicadellidae; genus Nephotettix; species Nephotettix cincticeps. The sequence goes on along the minus strand of CM041784.1, from coordinate 48,772,888 downwards.
TTTAATCATATTATATTGGGTATTAGATTCTTTTAATAGGGGTTCGTTGGCTGTGAGTAGTCTTTATTTTAATGGCTTTATAAAAGGGTTGGCTGCATTTCTGGACAAAAATCCTTTTTATAATATTAATGATTTCCTTAAGCTACCAGATGATGTAATAAATAACTTGATAGCATGTTATCTTTTGTTCATTTTTGGCATGATATTTCAATTACTGAACTGAGAACTGAAATGCATGTTTGCTTGTCAGACATACTTGGGTCCTATTTATTTTTTTATTGTATATATCGTAAGTCTCATGCTATGACTGCTTGTTTTCATTTTCTAGTCAAAATTTTCGTCATCTCTTAATTTTTGTGAACTAGCATATTTATAATTTATTTATTTTTACTAGGGTATAGGTTATTTTGAGGAATAATTCTATATGCCATGATGGAATTGCATGTTGACTGAATACTGGTGTATTTATAATTTTTTGACTTGTCTATGCATGTTATACATGAATGGCCAATAAATATCATGTGTCTTGTTCACCGTAGTAAAAAAACTCTCACTGGATTTTATAGGATAAATGGTTTTTTAATACTCAACTTCAGCATGACTTCAATAAATACGAAGCTAAATGTTCCATATTTACAACTGACAGTTATTAAAATGCGTATAGAAAATTCGTTTCATTTTGTCAGCTAACTGTTTAATCGGATTGCTTTAAAACTGGATAAATACTAACTGCAGGTGACAAGAATATCAGATGAAGACTTTTAAGATGTCAAACTTTCTGATTTGCTAATGGCTTTTAAAACGAGTTAATTTTCAACACAGCGCCGTCTGTCAACTAAACTAATCGTGTAAGCAGATTTTAGTCCGATTATTAATGTCACTTGTGAGTTTTATTTTTTTAAACATATATATATATACATATGTATAAAGACATGTATATATATATATATATATACGTTATTGTTATAGATTAGATTAGATTAGATTATTTGAAATGGCGACCATACCACAAGGTAGGTATTTTAAGTATGAATGAGGATTGAATGTAAGATGATTGTGGCGCGATCTTGTAGTCTTGTTACTGACTAAGGCTGACATGTTCCTTAGACAGGACTGTTAATTAATAACCCAACAGCCGATGGCAACTAAGAGACCTACAGTTTAACGTGGAATCCGAACCACGGCCTCTGAATTACGAATTGGTCTAATTATGATGATGGTCTTTGCGGATTGACGTAGTATTCAATAGTGCGGACGTTAATCCACACAACAGAACACCACACCCACCGACCATCTCTCACAACTATCCTCAATTTGTGACCTCCAAGTAGCTGGATTACAGGATGACGCCACCATCCCAGTCAAAAGTAGAGTGTATAAAGTATACATGGCCATATTAAAATATCTTATATAACCTAACAACATAGTAATTTGTCAATAGATACATTGTAAAGTTCCTAACCATTTTCCTTGACTTCAAAGCCCGTTTCATAAGAGTTTACTTCTCTTGGACATTATGAGATTGTTTTGAACTAAGATTGAAATTGCTTTTATTCTAAGAAAATATTTTACCTATTTTTGGCAACGGTTCAAACTATGTAAGACTATTGAAACTCTAACCTCTATATCATGGTCTCCTCTTATATGCGGTAACTCTGTGACATGACAAGGACATAATTTTGTAATTAATGTTTTATTTTTGCTTGCTACTTTATTTTGATTTAGTTACTTGCTAATGTAGTTGACAGCTCTGCTTTAAATTAATAATAAGGCAGTAAAAAGCAAACTCTTGATTGGCATATAATATAATGTTAAAGCATGATAATGTTTTTAACCTATAGGAATATTGTGCAGTAAAACCCCGGTTAACCAAAATAAATGGGGGGAGCCGTTTCGGATAGCCAATTTTTCGGTTAAACTGTTATATGCTTAAAATTGCCCATTAACATGGTGTGTAGGAAAAATGATTTACAAACAAAGTCTTTACAATACAGTGTTTTATTTCAGCTAAAAAATGTTACAATGGGCTATAAAATAGAATAAACTAAACAACTTAATTTAAAAATATCCGAAAACACAAACTTGCTAATCGCAAACGGTACACCACTGCAACACGTTAACCCTTTCCTATAACGTTTTGGCGTTTTTTAGACCTCAACTGCCTCTGCAGATTCTCATTTCATCTCAAAATTTCTCTAGTTAACATTTTAATAATAACTATAAATCAAAACACAAGCGTACACAAAGATTGTCAGTTTTAACAAACAATACGACCGGCGACCTATACGAACCGAGTCAGACGCAGACGACTTCGTAATGTAACCAGGACAACAGTTTCCACAGCCATCTAAATAATAATTGATATGAATATTTTTTGACTAAATACTATATAATAATTACAGGAAGACATCAAAAATCAAACACAGTGCTTTTTCAATGATCAAAACAATCGGAAATCGTTATTAAACTATGGAATACTCAATGTCGCCCGTTACTCTATGTCGGTCGTTACTCTATGTCGGCCGTTACTCTATGTCGGCCGTTACTCTATGTTGGCTGCGCATCACCAAAAAGTCACGAACGCATTCTTTCTGGAGATAGAAGATCGCTGTTCACGGAACTGTTTCGGTTAACCCGGGTTTCGGTTAACCCGATTTCGGTTAACCGAGGTTCTACTGTATATACAGTACGACCCTGACGGTCCAAGGAGGCCCGGGACCAAAGGAGGCGACGGCTGAGTAGATCTGCGCTATGACGGTGTGCCAACAATTCTCACAAAACTCCAAGGTGCATAAACCCCAATTAAAATCCCAAAGAATAAGAGATTAATAGATTGTAACGAGCAAATCTCAAATATAACTAAAGTAAACTACAGTATTATAATATGTCTCCAGCTTTGATGTAAGTCCTAATTGAAAGGAGAGATTTTAAAATTGTTTTGAAAGGAACATTCTTTAAGTAAAATAGGTTAGCAAAGGTGTATAGATAGGCATAGATCGTATAAAAGAATAATTTTGGGAAAGTGTGTAACGCTGCATTATAGGTGGATTCATTGTATAGCCCCTTAATCTCAAATGATTTACGAAGGCATTCGACATTTGACATAGATACTATAGATAGAGGAGGGGAGGTTATTATGGAATACTATTTATATATTTTTAAAAAACTTTCTAACATCTCTATATATACTATAACTAATTATAAGGAACTGTAAAAATAGTAAAGATATTTGTGTAGTAATTTTATTTACATCAAAATGTACATGATTCATAAAAACTACAACCGGAGGTTAATATGGTATAGTCGGGTAATATGGAATAGGTGGATAAAACTGAATATACTTGACAATAACCATTAATTTATGAATATAAAGACCATATTAATTTCATATTAAATGCCCGAAAAATTTTAGGATTATTTCGACTTCAAATTTAGGTTTTACAAAAGACACAGCTATAATCATCTTTCTATGCTTCGGAACAGGTAAGGTGAATTGATTTTAATTTTTTTTACTACTATAATAATTCATTCGGTTTACAAGAATTTTGGAATGTGTATAAGGTTTTATTAGCTTTTTCGTCCGTAACTGTTACTATATTTCATACCTAATATAGTGATAGACGACAAAAGTGAGGCTGAATTTGTGAAATATTGTTGTAACTTATGAATGATTTAAATTTAAATCATTCATAAGTTGATTTAATTTTTAGTTTTTCGTATTCGTCATATTGCATAGAATAATTCAGGGTCCGAACATTTTTATATAAGTAAAAATAATTATTAATAAATACTTATGATTGTAATAGTAACCATTATTTTTACCAGTGTTTACTTTTATTTTCCAAATGCAGATGTTACCTCCACATGCGCCTGACGGCGTTTCAAATTCAGTGTACCTAATGAAGGGTTAATTAAACCTATTAGGATCTTCTCTTGTGTTCATTCGATCCAGACCCCAGGTAACATCTCACAACAAAATGTTCAAAGTGATTACAAATAGTGAGTCACAAAAGGTTTACAAGCCAATCAAAAAACTTAACAAGTCTTACCTTGATTAGGTTAGGTTAATCTGTAGATTCCAAAGAGTAATCTACTTTAGTGTTTTGTACCGTCATTAGTGTTTTCTGTTCCTCGTTGCGACCGTAACGTTTACTGCAATATTACGTTGCGAGTATTACAATAATGTATATTTTTCAAATCTTTGAGACAATAACCTACAACTTTTAAATTTTAGGAAAATGAAAAAAAATGTTTTTCCAGAAAAGTATAAAACATTTTGTCATGTTATTTAACACTATATTTATTCAGATTGGGAAGGCTTCAAATAATAATTGTCTGAATCTGATGTAGCCATTTTTAATGAAGGACCCCACAACGGAAGCCAGTGTAGAATGCCAAGTCATTACATAGAGTAACAGTATCAATAAGTTAACGATATCAATATTGTTATACTTATCATATGCATATATGACATCCTTCATATTACAACAAAGAAACAGTTTCCTTCTTTAAAATTTGGTCCAGCCTGTTAAAAATTATATTATCTATTAATTGAAAATATATTTATAACATTTAATTATAACATTATCAATTTAAATTAATATACTTCATGAAATTAAATTACAACTTTACTTCATAATACAAATAGATACAAATTTAGTTTATAAAATAACTCTTTTTATTAAATGGTTTTATAAGACAATAGCCTACATCCTCTTATTCTTTCCAAAAATAACATCAACTTAAATCAATGATATAATTTCTTACTTTGTTTTATAATACATTAACTGAACTAATTTATTCTTCTTCAAAATAACAAATGAAATAATACGTTACAAATCATGAACTATTCTTTTGAGGTTATCTTAACACAACTGAAAGAATAATAATATATTATACTAACCTAAAAACTTTTACTTAAAAATACAAATAAACAATACATTTTATTAAAAAATAATCATCATTTCAACATTGTAATGTTTTAAACATAAAAAATAAAGTTTTTATTGTTATATCTGATTATTTATGTGTTTTATATTGTACAGATGATCTCATTGATGTAGCTTTTCTGATAAGCCAAATAAGAATTTTGCGTTAATATATATTTATGAACATTTTTGTTGTTATTAATATTTGTTGTTATTATAAATAAACTTCTTTTACATATCATTTTTATAAAATGTTAAATACAATAAATTATTTCTATTTTGTTTTGATTTCTGATTTCATAATCACCCAGCTAATTTTGTAATTTTTTTGATAACTATCCAGGTATTCAAAGCCCTGGAGGCTGTTCGTAATCATTTGGTTTAACATACCATTTATAAAAAATCTTTGAAATTATTTACTTAAGGTGTTTCTGCAATAAACAGTGTTTTTAAAATCTTTTTATAATTTACGGGTTTTCTGACATATTTTATGGTTTGGGCTTACTGAAAAATAACAATATAGATCAAACATTATGTTCAAAGATAGGTATTACCAAGGTAATAGCCAACATGACTACACAAAAAATTAATTTACCCCTAGTTTGTTGCAGAAACCCCACAACTGCAGCTCACTTGAGGTGTTTATACACCAAACGAATAATTTGAAGACCAGTTTAAAACCAAAGAGACTGTCATAGTTGTGGGATTTCTACACCAAACGACGTATTTCAAGCTGTACATAAATAATATGCTAAAAAGTCAAAATCGATAAAATGTTGGTAATGGGGTTTCGGCAATAAACGATTCAATTATACTTATAAATGAATTAAATTTACTTGTTTAGTTTTAATTTTAACTGTTTCAACAATTAGATATGTTTACTACTTTTAGATAGAATTAGTATTATAACCAAAATTTTACTTTTATTGTTACTTGTTTTAGTTTTAGTACCTTTTGACCAACTGATTTTGATATAAACGGAATGAGGATTGAAAAGCAAAAGAGAAATTTAATTTACACATATTAATTGGTTTGTTACAGTGGCTTCAAGCAATATAACAAATACGTTTTCTATCAAAAGACGGAAGATTTTGGAAATACTCTTTCCTTCTTTTATTTCGCACAGTTATGTTAACCTTATGTTTTTACAAATTGTTTAGTAACCTTATAATTTTTCATTTATTACAAATAAAATAATATTTATGAAAAAACCCAAAATATTGTTCTATGCCGTCTTCAATCAAGAACTGTCAAACGGTTACAAACAAGTGTTTTGGTTTGTATTGTTTACATTTTATTCTCCATAAGCGTAATGTTAAATTTTTAGATTTTAAACCTAATATTACAAGAAAACACGAATTTTACATTAGATTAGTTATTTTCTATAAATTAGTTGTTTAAATTTAAAATTCGTTTAGTACTTTTTATAGTTAAATATATATATATACAAACCTTGCTCGTTTTAGTTTTTTAACGTTTTTATTTGCCAAATATAATTCACTATTAGTTTTACTTTTATATAGTTTTAATTTACTATGTTGTCGAAATTCTTATGGTCATTAGCTTATAGCTATTGAGTATAATTCAATAAAAATACAATAGGCTACCCCGTGTTTCGTTTCTTTTTCTTGACAATTTGTTAGTGTTTCGTTTTTTATTTGTGACAACTACTTCTTTTATGGACAAAAATGAACCGTATTAATTAAGGGCTTAATCAAGAGATGTAATTGAGTGTATCACAAGAAGAAGTGTACACGATATCGGGGTAATCAACCCTATGAATTTCAATAAAATGTTTTCTTTTCAAAATTCTGGGGTACAAATGTGTTGACGAAATAGGGTTGAAAATGGTATTAATATTTTGAAGATATAATCAGATATGCGAAACAATTGTTTATTAATTTATATTTATAATTTATACCTCAATTAATTCCAAAAACTTGATTTTTGTAAGGATACGTCTATATTCTTCGGCTATTTTTATATCTTTATAAATAAATACATAAGAACTCCTTTATGTCCAAGCAATCTCAATTTTTACTTTGATCATGAACATGGAAAATAATAAATTACATCGAATACTTCTCCAGTCGATGGATAAATTAATTCACTGTAAACTCCCAAACTTTGAGCTTTGTGACTGATCTGGATCTGCTACAATTATTTTAATTCAAAGTCGCCGGCGTCGTGTGACGCCGCGGAACGGTTCTGGGCCCCTTTGATACGAGCGGTATTTAAGGTGGTAGGAGCGAAAAAAATTACCATCTTAAAAAACTTAGTTTAAACGTTTATTTATTAAATGTAACGTAAATTAGCTTTGGAATAATTTGTTCAAGTTTTTAGTAAAAACTTTTTGAGTTACAGGGTGATTAATTGGAAAATTAGTTGTTTTCATACAAGGACCATGAGAAAACTGCTTATGCTTTTGAGCTGAATTTTTTTATAACCTATGTGAAATTTTGAAATAAGAAAATTATTTGTAGTCACATTTTTGATCCGATAATCTTATTAAATATGTCATTTTGGAGGTCTAAAAATATTTTAAAATGTATACTAAAACAGAATTGTTATCTTAAACAATTCACTCAGGTAGCTTGCATGTTGGATTAAATAACTACATAACTACGTAACAAATAAGCGACACTAGCACAGACCTATCGGATTTCAGTTGTCCCTAAAACGCGGTGGGTTTTATTCGCAAGAATTTTCCCCGCTGAGATACATTAAATCAAAGAACGCTTTCACACGGGCCGGGAAATAAACGCACTAATAATATTCGCCGAACGGCTGTCAGAAAAGCCGCTTGTTTCTGCAGTCAAATTTTTGTCCGGGCGAAAATAAAACGCTACGACGAGTTTAAGTGCGTGGTGTCAAATGGACATATTCAGACGGGTGACCAAAATCCGCTCAATATCTGCCAATCTTTTGCAGCTTTCTCTATAAACAGTTCAGTATTTCATCAAAACTGTTAACAGACGAACTTGAATTCGTACTGCATTCGAATTGACGCAGTCTAGCTTCCCTCTAGTGGCTCTCAGGAAGACGCGAACTTATGACAGGATGTATCCAATATTTCCTCTTATCTTTCTTTTCTTTATTTTCTAACTACGGAGGTATGCCACCATTACAACAGTCAAATTGGCTGACATGTTATTTAGATTTTTATTGCGGACATTTTCCATCACGATTTTATCGATTCGCAACGTTTCGGGATCTGTGATCTAATCCCGTCCTCAAAAAACAATAATAACTAGATAATAATGATTAGATATTGGTTCACCTGAGGACGGAATCAGATTCCAGATCCCGAAACGTCGTGAAACTTTGTTTTACACAAAATCGTAATGGAAAATGTCCGCAATAAAATCTAAATAACATAAACCCACCATCACCAATAATGAAGTTCAAACAAAGAATTGGTTGACAATTGACATGTTCCCTCAGTTACATCTAGAGCAACACTGATCTGTTCGCGGTTATCGGCGTTTTAATTCCGCTCGTCTGAACACAACACAAAATCCGTCTCCGAGAAATAATCCGCTTAAATACCGCTCGTGTAAAAGTATGTTGTCACGGAGAATCAACCTCTGCGGCAACCAACACATCGACGTGTACATACGAGATAAACAATCTCACTCACAAATTTAACACCATCCAAGGGTGTAGGTCGTAGGTGACGATATACGAAAATACCCCCGTCGCAGCAGACTTGCATACTCAGCGAATTTCCAAATCAATAATATGATAATAATAATAATATATGAAAAGTTTTTTTAACAATCTGTCCATAAACATGAGAATTATTTCCCTATTCTCCATAAGATTAACATGGTAAAGAGTGTGCAGGTTTGCTGCTGTGAGGAACACTGCAAGCAGTAGGCATTTCTACCATAAATAATTTTTATTTTTAACATTTATACTAACTTTCATCAACATCTGTCCTTAAATAAAGGAGTTTTCTATTCCCTATATGATTAACATGGGAAAAGAGTATGCAGGTTTGCTGCCATGATAAACACATAAACTATGATTTTTAAGCATAAACAGGTGGGTATCAACAACATGAAAATAAATACCAAGTTTAATATAAAAATATTGATTGATATGGGAAATATTAATTTTTCCTTATCTTCCATAAGATTAACATTGGATCCCCAAAATACAACGTACTGTGTTTAGATTTTTTAATATCTCGGTAACCGTTGGAGATAGAGAAAAACTTTAAGAAACTTAATTGTGCAGTTTTTTAGGCTGATTCTAATGGTGAAAGATAAAATTAGAAATTTTTAAAAATTACATGTGAAAAACGCAAAAAACCCCATTTTGGGGTACAAAACCCCCCCAAACTACCCGTTCCCATTGACCGATATGTCTGGTTTACGAACTCGTCCGAGCATTTGTAGGGATACACGTCTCTACCAAATTTGGTCTCGATCGGACCATTTTTACGAGAGTTATCGTGATCACAGACACACACACACACACACACACACACACACACACACATATATATATAATATATATATATATATATACATATATATATATATATATATATATAAATTTTAACGACTATTGTTTTTGGACTCTGGCCACCTAAAGAAGGAAAAATAACATGGTCCCGGGCTTAAGTCTCGCCATGAGACCTACGGTAATAGCTTCTTCCCTATGGGAAATTCGCTAAAATGTTACACGACTAAAGATGTTGAAGCTAATTCATTTTCAAAGAGTACGCCTTGAGTGTGGAAGGAAGGCTTTTTCATATTTCGGCTCCACCTTATATGATTCAATCCCACCTGTGATAAAAAATAGTAGTGTAATGTCTTAAAATTAAAGTAAAAAAATACTATACAAATGACAGTTTTTAAATGTAATAATTTATTTATCGTTGACTATACTGTTTATATTTTTTTAAAGTTTATTTGTTTAGGACCTAATTGATGTCGTTCTTGTTAAGTTTATTATAATTTTTGTTAATGCTAGTTCACAATAATTATATATTTTATATAGACAATAGTTATATATGAAAACCAGTTGTTACAGCTGAGATAACGCTAGTTCCAATAAAGGCATTTTTCTTTCTTTCGACCTTAAAAGTTAAAAAAAGGGTCTCATTGCTTTTTCTCTATGATCTTCTATTCGGCCTCTAAAGCTAAAAATCCATTTCGTATTGAGAGTTACATTAATACGCCTTAGCTCTGGGGGGTGTTGGTTGACAATTTGCGAGACCAAAATTTGAAACAGTGACTTCATTTGGTTAGTGACATCATATGGTTAGTGACGTCATAATTTGGTTATAAGAACAGCTGTTTAGATGAACTAAAAACATTCCCTTTAGACGTATTCATAATCTAACTTATTTTGCACAGGGAAGTGAATTCAAACAATTTATTTGAAAGTCATACGAAATAAATGGATGAAGGCTAAAAGATAGGAAACAAGGTCAAATAATTAAAGTTTTAAAAGGTAAGGTTCTTGTTCCAATAGTTATTTTTATTATCACTTAGACCATTCCGTTCGGTCCAGAGTTCCAATGGAGTTACGGCCAAAAACGCTTATTTTCTCAGATATCCGCCATTTTGTTTTTCACAAAATATTTTTAACAGATTATTTTGAAATTTGGTGTGTGTTTTACACTAATAGACTACTATTATTAAAAATATAACTAGCATTATCTCAGCTCAAAATCCAAAATAGCGACCATTTAAAGTTTTAAAACTTAAATACAATGTCAACAGCAAAGTTTAAAATGGTCGCCATTTTGGATTTTGAGCTTGGATCATACTAGTTATTTTTTTAACAATAGTAGTCTTTTAGTGTAAAACACATACCAAATTTCAAAATAATCTGTTAAAAATGTTTAAAATAAAAATATTTTGTGAAAAAAACAAAATGGTGGATATCTGAGAAAATAAGCGTTTTATGCCATACCTCTATTGGAACTCTTTTCTTTCTTTTAATGTACCCAATCACATACCAAAGTCCTGAAACGTTTTTCATGGACACCCTGTGTAGTGAATGATTAAAGCTTGCTACTGATGATACTGATGATAATACAGCAAAACCTTTGTGCAACGAACTTCAATAGAATTAATTCCTTGATTTAACTAATATTTGTAAATCGTCTAGCACTGTGTATAACACACAATGGAAATTTTACTTTATATTACAAATAAACGATGTTTAAAACGTAGGTGTTACGAATTGTTAATAGTACTGGCAAATATAAATTTACAGAACAAACTACTGTACACCCTGTTGCTTTAGTTGCCGTTGGTTATCGTCAAGTTAATTACAGTTGGGCGTATCTCCGCTTTATTTACCGTTGAGAAATCATACCATATAGTTTACTGTATTTATAGTAGTACAAAACTAGCCTATATAAATTCATTTAAAATGAGTGTTATTTGTTTTATAACTGTGTACAGTTTATCACCTTTGTTATCGTGTGTTTTATAAGGATTAAATTCACTTCAATTTATTATGAAGAGCTTAACAAGTAGATCTGTGAATCTCTATTTAGCGAAATTGACTAGTTATAAATACATACATATATATATGTATACCTCCTTATTCCTCCCAAGTCATCAACTCCTTCAATCAGACTATTCGTCTGAAAATTTTGTTTATATTGTTTTAAAATTATTAGCTTATTTTCATCTTGTTTGGTTAGATCTACCCATGCTTCGTACTATGTAACTGTAGGAAATACAGTACTGACATTACTAGCTGTAATTTGGGACATCATTCTAACTTTCAGTACTCAAAAGTATTTCTATGTCACCAACTTTTCAGTTTTCAACAAATTCAAAAATAATTATTTCAAATTATTGATTTTTCTGTATAACATTCTAGGACAGGAAACAGCTTTTCTACAAACGATACTCACGTGATTGGAAAAATCTATACCGTTGTTAAAAATTTGGCTGAGGCGACGTCTTCCAAAGCTTTCCCACCAATAGAAATCAGTTTTGATGGAGGAAGGGAACACTTGCTACAATGGAAAAAGAACAAGGTACTTATTTCGCCTTATCCAGGCTCTCATACTCTCTGTGCTTGTTTACTGTTTCCATGTTTTTGCTAATATTATTACCGCAGGGACAAGAAGATAATGCAGAAGGTGCAGAATATGAGTGTCAAATTTGTCTGTGGTCTTAGAAAATATGACCATGTCTCAAGTGCATGTCTGAAGTTGAGATCATTACCCATTTCTGATATTTGCACTCTTCACAAAACTATGGTAGTCCACAAAGGTTTGACCTCTGAGTATTTAAGAGTCAAGCTAAACCTCCGGACTGAGGTTCGATCTCTAACTAGGCAGGATGCTGTGCTTTACTCAAAGCGTTTGGGATACTTTGTACCTAAAATTTACAACCAAATGTTCTTGGCCAGAGGTTGGTCTAGTTAATGCAAAAAAATATAATTGCTAAGTAATTCTTGTTCAACTTTTAAAAGCGATTTTGTCTTATTTATACTGTTATGTCTTGTTGATTTCAGGTTTTTTGTTGAAAAACGGTTACGAATAAAGACATTATTCATTCATTCAATTTGTGAGGTCGAGGCACTGACAGCGCGAATGTCCGACAAGTCGTGACAACCCCGTACACTGATGGTGTTTATGGTGATGGTGATGGTGATTGCGGGCGAACCGGACACCGCCGCTAAGTATGTTGTAACCCCAATAGGAAAACCTCCACATACATGTGCTCGTCTTAATTAAAGCTTGGAGTTTAGAGTTTCAGTTCGTTCATTAATACTTCTGTTGCCGCAAATACACGTAATGGTTTCCACCCACCCCTTTAATTTACATCATCACTTTCCTCTATAAACTCGCCTTCTATCATTAATAGTTTGCATATTAATTTTACTCAGCTAAATACTGATTAGGATAAGTACGCCGTCCAAACTTTAGTAATGTGCGCACCTCAATCACTAACTAATGTAATCATTTTAGATTTAAGCCCCTGAATGGTCGGAAAGGAAAAATTAATTAATTTTGTTTTGCATGCAAGTTATAAATTATGACCTATGTTGTATTGTTGGAAAATAATCAGTACAGTACTTTCAACCTAATAAAAATAGGATAAAGTTAAATGAGTAAGTTTTTTTCTATAAAACGCATAGTTTGCATTTAAAACAATTCTACAACTCTACACCTTCTATTGAATCTTAACTATATCTTATAATTATAATTTTAAAATAGTATAAATATATAATTTTACAGATACTAAAACCATTAGAACATTATGTTACTAACAAATGGAATCTGAAAACAGGCAGATAATCCTGACGATTTTTCAATTATTATATCTCCGGTATTTTTTATTATTTTTCACATATATTAAATTTTACATTTCAATAAAACATGCAATTTAATGAAAAACTATCATTGTATTGTTCTGAAGACACAAAACACTTGAGAAGTTATATTTTAAAAATTCCGTATTTCGGCCGATGACCATTTCTTACCCTATCTGTAGGTATCTGTTGGTATCTGTGGTTTATTGAAAGTATTACAATGTAAACATTATATTTTTGTTCACTTAGGATATAAGGTAGCTCTAAAGAAAACGATATCGTACGCAGCACGCTGGCGTGAGTAAAGCGATTTTCACAGAACTTATATTATTCCATCATAGTAATCTAATAGTACCGAGTATGCAGGTTTGCTACAATAAGGGTTGTTTTAAATGATATGTTGCTTATATGAAGGCTGTTCACTAAAAACACAACAATTTATCAAATTATGTTAATAACTAAGCGAGTTATACCAATTTATCTATTCTCCGTAAGAATTGCAATGAATACGTAGGTTTTGTACCGTAAGAAACATTAAATTTGGGGGTTGTATGAATGTATTGATAAAAATTAACTAGATGCACCTGCATACCAAATTTTGGAAGAATATTTAAGTAAATAAGTAAGGAATTGATTTTTAGTCATTCACCTTAAGATTAGCATTACACAATGTAATGTGTTTACCATTTTGAAGATCTTAGTACCCAATTGACCTAGAGTCATAATTCAAAATATTATTTTTTTGTTTTTTTAGCTAAATCCAATCGTAAAAATGAAAATTAGATTTTTTCTAATTATGCTTAAATTAATTTTAAAAATCTATTTTTGGGGTACAACCCCTCCCCCCCAACGTGTAGTTTGTGTAGTCCGATTGCATTGCCCTACGAACCCGTCCAAGTTATTACAGAAAGGGACAACTCCACTGAGTTTTATAAAAAGCAGACAATAATTGCGGCCGTTATCATGTTGACACACATACACGCTTATATGTATATAAACTGTTGAATAACGGCCAAAACGTGTTCATGGGGTTTAGTTATGAACTTCTATCATAGTCCCGGGCTTAACTGTCACCATACAGGTCATGTGAATAGCTCACTTTTCCATAGGAAACTCACTAAATATTACAAACACTGAAATCGGTTGAGTTGGCGGGCCTAGCAATGTCGCCTCAGCGGAGATGACGCGGCTTCGAAACTTCCTCCTCAAATAATACATCACGTCATTTTCTGTGTGCACTGTTGCTCCATCTTGCTGGAGTAAATATTTTTGAAGGTAAGACATAATTGCTTCAGTTCAAGAATCACAAAAGTGTTCAAAATTCTGAGGCATCTTTCTCGGTTGACCTTTTCTGTGGTTGATCGTAACTAATCGTTCTTCTACGGTTTTAGCTATAGGTTTAGCAGGAAAGTGACATATTATATTTATATCACAAAAGTGTTCAAAATTCTGAGGCATCTTTCTTGGTTGACCTTTTCTGTGGTTGATCGTAACTAATCGTTCTTCTACGGTTTTAGCTATAGGTTTAGCAGGAAAGTGACATATTATATTTATATCACAAAAGTGTTCAAAATTCTGAGGCATCTTTCTCGGTTGACCTTTTCTGTGGTTGATCGTAACTAATCGTTCTTCTACGGTTTTAGCTATAGGTTTAGCAGGAAAGTGACATATTATATTTCTGTTAAATTTGTATTGTACCTTTGATAGTAAAAAAGGAGTTTTATCAATGGTTAAGACATTTTTTACTATTAGGTATACTCTCCTAGTTAAATGAAATCTAATAATCTCAGTAATTTGATTTACTGAGTTTATCAAGTAAGTTTTGGTAAACAACTTAATTGGACTTTAATAATTGATTATTTGAGATATGTTTGGAAGTTGTTTCAACTTCAAAAGTTTCATATAAAACATTATAGGACCCATTTAGGTACCATGTACATAGGTCCTATAATATTTTGTATAACAGAAAATAGTAAACATAAGCTGCATACCAGATTCACACGGACGGACAGTCTGAAATCGAGATGTATATTTTAAAGTAGCATAGCTAACCAAGCAAAATACGGTTTGTTTATAGATGAAAGTTGTAATTCATTATTTATATAAAAAGTTTCCAGGAGAACGTGTAAGACTGGAACAATGTTCTCACGGCTTGTGTCAAATTTAAATGAATAATTCAAACATTCCAATTCATAACTATAATATGATGTTAAAATTATTATTGTTTACTTTGTTTATTCATAGGTAAATAGCTTTAAATTAACTATCAACCAACCGCGCAACGTTTTGGCACGTAGTATGAAGTAGTCAAGGAATACATACATCTAGCTACATTCTTGACCTGCTTGTATGTATGGATGATTAAATCCATTGACATTCACGAATCAAATGCAAACTGTTCTCCCCTATCGGAATAAAATTAGGAATGTGGATGCAGGTTTGCTGCAATAATGGGGATTATCGTGTGAGTGTTTTAAACAAGTGCCATGAACTATGTGAAGCCGCATACTAAATTTTATCATAATACGATAAAATGATAATATTATTATAATTTTTAAAGATATTTATAAATTATGGAGATAAACAGAGCGAGTTTTTTTAAGTGATCCAATAGCTAACTTATTAATTACCTACATGACTTAGCACTTACACACTTTAAATTTGGAACCTGCTTAATTTTAAGTTTTACTCAGGAATACAATTATAGATTTTATTTAAGATGGCCGCCATTTTCTAAAATGGTGGCTAACTTAAAAATGTCTTATAGAACCCCGTGTATTTCATTTTTCATTCTACTCTCTAAAATAAAACATTTTTTGTTTTCAATATTTCTAATGGTTTAGATGCTATTAGGACTTGAAATTTCGATTTCTTTGATTGAGATTTTTACCTGATCCAGTAGCTAACACTTCATGCAGTTTTTAGCAATTGCATTACAATTCATGCAACTGTTGATTAAAATTTCCTGTCTACGTAGCTTCTAAATTAAAGAGATATTGGAAACACTCAATTACAAAAATGTTTTATTTTAGTGAGTAGAATCCAAAAACTAAATAAAATACAGAACGTTCCATAAGACATTTTTAAGCTAGCCGCCATTTTAAAATGACGGTCATACTTCAAGAAATGTAAAATTGTATTCCTGAGTGAATCTTGAAATTAAGCAAGTTCCAAATTTAAAGTAAGGTGCTAAGTCATGTAATTAATAAGTTAGCTATTGTATCACTTAAAAACAACTCACCCGATATATCGACTTATTTTTCATGAGAATAACATAAACAATGAGTAAGTTTATTTATAGAGGGCTATTTAAAATTATGAATTGTGTTTAGTTTAGTTTGAATGTATGCTGTTAAAAACAACTTTGTAATGTTGAAAATCGCTCCAAAATAGAGACGTCATTTATTTATTTTATTTATAGGTTTGCTGCTCCGAAAAAAACAATTGAGATTTAACAGCATTCTTAATTTTAATTTAAAAGAATATTTTAGTCCTATCCCAATATTTCTAATATAGTAAATACATAAAATAGTTTTTACTTTTTCACCATAAGATTTAAAATTTTAACTCCAAATTACGTACTGTGTTTAGCAATTTCTATATTCAGTGATACAGTATAGTAAGACATTGGGCAAAGTCCCGGGTCTAGTCTTGTTATGACGACTACAGTAATAGCCTCATTTCCCATAGGAAATTTGTTAGCATGCGTAACACTGTTAATTTTAGTTGAATTTGTGATGCTACTATATTTTAATTCAGATATACACAGCTAAAATACAGTATATTTTTAAATAAACTATTAATACACTACGGTGGTTTATTATACTATATGGATCTTTCAATATTTTACAAATACCATTAAATCAATTTTTTCCTCTGTAATTATTTTATTTCCAACAAACTGTACCACCTTTTATTTGGTGTACAAATATATAAAAATAAAATAAAAGTCTTTGAAGGATTTTAAATAAAATATAATTTTATTTCTTTCGGTTGATTCATCTTCTTTATTCAAAATAAAAAATTTAACTTATTATCCTCCAACATTCTTGAATATTTCCAAACTCTAAAATTAATACCCTGTAACAAATAATATTATTGTAATTTCATTTACTCAGTTATAAATTGAATTTTATTACATTTACTTTATAAAGGCTTCAAAATTATCAATTAACCGTATTTCAACTACTTTCAAATTAATTAGCAAGGCAAGATTTACGTTTTAATGACTATTTAGTAATTAATTTTGATAAAAATCGTTTCTCTTGTAAATATTTAAAGAACTAACACAAAATTTAATAAGGTACTCACCCAAATTTGGGGTATAAGAAAAACTAAACTAATGAACAGTGGTGCACAACGTTAATGCCAGAAGGCTAAATGAACAAGAAGGCCGAATCGAAGTTAGGGCTGCTTTTATAACCTCGGTTCAAGGATCTTGAAAAATCCTCGAAACTCGAATGCTGATTGGTTGATCTATCTTGCCTTGCTATTACATGTTTGAACGTTACGTGCTGGTATTGTACCTTACATCTATATGGTACAAACTGTTGTTAAAGGTGTAAGTATATGCTCTACGATTCAATCGTAAAACAGCTGTTTACAGGTGAGCCAGCGAAAAATAAATGACTTTTCAAAAAGTTATTTACTTTTCATACGGATATTGATGTCATTTATTATTCGTACTCCAGTGTTCCCAACCCAAAAGAACGATAAAATATAGAACAGTACGCATTTTAATAGCCATGTGGTGTAATTTACAATACATTTAAGTTGGTAATTCTGTTCATTCAGGAATACCAATTTAAATTTTCATAATGAGACTGGTTTTATTTGTATTTATTGCGTGGGAAACTTACAGGTACAGTAAGGCTTACTTTAGTACAAGCTTTAACTATCCATAGGTACAAGGCTGAAACTATTTTTTCAGATTTATAGTTTACAAAATCGATACAATTATAATGAGCACAATTTAATTAATGCCATAATGTAATCGATTGCAATCAAAACTTAAACATACATACATTATTTACGAAAGCTTTCCTCTTCAAGGTAATCTCTACAGCAAAAGACACACGAATTTCACAAATGAAACAGCTCCCAACACCTTGCAAGACTAGAACCTATCATATTGGTGGTAAATTACTCAACAACTGACACTGAAACAGCAGAAGCGTCGAGTGGCTTTTTTGGGAATTCCAGGATCATCGACCAGACCTTGGCCTACTTGAAGGGGAAGCAACAAGCAGGCGTCCACTTTATGTTTAATTATGTTGGTAAAACTGGCAATATACAATCATCTGTTTCAGCTATTCTGTAATGGATGAGAGAATTTGCTCTCTAAAAATCCAAATTTTTATTTCCTGAACATGCATTCAAAACCACCCGTTTGTCTATATCCAAACACACACACCCCCTATATATATATACCCCCCCCCCCCCCCCCCCCCCCCCCCCCCCCCCCCCCCCCCCCCCCCCCCCCCCCCCCAACCCCCCCCCCCCCCCCCCCCCCCCCCCCCCCCCCCCCCCCCCCCCCCCCCCCCCCCCCCCCCCGTTAGGAAAAATGTTGCACGTAATTCGCGTGAAAATTTTCATCGCTCGAGCTAAATAGTTACCGCGCGACGCTTAGTGGAGCGTGGTAATTTAGCGAAAGCGATAAAGACGCGTTTTTCACTCTTAATACATGTTTAACTATTATGCTTTAGTTAGGACGAGTTTACACTCAATTTTACTTCATTTGAATTAAATTTCAAAGTCCACTGTTTTGATGAAAGTTTGTGTTTGAACTCCTGACGACGAAGCGTTAGGTTAATACAAATTAATTAACATTAGTCTACAATATTTATGTGCAAGCATTACTACCATTTCCTTTTAATTCGTTTTCCTCCATCAATTTCAGTTGTTCATTAATCTTAGAACTGATCTAAAAGTAAAATTGGGATTTTATTATATTATATTATGTTATATTTTATTATATTATTTTATTAATATTCGTGGAGAAAGGTTAGGAAATTTATAATGAAATTTATTTTTATAAAATAGCAGTTAGTAAGTCATTTACACATGCAGTTATTTATAATGTAATGTGGCAATAGTATAATCTGGATAAAAGCTCAAAATAGATTACCTTACTAAAGCAATTCCGAGGAAAAACGTTTAAAATATTTTAGTATCATCCATCAATCCTTTTTCCTAACTCTTCGAAGTATGGTATCCGATTTGGGTGTAAACTAAGAAGAACAACCAAGGAACTGACGACTGGCGGAAATTGAATACGTGAGCACTCTAAAATTCTCACAACTTTTCCTAATGAAGGTTAGAAAAACGCTAAAAATACCATTTCAATATTTGTTACTGAGTTTAAAACATATTGTCCATTATATTGTTTTGTAGATCAATAGTGCAGCATGTTGAATTATGTGCCACAACTATGACTATATTATTAATAAGGACATTTTATATAACGTTTAGTAACGTTTTACGACGTTTCGGGATATGGAATCTGATCCCGTCTTCAGGTAAGCTGGAATATAGAACAGGTCTTAGTATACATAATCTAATTATTAAAACAAAGTTTTACGACGTTTCGATATCTGGAATCTGATCCCGTCCTCAGGTGAGCTGGGACTTAGAACATGGCAAGAGTACATTATCTGGACTTGACTATTAGTCCTGGCAAGGTGACTTATCCCGTCACCTGAGGACGGGGCTTGATTTTACATCCGGAATCGTCGGGAAACTTTGGTTTAGTAATCGTGAATAAAGAAGTTCCCAAAATAATTAATTTAACATAACCTCATAGTCATCAACAATGACTTTCAAAGAAGAAAATAATTATGTTACTTTATGTCCTGAGACGGAGGGTGGAAATTAATGAACACAATACACTGTTTCATGTAGCCTGCCACAATCAGTTTTAATCTCCGCGCATCATTAACTTTGCTTCAGTCTATCCCAACACGTAATACAAGCAGGTGTCCCAAAGCTTTTCAACAAACTTGAAGAGTTTGTATGGTTGGTAAACATTAAAAACCCCTAAGTGCGTCACTTAAGATGCTATGACCGATTTTTTGAACATTTAAGCATATGA
Organism: Nephotettix cincticeps; assembly: GCA_023375725.1. Lineage (NCBI taxonomy): Eukaryota > Metazoa > Arthropoda > Insecta > Hemiptera > Cicadellidae > Nephotettix > Nephotettix cincticeps. Next base: position 48,752,572 of record CM041784.1, on the reverse strand, counting down.
GTGAGCTCTAATTAACCAAAATTATATCTATCCAGTAGCGACCAGTCCACTAGGCGAACTAGGCGGCCGGGGAGGCGGTAAAAAAGGGGAAAATTAAAGGTTACTTTATAAATCAGATTTGTGTTGCTTTAAAACTCAATTTTAATTGTAATAAAACACTATGAATATTAGTTTGGTTTACGTTTTACAAGTCAATTTGCAGATCCATCCTGTGTGAAGTACGTGAATGACAGTCGACTTTGTTTCATTTCTTTATGTAAAGACATGAAACTCATGAGAGTCATCGTTATTTTGCCGACGGATTTTCTTGACTGTGTTTATGTCTATGTCTGTTGCTAGCGAAGAGCGTAGTTTTAACAATTAAAATTTATAGTTTAAACTTATATTCGATCTACCATGACGCAAGAAAGGCTTAAAGATCTGACACTCTATCAATAGAATAATACTTGGCAAAAACATTGACTTAAACAAAATAAACATTTCTTTCACAAAGATGAAATAAAGAAAAATTAAATTGTAAAATGTAGACCTTCTCTCAGTTAACTTTTCACTTTTGACAGTTCTTTATAGTCTATGAAAACTTTTAGAGTTCAGGTTATTTCTTCTGTAATATAAACGATTTTTATTTTATGCATCTAATGAAATAAACACTCTCACACTAAAGGGTTTCACGCAATATAATCTATTGTAATTGTAGTACTACTAGTAGCTACACAGGTTAGGGTTTCCTCTTGAAGTATTTTTTTATATTTTTTGTATATTTTGTACGTGTAATTTATGATTACTTGTGTAAACTAATTCAAAAAGTCTTGCGTGTAAAAAAATACTTAAGAAGTTGTGATTTCTGGTATGGGGTTCAATAGAGGAGGAAAATGTAAATAAAAAAATCTAATTATGGGGAGAGTTGACAAAATAACTTTTCTAGGGCAACAGAATTCTTTCCCTGGCCCTGTATCTATCCGACCAGGGTTTGTAACTTAGATCCAATAATTGTCCTCCTAATTTTGATCATTTTTGCAGCCTTCAAAATTATGAAACGACTATGTACACTTACGTAAATTATATAATTTTATTGCTGGATTCCCTATTTTCAAAAACATTAGAAATAAATTGGATGGGAAAATTAAAATTGATGGAACCAAATTTTTACTTATGAAATGGGGGAAGTTCGTTTTTAGTTGACTAATTAATTAAAAAGTAGCTTGGTTTCAGAGATTGCAACTAATTCAGGAACCTGACTCTTAGAAAACATATATTACTATTTAGATGTATTATTATTTGTATATATTACGGATGGAAGTAAAAATAATCCGCTCAATGAGTTATTTCAGTTTTATTTCTACAAATACAAATTACAAAATAATGTACAAGTACAACGGAGTGTGTTTCTGGCAGAGCATATTAAGGAAGGGATAAGGACTTAAACTTAAACTTAATTAAGCTTTTATACTGAATGTAGTACTAAAAGTACTTAAATTATGTTCTACTGGTATAATCATACCATTTTATAAGTATCGTATAATCAACAGTATGGTGCCAACTGAATAGCCAGTATTTTACCACTCTTTGAAGGTGCTTGTATACAAATATATTTCTTGGTGTTTTTAAGTTACTTCAATAAGTCACATTTGTCTTTTTTTTTATTGAACTCGAAATAGCTAGTGTGCATGTAACGAAGCCACGCTAGTGCAAAAAAAGCTACTATTTTTTGTGGGGAGGAGGAAGTAATGCTAATGCACCCCGCAGAGACCCGGTAGTGTGGGACTCTCACCCACTAAACCCTCTCCATCTCCAAGGATGCCTGGAACTGTTTTGCACGTTCGGGCTAGACCTTTTAATTATTGAGCCACTAGGGCCTTCCACATTGGGGTGATCGCAGTGCTTAAGACGATTGAGTTTAACCTTTTTCGCCTGAATTGTGATTTGGACATAGTGCTTAACACAGTTCCAGGTGACCAGACCGGACATCTGTAAGAGAGCACGGCAAAAAGATTGTACACAACACATTAACACATCAAATGTAACAGGATTTAAAAATCGTCTTTAAAATAGTTTTTAGCACCAGCATCTCATGTTCCTAAAAATTTATTCTTGGCCAGCTAAAACTGTAATGTGTTTCTCTCCGTTGGTATCGAGAATTCTATATAGCAAAAATAAAAATTGAGGAACCACAACGTAGTATGAGCTTTTAAGACCAAGAATAATCTACTAACTTTTACAGAAAGTGTGCAGAAAGGTATTTTAATCAATTTAAAAAATGAAACTTTCAAAAAATGTTTTAATTTGTTTTATTTATTTTAATGTAATGAAACAAAAAAATAAATTTCATTTTATACATTATAGTGAACCGTAACGATTTTTTGTTACTAAATAAAACTCATCAAACGAATGAATAAAATCTGTCCTCCGGATTTATCTTACTACACATGAAATCCCATCTAATATGAATAAATATTTCCATATCTTTAAAGGTTCAGGTTGCCTGGGGCGTATTGAGAGATGACGAATCAAAGAGGTGGATCACGCGATCTAGAAATTCGATTTATTTGTAAACCTCTAAAGTTACAGTATTTAGTGACAGACATCATTGACGTGAGATGAAAAATGTTTTTATTTTAAGAGGTGAAGTTAGGACTAGCAAGTCCTCTCTACCTCTTAACCTATACAACAAAGAAAAATAGAATTGTATAAATAATTATAAAAAGATAGCTTCAATTACCAAATTTGAATATAATGTAACAAAAGCTGGTATAAATAGTAAATAGATAAAATGGATAAGGAAGTGTAGTCATTCAACACCTCTCATGTTCTTGTTGCCTAAATCCCAGCCAGTCTAGGACTTTTGGTCACTGCGCCTATCCCATTCATTAGTCATCGCTGGGGGCCATAAAAGAGTCAAAACCTATGGCCCGGAACCTTGGCAACTGCTGTCCTTCCTGGCGGGGATTTTAGGAATTTTGTTCGTGCCGGGCGGGGTTGAGGGTGAGGAGAAAGCGCGCTAGAGAAGGGAGAAAACAAAGAATAACAAAGCACAACTCTAGAGCCACCCTTGGTCACAGTAGTTAAAGTGAGTCAAAATAAGTCTTCACCAGCATCGTCTTGACATTTTCTGGGAGGTATCCAGAAAAACGCTTCAGACTATTACCCAGCAAAGTCCCTGTTACACGTGTTGTTCACCTGTTCAGTATATTTCAAGTGCTTGCTGATGCAAAGTCCGAAGATTTTCACCTTGTCTCTGTATGCAATGTCTCAATGCTCAACTTAATGTGGGTTTTAAGGACTTGACTTATCTCCTTTCACTCCTGCAAAGAGCATAGGGCCTCCACAAAACAACGCCGCCATCTCACTTCCCTGCCAAGGCCCATCTCACTTCCCAGCCAAGGCTCTCACTTCCCTCCAGTTTCCTCTGAATCTTTTATTTCTTCTTCTTTAGTTCTTCTCCAGGTCATTCTAGGCCTTCCTCTTCGTCTATGCTGCTGGGTATTCCATCAAGGCCTGCCTCTCTACAGCATCTGGATCTTTACGGAGAGTGTGTCCAATCCATCGCCACTTGCGTTTGTTACTCTGTATATCTACAGGTTCTTTGTCTGTAGCTTTGCACAGCTATCTGTTTTAAATAACCTTGGGCCAAATAATGTTGGTTTTAATAAAATTATAAAATATAAACGTTAAAAACAATTTTCATGCCTGAAATTCTAGTACAGATATTACGGTCAGAGAGCCAATTTGGTCTTCCTAAAGGGGATCAACAGATGTAATTCCGAGTTCCACACCTATTGTAGTGATGCTTAAACTAAGCTCAGGGTAAAAAAATATTTAAGTAAACTCAATATTTATAGCAAGTACCAGAGATTCATGCGTTGGTATTCCCACTTTCCTCCTTATATTAATCCTGTTATATTTTCTCGATTAACTCATTTAAGGGGAGCGTGGCGGGGCGTTCCTATCCCGCCCATGATAAATTTATAAATTTAAGAGTCATTTATTTCAGAAACTATAAAAGCTACAACCCTAAACTTTCTGTATATAAAAGAGAATACTTTTGAGAATATCCTCCAAAAATTTTATAAATATATCTCAAAAAAATATTTCTTCGATAAATAACAAAAAATATTGAAAAGCAACTAAATTTGTTTGAACTTTTTATTTGAGGTAGATTAATGAAAATGGTAGTACTATAAAAAATACACTAACCTCAACACACATTTAGCTGTATAAAAAAACAAGTTTCCGGGAGACCAAGATTTGTCATAGCAGCACTGTGGAATGTCGCCAAAAATTAGTTGACTTGTAATGTGTGAGAATTTATTAGTTAAATTTAGAGCTAAATCTGGACAGAATAACAGTCTATATATTTCAAAACATAGGTTAGACATTTTAACCTAAAATGAAATTCAATAAAACAGTTTTTGAAAAAAATCCACAAACATGCTCCCTTTAATTTTATTTATGATTTATTATTGAATTTTTAAAAAAATAATTAAAAAAAACTAGATTTTGTATGTAATAACAAGTGGCTATGTAGTTGTAGTTTACGATTCACTTCATGTTCGTTGACAAATCTTTCATTTAGTGGTGGCTCAAAAAATAATTTGTGGGATTTCCAGCCACAAGTGTTCAATATCCGTGATAAGCCGGTGCACATGCACAAGCTTATGAAAATAAAATCACTACTACAATCTGAGGTGAAGCTTGTCTAATAAAACAAGGATTACGATAGTATTTCTAGGTTTGTATATAAAATATTATGATTATATACAGGGTGTCCATGAACTCTACTTACCATTCCGGATATTGTTTCTGGACCATAGAAAAAGTTCATAATGATAATACTACATGAGATAGGAATATGAATGTGGAAAACATGGATATTTAATAACTGTAAAATAATATCCAGCGATAGTAGCATAGGTATTGATTATTGAGCTTGAGGATTCCTTCTAAGTTGGCAATTAATTAAGTGTACGGTGAGAATTGTATTGTTCTTGTTTCGGAGATGCGCGTGGGTTTGCAATTAACTGAGAAATCCCTTCGACACAGGTGTATACTTGGTAAGATAATTTTCTTCGTCCAATAACTTTAACTCCCAATATTCAAATAAGTTTGATTACATGGAAAATATAAAAAGAATTTGCTACATTGTAACGAAAATTTATATAAATTAATAATTACCATTTGTAAGAATCAGTTTCAATTTTTAATTCTCCCACTTATACTAATGATTTTTTTTTCAAAAATTTTGAATTTGAGTTGAGAGTGGACATATCCGTTTTGGGGTCCCCTGAAACCAAAATGTTTCGATGTCATATCTGTCTGTCCGTGTGTGTGTCTGGATGTGTACAGGGCCACAGCCTATCCAATTTAGAAGGAAATTTGGTATGTTGGTTTGACATTATATTTACTGTCTATCCATGACTTTTTTCATTTTTTTATTTTAATTTTAAAGGGTAGCTCACTCCTAAAAACCCTTAACTACGTGAAAAATCCAAGTTCCTCAAAAGTAGCTTAAACGATTTTTATTAAAATTTACTTGTTTACAAATGTATTTAGAGTATTAAATAACATATATGACACCACCCACTGTCTTTACAAAGATGCCTCAAAAGTTAGGGGTTTTAAAATGTAAAAAAATTAATTTTTACGTTTTCCGCGTAAACAATAAAAGTGAAGTATAATATGACTTAAAACCAGCTTAAAAACTAAACAAATTAGTATTTTTAATTATTTTTCTATTTCACCCAACAAAGATCACTCAAAAGTTTGGTATTATGGGGGTGGGGGTTAATCCCCTCCAAAAAGTATGACAATAATTTAACTTGTTTTCTATTGTTTTTAGTTTTAGAAAGTGGATGATTATTTTTGAGACAATATAAATTTAAATTGTATTTAAATAAACATTATAGAATATTATAGTTTTATTGAAGGTTTTCGTTTTCAAATTTATTTTAGGGAGAAAGCATGTGTCAGTCTTACTCTATGACTCTAACTCTATGTGTCAGTCTATGAACTGTTTATTATAGACTACTTATATTCAATGGTTGTTTTTTTATAATACCTTACATGTTCGAATAATAAAATGATCGTGAAAATTGAGCTTAAATGGAATTTTAAGTATAAAAAACGCTACGTTACAGTTATAATTAGCTTTCCAAAAATATCCTTTTCTTTTTCAATTTATCTTTTCCCAACGTATAGAATATCAATAATATATCTACAATAGCAACAATATGTTTTTTCTTTTGCCTTTAACAAAGCAGCTGGATGTTAAAGCATGAAGCCACGTTGCTTTGTACACTGTGTTTGTTCCTTTTATTTTTGTGTCATGTTATTTTAATTGTAGCCTATGTGTGTTTTGATAAGAATGTTTGAATATATATGTCAGTCAGGAAGGAAGGGTATAGAGGTATCTTCTCTGCCAGGGGACCAGGCAATGTCCTATCCTGAAAAAGGTAGGTCACTGATGGAAGAAGCCCAGGATTGGATAAACATTTATGTATGAGAGTGTGTATGTGTTATGTGTCTTAAATGTTCCTATTAATTGCCTTTGGAGAGTTATTCATCTCTTGGTATATTTCAAGATTGCCTAAGCTAACTATTTCCTTCAATCTATCTACTTCGTATTACTGGGACAATATAAAGTTAGATGGTCTAATGTTTCATTTGCATCTAATATACACTAAAGAAAAAGAGGAGTAAAATAGCATTTTATTTTTTTGAGGCGAGTATTTATCTTAGCATGTCTCTCTCTAATTCGACAAATATTTATTATTTTATCAAAAATGCTATTAGAAGACAGTTGATTGAAGAAGTAACCAGCTGATTTTACGACGAACAAAAAGACCTCTAAATGAATAAAGGTTCCGGTTTTATTTTTAAAGTCGAATCACAAACAAAAAAATATCGACATTACATAACATAGACTATGAACTATACTAACTTTCCGTCTACCACATAATATATGGCGGACAGAAAGGAATTACAAGTATTCACTGAATAACCCTTGCATTCACGACAGGGAGCCAGATCATCAGAACTGTCAGACCCTGTGATAATATCCTAGTGAAGAACTAATTTATTCCATCGTAACTAATTGCTTAGAGGTGTAAAAAATGCATAATTAAAAATAATTATAAGTTAAAAGAAACATGAATAGGGGTTTTCATGCATATATATACGTTCATCACACAACAAACTACGATGGATTTTTACACCAATGAACATATAAGATACATAACTATTAAATTCAAAAATGTTTTGTATCTACTTTCCAGATTTTTAAGAGATTTAACATTTTTCTTTTGTATAACACAATTTTAATTTATCATAACCTATATAAAACATGTGATATTATTTTGCTTTGTAACATTTTATTTCTCGTATTACTCCATGTTTTAAATCATGCGTCTGTGAATGCAAATTAAACAATAAATACCGATGTGACGCCATATTGCCCGAGATGTGTTGTTTACCTGAATGAAAATACTTATTGTTTGCGTTGACATATAATAGCATTATTATATTTTGGATTATCATAGATATTTAACTAACACGTTATCATTTAGCATAAAATATATTCTTTGATAGAGGTGTTCTAACGGATTGTTCAAGTGTCTAAAGTAATGAAGATTTTGTGTTCACTTAGGTGGGTTGACCTTCAAGTTGATGTGTTATGTTTTATAAACCTATATCCGTGAAGGATGAAAAATCGTATGTATCTTGTAGAATAAACGTGATTGAATACGGAATATATGTAGTTAGTTCGTAAATTGGATAGATAATATTCATTTAAAGTGTGAAATGTGGAGCTAATCTAGCCATGATCTAGACTGGGCTGGCTAACAAATGAATCTTTGTTATCAACATAGGATAAACAAATTAATTTACCGCGACTTGCGTTATTAATTTCTGCTCAAGTACCCATCCTCACATTTTTAATCATAAGTGCCTTTGTATGGGTCTAACCCTAATGTATGAAGTTAACCTTTGAATTTCCTAGGCCTCCCTTGTATAGCCTAAGTCTTAATGTGTTAAATATTAAGATCAAATTACGTAGAAAGATTTTAGCTCTGCTAAGTTTCTCATTTGGTGAATTTTTTGTATATATTATGTTAGAAGTAAGCCAGCTCTTTAATGTTATTAGTGTAAACTGCCAGCATAATAAAACTAGGCCTATAGTCTACATGGAACATAAGTTTAACTTAACTTCTTCATAACTGCCTTCTAATTCTTTGACTGTAAAGCAAATAGCAGGTGCGAGTGCAACAGTGGACTAAGTTGTTCTCACAACTAAAACCTAGGCCTACTCTGGTTCCATCCCAGTACAGTACATCTCCTTTTTACAAACCTTTTAAAATCATGTAGTGCCTAATACTGTTATTTTTTTATTAGTGCTATGTTTTTGGCTTTTGTAATGAATTAAAAGAAATACCAATTAGGTAAATAACGTTTAGGACAGTATGAATAATTTATATACTGTACATCAAAGTAAAATGATAGGACTACATTAATTTGGTAAAGGTTTAGGGCCTAATTAAAACACAACAAAAAATAACTTTGTAAAATATAACCTTGCATTATAAATCATATAGCCTCTTAATGTTTTTACTGAGCTCATAAATATAATTAAATAGTTTAGAGTCTATTTTGAAAACTTCAAAGAAAAATTAAAAGTGGGTAATTGCTGGTGGTCTTAACTAATTACCCACCAATTCTAACTTAAGGACGTAAATCAAAGAATAATAACTTAATTGACTGAACGGAATGAACTAAATTGAGTTCTGTATGAAGTACAAGAATAGTAAACTGAAAGACCTCATGGACTAGTTTATAACATCATAACAGTCTTTAGCCTATTTAGAGATTGAGGTATACCCCCCAGAGCCTGGCTATACTTGAGGTTATTGGTTTTTTGTAGAGACTCACATTGTGCAGCAACTAGCATGGAAATTAGTGTGAAAGGGTTAAGTCTACAATCTATTCATACTGAGCAGTATAATTAGGGCTTGTAAGGGTTAGCGGGTTTGGGGATTCATATTTGGGTACCTGGTTTGTTATCAGATTCTGAGCACAAAAAATAGTTTGCACCAGTTTGATAACAGTAGCAGTTTTGTTTTTTTGTTTAAAAGAGAATGAGGAAGGTTTTAGTATGTTCTGTGTATTTTATTCCACAATTAAGTGGGACCCTACATTGTGTAATGACCACCAGCAAAAAAAATTCTCTATGTCAAAGTTGTAGTGAATAGCTGTCCTAATGATTGATTGCCTATAGCAATGTTTACTAATTCATGTTCAGGCGATCATACAACCTCAGGCCGTTAATTTAACCGTCACTACAAACCAGCTGACCTCCATCTCTTCCAAAATTTTGTATGTGTCAACCACAGTTCCTGCCCGCTTCATTCCTTTAGTATCAACCTCCAATGTTGCTGTTGTCAATTAATCATCAGGATTTACCGCTACTTCGGCATCAGTCACCGTCACTTCAACTGATACAATATTTGCACGTGTAGATGCTCTAGCTGACAGATTTGTAAAATAAAATCCATGCTTCATATCCACTCTCGGCCCACACTATTCTGTAGCAAATCACACCGGGGTCCCCAAATGAGGCGTAGAAAATAGACATAAGTAGGTTGCGTGAATATATATATATATCATATTGCTGCTGCCTAGCATCATGTCTGCTGGATGCCACAATTTCTAAATCCTGGAAAGAAATAAGATTCAATATAATGAGTGTGCTTAATAAATGGGAACAGACCGGTAAGAATGCACCTCAAGATCAGCCTTAGGTTTTTGTGAGTTCTGCAGGTTTAACACTTAAATCACAGTGCCTTGAAAGGCTTCAGCTCCTAGGCTGGCGCAAATTACAGTAAGTGGATTTTAGAAAGTCTAATTGTGCCACAATAGGCCTCATAGATTGAGATGCCAGCGGGTGGCTGGGATAGCCTACCTCAGGCTAACCATATTGAGGAATAGGGCCTACTGACAAGTAAATGGGCTATAACTCTACTATGGGCTAGTGGAGTTATCCAAATTTTCGTAATCAAATTCCTGGAGAGTAAGAAAACTTTTAGTTTACATTTTCAGAATTTATTAGAAACATTACATAATTTTTAAATAGCCTTGTTAATTTCTGTAAAAACTCACTAAAGAATTATTTTCTTTGCGGGAAAGACACGTTTTATAAACATTCAATATTTAGGCTGTTTATGCGTTAATTCTATACATATGCAAATGCTTCTGCATTCATGTTTTATATCCTACTTTTATCTTCAAATAAAAATGGGAAATGGTCAAGATTGTGCTGATTGTGTCAAGATTAAGTTAGAGTCCTTAATGATTAACTTGGTGGTTGGGGAAGACCCACATGGTGATGTTCAGTGGTTAATGTATTCCTGGTTATATCTATATTTTGGTGTGTAAAAAGTGTTTTTCCCTTAAAAATTTTAGAGGTTTTAATTTACCTTAATTTAATGAACATGGCACCATAGTAAATTTTACATGTGTTAAATATTTTGGACAAAAAGGTGAAGAAAAGTAAATTTACCTGAAAAGTTTTCCAGCTTTGCCGGGTAATTGGTTGTTATCAGATCTGTTAAGAACTGGTTGGGACTCTAAATATTTATGGCATCTCTGTCTCTCTAAATTTAATTCCTCAAGCTATAATGGCTCACAAAAAAATAAAATATTTTTTGGCAACTAAACATAAAACAATACTAATTAAATACCTACGATAGACCAATACATGGTACATTAATATACGAGAAACAATATTTACTACAAAGATGCGTTAAATACAGTCAAGATAAAGATGAAAAATAATTAACTGGCACTGATACACAGAGAAATTAAAATTATGTGTGCCATCTTATAAAAGTCATAGATTTTTATGCTGCTTTAAAAACTTTGTTTAGAAAGATCATACACTAGAATCTGTATAAGCTAATTTGAATCCTTATGTCTAATATTTAAAATTTTGATTTCAGGTCCAGAATTTCAAATGGAATTTACTGTAAAATATTGCAAGAAACTTCAAGATATTTAATACCACCTAAATCTCTGAGTTTCAAACACAGTTATATTTGTTGTTGAAAATTAATAAGTAGCCTAAATAGCGATGGCAGTTTTTCATTGGTTAGCAATTAGTGTTGCTCTTTGTGTTTTACTAGGTGAGTATGGTCCATAAATATGTAAATGATAATTACTATTTTCACTTCATTGGCAAGCCCTAAATTCAGAGGATATAGCTTAGGTAGTTTCTAAACTATCAAATTCTAAAAGCATGGATGTATATTTTTTTTCAACCTTTCTATCGAAGTTTTTTGGTTTTTTTACCTGGACTGCCCATTATCTTCGGAATAGCAGCAAGGTACCCTTTCAGAATTAGTCACAGGATAGTCAAAGGTGTCAGTGTGGGTATTGATACTGAATTTATTACGAAGTATGTTTGGAAGGTAAGTTCCGTTTTGATGTAGACACTTGGAGTTTTTTTATCAATGAGTGTGTCTGTTGTATACCGGCAAATGTCGGGAACATCTGTGCTCAATTTCAGCTCTAGTGCACATCTTAAGTTCTGTGATTTGCTTTCAAAATGTTCAAGATTATCAATTCTCTTGCCGTACACTCAAATTTTTGGTTTGTGAGAGTTTCAGGAACCAACGGGAGCACACTTGGTGTACGAAAACAATTTTTTATGCACTGATCTCAGCACAACAGCAAATTTGTACCAGAGATCTGTTATTGAGAAACATTTGCTCTCACAAATCCTCATTCGAATTCAACAAAACCACCAAATAATGCATAATCATAGAAGGGCTAAATGAGTGGGTGTAATCATGGATGTTGTCACGGTCACCTTTGAATTTTCATACTTACTTTCACACTTTTCTGTCTCTATTAACTGTATCACTGTACACTTCCTGAATCTGTCGATGAAATTCTGCAGCAGACAGGTTTCTTGCTGCCAAAAACCGTATCATTGAGCAAACCTTACACACGGCGGATGAATTAATAATCTTAAACATTTTGAAAGCGTATCACAGAAGAGTGCAGGTTAGCTACAGAGATGAAATTGAGCACAGTTGTTTTTTGCATACGTAAGAACTACTAGTGTCTCTACAACTAAAAGGAACTTACTTTCTGAACGTACCTTGTATTATGTCAGTGTATAGTATAGTATTTGTTTTATAATTAGTTGATCAGTATGATTATAGTGAGGTTTGTCAGCAGGATGGAGTGCTGGACATGCTATTATGGTGACTACTAAATGTGAGTTCCACAATGAAACCCTATGCGCCGAGACGCAGGGTGGGGAGGGCTGTAATGAGACCCAAACCTGTGACCCTCCCGAGCCAGAAAAGCGGACCCATTGCTTTGTACTCTGGCAAAATAATTCTTCTGGAAAACCCTTTATTAAACTTAAGGTGAGATTTACATTACTTTTGTTCATTATTTAACAATACTAGTTATTTGAAAATATATAAGTTCATTAAAGTCCAGATTAATGTGGCGAGGTCCGAATTGATATAGCTGAAAATCTGGATAATCTGAAAATATAACAGTTTACAGGTCCTCTGACCTCGACACTGCAAACCCCATATAACTATCGTACAACAGAATGGCCGCAAAATATCACAGGAGTTAGTCGTGTTAAAATGTTATTATTAATTTTAGCGAAGAACTAAAACACTCCAATTCAAAACAAAAACCCATTCTATTTCATCTGAAGTTGAATTTTTGAATCTAGAAACAATTCATTCTGTAAAAATCTCTAATTGTATTTTGTTTTCTTTTTTTGATCTTTTTTTGTTGCGTAATTTCCTCAAGATAATATTCATCGGTAATATCATCAGTGTGAGGGGTGTTTGTTAATATGTTACGCAATCATCATTAATGATTGCCACATACATCAAGTACTGCGGTCGCATCTGAAATTTTAAAGGCCCTCTAGATGAAACTTGCATTTGAACTGTTTAATTTTTTAACCTGGTCTGGATAAGCCGGAATCCTGATAATTTGAACCCAGATAAACTGGACTTAACTGTATTGTTTATCTAAAACATGAAGAATTAAAGTGGAAAGTTTTTTCTAATCAAAAGATTGAAGGACAGGTTTGTTTTCAGAGTACAGATTTACTCAGGTATTTCACTTATTAGGCTTAAGTTATCAATCTTGTATCTTATAGTGGGTCTAAATGTAGTTAGTAATGTTTGGCTGGAGAACCCACCCAACAAATTCAATTCACCAGTAGCATCACAATATTCTAACACCAGTAATTGGAAAATGCTAGAAATAAGTACAGTGTAAAAACTTTTTTAAATTAAATTGCAGATAAATGCCATATAATTATATTAGTTGTATGAGAGTGAACAAGCAGGAGTGTACTGAATACTGAATAGGTCTACATTTAAGTAGAGGCAGGACAGTCATTACAGATCTCCTATGTTTAGCAGTGCTCGATAATCTTATATTCATATTCACTTCATGCCTTCCATTGTTCATTTCGGACCAAATGTTCGGATTCCACATTCTCACTGGTTATGAGCACAAATTTGCTTTATTCTTCAATTATGTCATTAGATTAGGCCTACTGATTTTGAGTAAAATCATTGTTGTTTTATTTTTTGTCCATACAGATTTTTTTATTGTTACAAATTAACCAAAAAATTTCAAAACAGACAAAGCAAAACCAGTCCCACTGATAATTTCTCTGTAAGCGATTGAAAAAGCTACAGATATCTGACAGAAATAGTATTTTTAGTAACTTATTGAGCTGTTTTTGTTTTCATTACCAAAAAACACAATTCATAGCCCACTTGGTGTAAAATGGTAGAATTAATCCTCAGTACCGGTACTGATCTGTCCACAAATGCCTAGTTAACTCCTTGGTAGGAAAGGGAATGATATTTGAAGAGAGGTGATAAGTATGTTTTCTTTACTGTGATTGCTTTTACGATACACTCGTATTCGCTCGGTGTAAATGGAGATTAAGCTGAGCACCTCCTTTAGAGGTTTAAAAATTTGCATGCTGATTTCTTTACTCGTGTGAAGGTGAAGTTATGGTAAATTTGTAGGGATGCTTCCTCAACAATGTGGACTGCTTTGACCAGCATAGATGTGTAGAGAAGCGTGGGGAGCTCAAGAAACAACTTATGTTCTGCTGTTGCGAAGGGGATATGTGTAATCGTGACTTCACATGGGAGCCCCAACCCTCCTCTGCTCCTACTATGGACTGTATGTATTATTTGGAATAAATTGGGCGTATGATTAATTTATAATTGAAATTTAGTCTTTAGTGAAATATAAATTATAGTAGTACGGCTATGAAAGATGATTGATGATACTGTGCAACTTGGTTATTGTGGCCTCGGCCGTAACGTCAACTCGGATATAATGTTATTTATTTTTAGGTCCCGCCAAACTATAGGTATTTACATAGGTAAAACCTCGGATGTATCGTCAGTAAATTCTGAAACCTCATATATAACGTCAAGAAAATCGGGCCGAGATGAAGCCAACGTATAGGTAAAGAGAGAAAGTTCGGTCGGTGGTGCAACGTGAGGGCCGCGGCTATTGTTTAGCTAGATACCCCATTCTATTTTTAGAAACGTCATTTTATTGCTGTCTTACCGCTAACCACCCCAACCCCCTCCCCCTACCCTATATCCGCTATCGCCGTCATCAAGGTCAGTGTCAGTGACTCACATCGCGTAAAAGCAATGTGATACCGTACGTACATACCTACAGTTCGTGCAGCTATCGTTAGTTCAGTGTACATCTTTTACAGTTTGTTTTTCGTTATTTTAATTTATGAATACAGCATTGAAAAATAATGGCAAGTGTTAAGAGAAAGGCTTTGCCGATTAAAGAAAAAGTATGTGTTATAAGAGCGTGTGAGGAGGGATGTAAGATAGTGTAAGAACGTGTAAGAAGGGGGTGTAAGAATGTGTGTTCGGAATTGTTTTTTTAAATCGAATCAACAGTTGAATTCACCAAGCCGAACTTCATTGCGATATTTTTAAACTCGATTTTTTATACAGTATAGAGTAGTTCAGTCAGTCATAAACATAAACGTTTATGTGTATTTCAAATTACCTTCATTAAAAGTGTTAATTTCATGTAAAAAAATGTGTTTTTCTATTTTTCCTCGGTTTTAAATTAAAAACTATGAAACCTCTTTAATAGTGTCACTCTGATATAGCGTCATTAATTGTGTGGTCCCTTCAATGACGTTATAACCAAGTTCCACTGTACTAAAAAAAGACAGTTATTAGTGTAACTGTCGTTTTTTTTAAATCATAAGAAAATATTTCAAAGAAGTAATAAACTAAGCATAAAGCTATCACATAAGTTTAGCTGAAAATTATTTATCAACTGTAGTCGATTTGTTATGGCACTCTTGTGTTGTTTCCTTTCCTTTCCTTTTCAACGTACTTTCTATTTCTTCCCTCACCCACACAGAATGCATAGTATTTACTGCATATAGCAGGTTATGGTTAAGATCCTAGGGTGGAGATAAGATCTTTAAATAGAGAATTTAACATGCTTGCAAACGAATATAAAAGAGATAAAGTCGTAAAAAGATTTAGGCCAAAAGTTGAGGTTGAGTTCCCAGCAGAAATTGCGAAATCAACTTAAGGGTCTGTTGCAAATAAGATCATCAATAGCTCGGTCATCTTTCAAATAATTTAGTTTGACTATATGCCTATTTTTAATATGGTTATTTTTTTATTCATCCCGTCATTAGTAAAAGCTTCGTCATCTTTCAAATAATTTAGTTTGACTATGTACCTATTTTTAATATAGTTATTTTTTTATTCATCCCGTCATTAGTAAAAGCTTCGTCAACTACAGACTGCGTACACAGTGTAGTTAAGTGCCATTTCCACTTAACGAATGCAACAATCGAGAAAAACATTTCGATTTTAACGGTCTGTTAGTAAGCAATCAAATCAACCTATAAGCAGCGTTTGTGTTCTCAATAAGGAAAATTTCGATTATTTCAATATCTCAAAATAGCGTGACACTGAAAAAAAATTTGAAAAACAATTTTGATATATGCAGGATAAAACGCCCGGGCAAACAATTCCTAGAATTATTCAAAATAATATTCCCGGAAGTCAACTGTTCTACCACATTTTCTGCACATTAATCTACCTGTCAACAGCAATCAATTTAAAAGTTGTATGTACTATGAATAAAATCTACTTCTTGCCTGAAGTTTTGTTAATTTAAGTGTTTTTTTTTTAATTACATACAAAGATAACTAGCATATCAATCTCCTGGTGGTCTACTGGTTAACCCTTTGAGTGCTTTGGAACGATATATCGTCGTTAGTTGCTATGCCAAAAAAATCAAGTGGCAAGAAGTTGACAATTCATAATTTAGTGAAACTGTTCTCTTGCAGGGAAGTGGGGCTACAGAGCAGCTGCTACTTATGAGCTGAGATTGGAACTAACTCATGGAGTTTTCTGTTTTGCTGCTAGAGAATGCTTTATAGCCAATTAAGCGCTTTGTCTGACTGTGCACTGATGGTAACGGTCACTTATAAGTGAAACATTGGAATCCATTCGGAAGTGCTCAGGTTTAAATTCGGACAATGAGCAATCTCAATTTGGCTTGCAAATGTAAGGTATAATGGCAGGAGGGACCACCTTAAATAAATGGTGACTGGCTTGGGTGGAGGTTGACAGCAGTCGTAGGCTTGATTGGGATTGCAGTGGACTCCTGTTTTGCTTCTTTTACGGTTTGGTTATACTTAGAGGGGGACATTTTATCACTCATTCATTCATTTGAAGAGGCAGATTTCCCTCAACGCGCTTCAGCCGTGACGGCTTTTCTCACTCCCCTAAATTCAGGATCAGGAATTTTCTAAGTGAAAAGACCTGGAAAACTGCAACAACCTGCTGACAAGCTTGTCAGGAAGAGGAAGCTAACCCTTACCAAATTGCCTAGTGTGGGGGACCTCACCTCTGCCATTCCTAAACAATCAAAGGGTAGATGATCAGCAGTTTACTCTTGCAGATAACATTTTCTGCACAGAGGGTCTTCATCAAGCCCCGCATAAGCAGTTGATGCTTCCTCAGATGACCGTGACCAGTGACGATACCTGTAACAAATTTGGCATCCTTCCTGCCAAGTATCAAGAACCTCTTTGCGTCCTATCGAGATGGAGAACGATGTAGTTCTGCCCATCTTTTCTTATTGCAACCCCTTACCCAAGAATTGACAATCTGAAATGCCGCAGCGTGGGAAATACCACAAAAGGGCTGAGACCCCCAAAAGGAAGATGATGCAGCCCTATTGGCCAGCCCATTCGCCATCTTTTTTCTATATACCCCAGAGTGCCCTGGAACCCAACAAAGAGTGACTTAATTGTGTCTGCCCACGCAGGACATAAGCTTAGAACAGTCCCTCACAATCTCAACAAAGAGCTAAAGTCAATCGAGTCTAATTCTCTAAGGTGCACGTTTTTGTGTTTGTTTGATGTTCAAAATAATTGTTCAACTACATGAATAACCAGAAAAATTCAAAGTACTCAAGGTACAAAAAATGTTTCAATGTAAAAGGAAGTAATATTCTCATAAACCATAACTGTGTGTGATGTTTCCAGCTGGAGTGGTGCAGGTGAGACCTAACCACCATTATATGACAGTAACGTACACTCTGTTGCCCGTGTTGGCTCTGGGAGTAGCCATCATCATCTTCTACTGGCTCTATCATCAGAGGAAAATGTCTTACTTCAATGAGGTGCGTTGCTTGTTGCCGTCCAATTATTTGAGTGTGATCAATAAAAACCCACGATTAATCCATTACTATTCACTAGTTATCACAAACAATACATGTGAAACCACTGATTATATTATGTGCCATTTAATCCTCGTAAGAATTTATTTCATTTTTTACAAGTTTAAGAGTCGATTAATGAAACCAAAGTGCAAGATAAAATTGCTCGGACTCCTTTAGGGATGGTTTATCTCTTCTCTTGCTTAAATTATTACCTGTTGTTCGTAATATACTGGATAGTTTATGTAAACAACATAAGGCTAATTAATTAATCCCTTGATTAGCCTTAAGGTTATGGTTATTTTCCACATCAAGATTTAACGTATATGTGACAATTTTTTCTCTTATAACAAATTTATTCATATTTAACCCTTCCTAAAGTATGATTTGGAAAGACTGCTGTCATGTGAGTTTAAATGAAAGCACAAGTTGTCTATAATGCTCTATGTTTATTCTAATAATTCTGTTTTTTAATGTATGTCCACATTTTAATTTAATTTTTTTATATATTGCTGCCCAATTATTAGTGGGTGAGTAATTTCCTGGTGAATTGATTTTCTCCCATACTTTGAATGCATGGCACTCAACATGTAGCTAGTTAAAAGAAATAAAATAGAATGACCAATAGTATAGTTTTTGTTCAGCAAAACTCACCGCAGTGAAGTTAGTTTATACAAACTCTAGTCTGCATTAGATCGTCGTTTGCCAAAGTCTATTATACTGGGAAAATGTACCCTGTGATTGGTGGTCAGTTTGAGAAAAAAACGTTTGGGTAGCTATTGACTGAATTGAATGAAACCTTACAAATTATTATTAAGTCTCATTATTGTAATTGAATACTTATTGTCTCATGGTTTTTAAATACTGAATTTGTCATGGAAAACCCAATTTTTAATGAACTTAGAGACACAGTCAATTTTAATGTTTCTTTTTCTGAGGAACCTGTGGTACCAATTATTTAATTCCGGTACAGACATATCCCTAAAAATCATAGTTTCAAAAAGATTTTAAAAGTTAAAGGGGCATCATTGCTATTTAATAGTTCATTGGATGTAATAACTAACATTTAAATAACCGATAATATTTTTTTCTCTCGGAAAATACAGGGTTATTTTTAAAGAAATGAACACTTTTTTATGAGTACAATGACCTCGGTATAATCTAGAGAAAATATTAATATTACTATTGGAACCGGGATGTTTATTTTTTATTTTTTTTAGGAAGCTAAAGATATGTTATATGCGTCCCATGAGTCACACAGCAGACATCAGATCTATAGTCAAATTCTGCCCAGATTTTCAGACTTTTGGAACTGATTAACATGTTTTCTACTAGATATGAACTTTTTGGTTTTGCACAAATCATCATTAACTTTTTATTAAACTGGGACGGTGGCAACTTTAATCCAGCTACTTGAAAGTCATGAATGGTGGATAGTTATAAGCGATGGTCAATGGATGTGATGTTCTCTGGTGTGGATTAACATCAGCACTATTGAATACTACAATCATCCGTGAAGACAATCCTCATAACTACCAGTTCGGAACTCACTTTCAACCGTGGTCCCTTAGAAGCCATTGGCTGCTGGGCTATGAATTAACAGTCCTGCCCAAGAAACATATCAGCCTTGGTCATTAACAATACTACAAGATCGTGCCATAATCATCTTACATTCATTTCTCATTCATACTTGGCTTAAAACACCTGGGTCGGTCGCCATTTTGGTAATGTAGTCTAATCTACCTGTATTTTTGAATTTATTGTGCCAATCATAAACAGACTTCCTACCTGGTGGAGTTTTTGAAAGCGTGTCCTAAACCGATGTTTCATTAAAGTACCTGTTTGAGTTTTCTCTTGTTCAAGCACAAAAAACTTTAGCACCGTTATTTTTCGCCATTTTTAGAGTAACATGAATAAGGGTAATGTAACAAATATCAGTTGATGAAGTAAAACTTAAGCTCATTAGCTTCCCATTAATGCCAATATTACGGGTCTAAATAATTTATTAGTGTATAATTCTTTTTGAATAACCCTGTATGGTTAAATTTATGACTATATGTAAGCATTTAAGCATTTATTTTTATTTTTTAAAGAACAAATATTTTTCTTTTGATTATAATATAGCAAGTTTACTCTGTACATGAATAAACTTTACTGCATTCAAAAAATTGGGTATGAAATTCTTAGATTAGGGGATAAAATGAATATTTATAAAATATTTTGTAATTTTTTCATTTAAAAAAAGGTTTTGATTCCAAACAGTCTTAAGGGCCTCAAAAAATCGTCCCGAGGGCTGCATGTGGCCCGCAAGCCACGTAAGGCAATTATTGAACAAGACACGTAATTCTCTCAAAAAATCCTTCAAATACCAGATGGCTTTAAAAACTTGCTTGATTAGAGTTTTAGTAAAGTAAAGAATCTTGCTCTTATATACTCGTACACACTTATATTTAAAACTGCACGATATTTAAAAGCATGGCACTCTTAATGAATTAATATTAATAATTGGTATTTTTAGAAAGTAAGCTTATACTGCTTTAAAATAATTGTTTTTTGCTGTATCAGTGGGTTGTAATGTTCCAATAATAATTTGTTTTTTGTATTTTTACAATCATACTTTCTTTCTAATTTGTTTTCCAAATTAATTAGACCCAACCTTATAAATGAAATGTAGGAGTCTGCAGTACCTCAGCCATCTGGAAGTTTAGTCGCATAAAAACAACGTTAATTTTGTGGCAGCACTGCTGACTACCCGACGATCGTAAAAAGAAGGTTAACATGTCAAAATTAAAGGTTAAGTGGGTATCCTAGAGAATTAAAATTTCTATCGTTTTATTTTTCAATCATAAGAATAGATAAATTACCTGTTGATTGTTGAATATAATTGTACAGTACTAATACTTTCCGAAAAAAAATAATGATATGATTCTTTAGATAATCACTTTACCTTTAATTTTATACCTCAACCATTTTTTATGACTATCATGTAAGCAGTAATTCTGTCCTATTAAAAAAATTAACTTTGTTCATGTGGGGTTAAAACAAATTATTTTTCTGGTAAGACAGACTTTTAATAATTGTTTATCAAACAAAAATTTAATTAATCATTGATCCAAATTTTTTTTTAAATTTTGTTAAAATGATTTTATTGGCAGAATAAAAATCATTATTCATTTATTTAATTATTTCAAATGTTTGATTTACTCTCAGCAATTAAATTCTTAAATAGTTTCTTTAATACCATATCTTAAAAATAGAGATCTCAGTTAGATGAAAAGCAAACTTGGAATAAATTTCAGTACCAGCATTAATAGATTTTTCATCACAAAAAAAGTTTTATTGAAAAATGTTCAAATTTATATTTCATTTATTAGATTTCTATGTTGATCTCTATTTTATTGAATCCAAATAAGAAAATATTCCTTTCAAGAGGAGCTAATATTTATTTAATAGACGTGAGTCATGATATTAGGATAAATAATACATTATTGTTTACAAAAACTTATGGAATGTGAGGAGGTGTCACTAGAAAGTAACGAGACTGGTTTTCTATGAGATAAACCGTCTTGAGTCCAACGCCATATTACCAAGTCACCTAACACCCCCTCCACATTCCAGCCAGTTGGACGAGCTTAGCCTTTGTTATTGTTGAATCATGTAAATGCTGCTCTTCATACTCGAGCTTTCTTCACTCTTGGTGAATTCAGACTCTTCCAGTGCATTGACTGTCGCTTAGTTTCTGGTTCGTAGGTAAATAACAATGATTCGTCAAACGTAATAACTCTTTCCAACAGCTCAGGATCTTTCCTAATGGATTTTAAGATGTCAGAACAGATTTTCATCCTCCTCCTTTTTGTTCCAGTGTGAGGATTTTTGGCATCATTTTGGAATACACTTTTCTCATATTAAAATTTTAATACAATATAATATTTTCCGAACCGATTTTTTGTCAATTCCCACAGTTTCGGCATCTACCTGTATACTCAACAGGTGATTTTGACACATTAATTTACCTAATTTTCTCGATGTTTTTATCCATCTTCGAGGTTGAAGGATGTCCTTGGTCCTAGATCATCTTCAATACCTTCTCTCCCTTCTTTGAAATGCTTATACCATAGAAAAATGTGTGTATGGCACATATATTCTTCACTATACACTTTTAGTAAGAGGGAATAAGGCTGTGTTGCAGATTCGCCCTGCCTCACTTAAAATTTCTCGTTGATCAATAAGACATCACTTTTTATGGTGAGCGGCATATACACGATCCAATAAGAACTAAGGTTGAGGCCTGACTGAGCAAGGAAAGCTTGTCGAACTGGCTGGAATGTGAGGGGGGGTGTCAGGTGACTTGGCTATATGGCGTTTGACTTTGAGATACACACAGTTCATCTCACATAAAACTATTCTCGTGATTTTCTAGCCACACCTCGTAGTATAAAACTTGATTATGCCTCACTTAAGTACATGC
Organism: Nephotettix cincticeps; assembly: GCA_023375725.1. Classification (NCBI taxonomy): domain Eukaryota; kingdom Metazoa; phylum Arthropoda; class Insecta; order Hemiptera; family Cicadellidae; genus Nephotettix; species Nephotettix cincticeps. The sequence continues at coordinate 48,730,317 of CM041784.1, read as the reverse complement.
TAATATACCTCAAAATAACCCTAAAAATTTATATTTAAGAATTCTTGAATCTGGGTTTATCTAACTTTTTTACTATATGCAAAATATTATGTATAAGCATAACAAAAGCATTATAGTATATAAAGTGTATCAGAAACAATTTAAATGTATCAATAAATAATACCTCTGGAAGATAATGTAGTGAAAATCATTAACGAGCTATGGTTCCATAGGTAATTAAAAACCTTAACTCACTCTCCTTTAAAATTATAAATTTTAAGGTAGAACCTTCTAGTTCCTGTTTCTTAAAATTGTATAACCATCTTAGTTATAGCTATAAAGATGACTGATAGATTATATTAATCCATTCCTGTCTTAAGGACATATTGCACGTCCTCGTATTTCGCTAGACAAATGACTAAAGACGTGTACTATATGTTTTGAGCAAACAATGTGCTTTGCCTGATTATATTTCGACGTAGTTCTTTTCCCGCCATTAGATGTCCTAATTCATTTCTCATCCGATAGATAGTATTGGATTTCTGTATAAATCACAGTATTTAGTGTCCTATGTTTCTTGTTGATTGTAAATTATTGTTGTATTGTTTGCACAATTGAGAGATTGAACCTATTGATAAAAATACAGTAAATGATTCTTCATGAATTCATGAAGTTACTGTTAAATCTGTCAAGCTAATATTGACACATAGTCGTAGTGAAAAAGGCTCAGACCGGAGTGCCTTAGGCAATTCAGACAGGAATGGGTTAAAATAGATTTCCTTTTTTTAAGATAAATGTAGCAGATAGTTGCTCAAAACATTAAACAATATGCTCTTTTGCTTTTCACTACACTAGACACTTCGAGGTTGTTGGATTGTAAGGGGTTGTATGACATGTTGAACATTCAAACAAATTTAATTATTAAGTTTAAGGATCAAAAAAGATATGTATGTAATTCAAAATTACATTGGTTCAAATTAAATAAGTGTACAGTTAGGTAAGGAAATCATGGATAAATATATCTGTATCTATGCTATTTATGGCCTTTATAGGTCCTTTAAATAAAGTCTGAAATCCATTCAAACAAAGTATTATCCTTTTACCTTTTACATAAAAATACAAGGTACCCTAGAACCTTCTATTAGTATGTGAGTATTAATAACCCTAATACTACAACTATTTTCACTTTTTGAATGATTTTAGTCTTCTCTCAGTTTGAGATCAATGTGATATATGTGTGTGATGTGCAACAGGTCCCCACGATGGAGCCTCATCCTTTGCCTCCCCCCAGCCCCACTCTCGGTACTCGACCCATTCAGCTTATCGAGATAAAAGCTCGTGGAAGATTCGGAGCTGTTTGGAAAGCTCAGTACAAGAACGAATTGGTTGCCGTCAAGATACTTTCAATCCAGGTTAATTCATGTTTAATTTGTTTATAATAGAAGTGTTGTGTTTATGGTTCATTTACATTAAAATTCAGCATGAAACCTTTTTTTATGTATAAACTAGGGGCCTAGGCCTGTGTGTGTGAATTAAAGACAGGTAGGTACCGCAGTAGGATTAATCACATGGCCAGGAGTGAATGCTTACAATCTGACAGGAGTTACCAGTCACTGGTATTGATCCAACAATCTTTGTCACTTACTAGGCTTACGCGTTACCCCTGAGCTACCATACTGGTAGTGGCGTATGTGCAAACCGATTAAATTTTAAATCTTCAATTCATGAAATCTACAATATCAATTTTGCCAACTTTAGTACATTTACATTAGTATTGAAATATAAGTACTGATACTGATAATACCTGGGGGAAAGATTGCACTGCGACCTATAAGATCTATTGTGTCCCCCAGACTAGTCTCCAGTTCTTGCCTAGAGAACCCCCTCTAGTCCTAACACCTTAATGAGGTTTAGTATCATGGTGGGTTCTAACTTTGGGAAATCTTCAACTGCCACCTGGCTTCTGGTACTCCTCTGACCTATTGCCTCACACTCGGCCAGTAGGTATCTAGGTGTTTCCTCCCCTGATTGACAGAAGCGGCGGTCACCCTTCTCTTCTTCAAACGTAGGCTTTTGCGGCCGGTGTCAACAATGTCAAGTTGAAAAATCAACTGGACAATGTTCATGTTTCTGAGAACGAGCCTGAGCCTGCAGTGTCCAGTTAGAAAACCCGTCAGCATCCTTAAGTTGTATTTTTTAAGCCTAATCATGGTCTCATACCTTCTTACATTATGCCATCCAAGCATTTCCTTGGCCTGCCAGCATCCCAGAAGATCAGTCCAGACTTTACCTCTGGTTTAATTTCCTTCCTCCTTTAGCCTCAAAATATAAGTAACCTTAGGATAAATTATCTTGGCTGGGAAACTAGAGGTATTCAAGCTGGGTTTGTTGAACAAAATACTTTAAGCAAATATTTTAGACTACCAGTGTTCAAATGTCTGTATAATTTGCAGCATATGTGCAAACTGATCAAATGTTAGATCTTGTTACTCGTGAAAAGTACTACAGTAGAACTTGGATAATTCGAACCTCAAGGGACCAGAAAAAAATTTGAATTAGAAAAGTTTATGCAAGTGGTTGAAATAAACAATCAAACATCATGTTTTAACATTGTATATTAAAAAAGTTAGGTTGATGAAGATATTATTGATTAAAAATCCTATTTTTTGTTAAATGTCAATAATGTGTTTGGAGGGATCCCGAAACCAGCTATTACAAACTTTTTCAAATCCCTTCTCTACCTCCTTGATCGCCGCTATTTATTCTTGCAACGTTAGAGATTTGTAGGTTCGCTTTGACGAAGCCATCATACACACAACGTGTTAACAAAAAATCAGACGAAGTCACAATTGCCAACACGAAACAAAGACGACGAATATCGGAACAAACCACCACCGATGGTACACACAGATGTCAATGTTGTGATTTATGAGCAGTAGTGGACTAGTGAGTGGGGTGGGCGCGGTGATCTAGCTAAAAATTCTTGGAAAATCGCACACAATGACTTGTTCACTTATACACACACTATAGATTTCCGCAGTAAAAACTTCGAATTATCCAAAATATTATTCAAATTAACCAAGATATTTTAACATTGTTTTTATATAAAATTCTAGGGACCAAGACAAAATTTCGAAATAAAGAAGTTTTCAAATTACAGAAGTTCGAATTATCCAAGTTCCACTGTATTTCTATTTTGCGTACATTAGTACATTTTCATTAGTATTGATGTATAAGTAACCTTAAACACTTTTTCAGGATAAACCATCTTGGCTGGCAGAACAAGAGATATTCAAGCTGCCACACATGAACCATGAGAATATCTTACGCTACATCGGAGTGGAGAAGCGTGGTGAGAACCTGCAGGCAGAGTTGTGGCTCATTACAGGTTTCCACGAGAAAGGCTCCCTCTGTGACTACCTCAAAGCAAACATTATTACATGGCCGCAGCTGGTCGACATTGCATACTCCATGGCGAGGTAATCCACCTGAACATGTTATTCATAATTAGGTCCTTGTAAAATGTATTCATCGTTAATTTTACAGACCAGAACAGTAGCATGCTATATACACCCCTCATGAATAAATTATGAAAAAGAAATCTTTCAGTATTTTCGCTACATAAAATTCTTCCATATCAATCACTAATAATTGATAATACTAAAGTGACAACACTACTCATTTGTCAGCCCCACAAATGCAAAAGTGGGGCTGAAGTTTTGTTGTAAGAGATATAGAAATAGAGATTAATAGATATGAATGATATGATAGAAGAGATATGAAATAGTAGCAACTGTCAGTGACCAAACTGACACCTTTATTGAACAAAAAAATAACTAGCAGCTTTCATAGAGCTGGGGAATTTAGGAAATTACAAAAGTGCATTAAAATTAAGTACTCAGTCATAAATACCTAATTTTATTAAATTAAAACTATACAAAATAAGAGTCAAACTGAACCTGTAATAGTATTTGACTCTCAAGTTATTGACCATAAGTCAAGCATAAATTTTCTTGGCCTTACGGTATATCACCTCTATTGGAATTACCATTTAAGTAAAATACCGAAAAAAAATAAATTCTGGGATTTATGCACTTTCAAACATGTTTTTACATGACTTAACAATTTTGAAATATATATTTTTTCCTTAAATACATTCCCATATTTCCTTTGGTATTTCTTTGTTTGGAGCATCAATAAAGGCAAATTTGGACATAATTTTAAACCAGAAAAAGAGAGCAATAATAATAATGCCGAAATTGAAACATGATGATTCAGCTAAGGACCATTTTAAACAGCTTAAAAGATTAACTGTTTATGGTCAATACATCCTTGACACTTTTTTATATGCCAAAAATAAATTACTCAATCATACTCATTAACAAGTAATTCATAATTATAATGCAAGGCAAACAAAATCTAATAGGCAAAATCAACATAGGTTAATTTTTTTAAAGACCAGTGAAGAAGGTTTTTTATTTATTCTGAAACAAAATAAAAAATAAAATTTGATTAAAAAAACAATTCAAGCAGTACTCAATAAATGAGTATTTCAATTTATCATTGATAATCAATTAACAATTAATTTACTCACTTAGTGAGTATTTCATTCCCTCATGAATGATGCAAACATAAGTTAACCTACGGTAACTCATATTATAATATTATGTACGTACCTGTGGACACTGTTCTTATGTACTATGTACATCCATGAATAAAGATTATTGACTAGGTATTGACTATTTAGGATTCCATAGCCACCTGCTTGCTTCTATTCAACTTAGGTTATCGATAAATGAAGTGCAATGTTTTGATCAATATTTTTGTTCCGCTCTTAAGCTACATAAAATATTTTATTTATTCTTTTACAAATTTTCTGTTGTATATCATCTATGAGATGTTGAATAAACTGATTCTTCACGAACATGAAGAATCCGACTGATAGCATCTCAACATTTTTTTGTTTGTTTTTGAAATTGATTGTTCGAAATATTGAAACTTTGTTTGTTAGGGGTCTGATGCATCTTCATGAAGAAATACCTGCAACCAAAGCAGAACTGTACAAACCTGCAGTGGCTCACAGGGACTTTAAAAGTAAAAATGTGCTTTTAAAAAGTGACTTGACTGCGTGCATTGGAGACTTTGGGCTTGCTCTTGTCTTCCAACCTGGCAAACCTTGTGGAGACACTCATGGGCAGGTCAGTAAATCTGAAAAGATATTTTTTATAAAGGTAATGCTAAAATTTTGGTTCTCCTCAAACAACTTGTAGTTATTCTACAAAATCATCTTTAGCATCTTCTATAGTGCTATTTTTACTTTCTCTCCCTGTACATAGTATATGGAGAAAGTATTGTTTTCGTAAAAATTTTCGATTTTGATTTGAGAGTGAATATATCCGTTTTGAGGTCCCCTGAATCCAAAAAAGTGGGTTTCGACGTGATGTCTGTCCGTCCGTGTGTGTGTGTGTGTGTCTGGATGTGTACAGAGCCACAGCCTACCCTGTTGGTCCGATTTGGATGAAATTTGGCATGTATGTATATATTCACTGTATCTCCAAGCTTTTTTTCATTTTTTTGAATTTTTGATTTTTAAGGGTAGTTCACCTCTAAAAACCCTTAAAAAACGTGAAAAATCAAAATTTCTCAAAAACGGCTCTAACAATTTTGATTAAAATTTGAAAGTTTATAGTGTACAGAGTACTAAATAATTTGACACCACCCGCATGTCTATAAAAATTACGGTTCAAAAGTTATGGGCTTTTAAATCTCAAAAAAATTAAATTTTTAAATTTTCAGCGAAAACAATAAAAGTAAAGTATAACTTGACTGGTACCATTGAAACCAGCTTACAAAAATAAACAAATTAGTATTTTGAATTATTTGTCTACGACTAACGGTTCCAGAGAAAAGTTAAATTTACTATCGATAATAAACGCAGTACGTTGTCTGAAAGCGCCCAATGTTATTCTTATGGAGAATATAAAAAAAACAATTTCTTCCTTATTTTTAACCGTTTTTCATGAAACTTGGTATGAAGCGTAAGGTTAAATCACCCAACAAAACCAACTCAAAAAAGCTTGGTATTACGGGGGGGGAGGGTCTTTATACAATTTGAACAATTAATTTAACAACTTTCTCTCTTGTTTTTATTTCAGAAATGGGATGATTATTTTTGAAACAATAAATTATTAAATGATATTTAGATTAACTTGTAGAACATTATACTTTTATTACAGATTGTCTTTTTTAAATTTACTTAAGGGAGAAAGTATGTGTCAGTCCACTGTTTTTTTTTTTAATAATCACTTTATTTTACAATATACAGACACTACTGTAAAATACATGTAATTATTATTATCGGTCCAGGCATGGAATTCCCTCTCGGAAACGCTCTTCTGCACTACTTCAAGAGGGTGCCTTTATGCGCCCAAAGGGCAATACGTCCTCGTAATCCCTCCTTATTCAGCTAAACGGTCTAAACTATAGCTGTTCTTCTCTCTTTAGTCTGAGCACCCTCTTGCAGAATTCAGCGATGTAGGGCTTGACAACATACGGTTTACGATACCGTCCGGTGATATTTGGCTTATGGCTGCCTCTAGATTAGAACGTTCAGCTTCCCATCTTCTACAAAAGAATATGGTGTGCCGTGCATCGTCATTCGCTGAATCGCCATACTGACATTCTGGGTTTTCGGCTTTTCCAATTTTATATAGGTAGGCTCCAAAGCAACCATGGCCAGTTAGAAACTGTGCTGTGACAAAATTCACCTCCCCATGATTTCTTCCTAACCACATAGAAAGATTAGTGATCAGGGCAGCGGCCCATCTACCTCTCTCCTCCTGCTCCCAGCGACTTTGCCACTCCTCAAGAGTTTTTCTCCTAGCTTCAGCGTGACTCAAAGTGCCATTTCCTTCAAAAATTTTCTTTCTTTCAAAAGCTAGGAGGTCGATGGGTATGACCCCCGCAACAATGAGTACAGCTGGTTCCGATACGGTTCTGTAAGCGGATACGATCCGAAGAGCAGCTCTTCTCTGCACTGATGCCAATTTTCTCTTGTACCGCTTCTTCTTCAGTACATCGGCCCATAACTCACATCCGTAAAGCATTACAGAGTTAGTAATGGACATGAGTATGCGCCGTCTACTTTGAGTAGGGCCTTAGATGTTAATCATCAGCCTTGACAGGTTTGCCACAATCCTTTCGGCTTTCTCCGCTGCAGAGGATACATGGTCCCAATATGACAGGCGAAAATCCAGCTGAACACCCAAGTACTTCACTACTCTCTTCGTCCACTGGTACCGTTTATTTTAATCGATTTACTTAAAATCCTAGTGTTCTATTTTTCAGTAATGGGGCTAGACCAGGAATTAGATTTTTTAGTAAATGAAGCATGAAAAGTGGACGACCTGGCAATGTTTTGTAGTAGGCCATGAAAATACTAAAAGTGTCCCAAATTTAATACATAATATTGCATTACCTTACACCAGTAAATAGTAGAATGTTCAAAACAAAATAGCATTTACTGTATTAATCATAGTGTTTCTTTTGCCTACTTGAACATATTCCAAGATATGATAGTTGTGCCACCTATCTCCCTCCCTTAAAAAATCTTAATGTGTAAAGTAGTCGTGCAATAGGTTAGTGAAATTTTAAATTAGGTTCAGTTCATCCAAAATAATTTTTTAATATTTTTTAATACATTAGAACCTTCCTTATCTGACCTCATTCTAACCGACCCCTCCCGATATTTGCCCTAGTCTCCGATCGTCTATCTGTGATTCCAGAGCTCACGTTGATAGTTGTGCCACCTATCTCCCTCCCCTAAAAAATCTTAATGTGTAAAGTAGTTGTGCAATAGGCTAGTGAAATTTTTAATTAGGAGCAGTCTATCCAAAATAATTTTGAAATATTTTTTAATACAGTAGAACCTTCCTTATCTGACCTCATTCTAACCGACCCCTCCCGATATTCGACCTAGTCTCCGATCGTCTATCTGTGATTCCAGGGCTCACGTTGTTGCTGAGCCTATCGAAATGTGAAAGACTTATTCTATTTGTAGAGACAATTACATAATAATAGTGTCATTTTTTGCAGTTATTCTACAAATCTTGATGTATTTTCAATCAATGTGTTATTGGTACAATAACGTTTTATTACAACACTGTATACATGTTGTTTTACTTAAGGCTATATGTTGTAAACATTTGACACATGGGTGACAAAATCTTATTGAAAATAGTACAAGAAAATCTAATAAGCTTACTACTGAACTTTCTAAGCTATCTCGTAGAATTCTATTTAATATAGGTCCAGCACTTTGTTGTAAGACAATTTACTATTGGTTATCGAACAACTGTGTGCTGATGATGAATCGATATTCAGAAGTGTATCTATATACTTGTCTAAGAGCACATCTTCGATCAATGTGTACACTTCATAAAGTACCTTGTTTTTATATTTAAATAATTGTTATTTGAAGTTGGAAAATCCTAAATGTAATGCATGTTCCCATCTTAAAGTTTTATTTGTGCTATATTCTCGAAACAAGTTGTATAGATCTTGTTTTTTGGCACAACCTGTTTCCGTTTTATCACTCTTATTTCGAGAGTCATCAATTATATGCCTTATTATATTTAATTACATTATACCAGATCAAAAAGCACAGTCTGGTTAATAAGTGCAGGGCAGTTTTGTTTTGAAACTGAATGTAGTTGTGGATCTTTTGAAGTTGGATCTTGAATCGTATTAAATTAAAATAATATACCTTGTTATATGATTGTAGTAATGTTTAAGACAATGCTATATGTATTTATTGTTAATGGTTGGTAAGAAATTTTAGCTCGCTAAATTTGTTTTTCTTTTCATAGTAGTATTTTGTTTCTTACGATGATGTAGGCTATATCAGAGATACATTAACATTCTAAACCTGTAATTTTAGCACTCATTACATGATTTGAGATGACTTAAATGGCCCTCTTTATTTAATTTTTTTTGTTGATTGATTTTTCATTATTTTGTTTTTGCATGACGCTTAATCATTCCTCGTCCTAGCCCTAAAATCTCTTCTTCACCAGATAATACAAATTTCAAATCGATTATTTCTTTTTTATTCTATCAACAGAAGATTCATGGTGTGGGAGAGAACAGTTGACAGTATAAGAGATTCAGTTTACCTACTAAATTGAGAGATCGCTCAAACTCAATCTTTTCACTATCTTAATTATGACAATATTTAGGAAATTTTTAGTAAATTACAATCTCATTGGCATTTTTTCAGTGATTAAAATATTTTTTCCATTTTTTTAGTTAACTTGCGATTTACGATCTATTTAAAAGGTCATAAAAAGATATTTTGAAAGATTTAACGATAAATACTACAAATCTTAAATTTATATTTAATTATCAATTGAGATGTTTAAAATTTAATTTTTACACGATAACCACTAACCATTACAAGATCGACTGTACTTATTTACAATCATCCTACTTCAGTTCCACGCAGGCTGGCCATTGTTATGGAGAAAAAAACACATTGATGAAATTTTGTTAGGTTGCGCAACATCATACACATCGACAACATACAGCTCTATGCAAGGTCGAGCAAGTTGGTTATTGATAATAAAATGTAAATATTAACAATTATAAATAACTAACCAAACTTTACCACACAGACTGCTGCATGTTAGCAATGAATATTTTTAAATTTCACGAAATATTAGTTCTGTGATATCATCATCAGTGGATTCTGGAATACCTGGAATTGTGTAAATCAAAGTTGGAAGTTGTAAGTCGCTGAAAAATTATTTCCTGACAATTCTTGTAAATTAAAGTTTACTTAACCCTCTCCTGGTCAAACTACTCAGATCGATTTTCAGGCAAATTGTCACTGCAGATCAATTGATTTAAATTGACTCAGAAATCGACGTCAGTCTTCAACCTCTCTAGCGGTTGTTTTAGGAATCGCTACGACGTCCTGATGTCTAGGGTGTTTCTTGAGAACTATGTAGACTTTTAATAGCTATCACAGTACACTGTTTGATTATTTTTATTTTTAGACTTATTTACAAGTAGCTGATCTTGAATAATGGCGGAATGTGATGCGTTTCACCATTGTATGAGATAGATCACAGACAAAATGACTACTAAGTGTTACGGTTATTAACCCAATGGAGACTGAGTTTAAACCCATGTAATTACACCACTGATTTTGGGACTGTTTTCTGATTTATCTGAAAAATCATAGTAAATATGTAGAAAAGTTTTAATACTTATATTTAACAGTTTTGTTGTACCATATTTATGTTTTGTAATGTCCATTGATATTGTCTACATACTATGTACACTATGTACAGCTCTTCTGCACCCTTTTAGTACTTGTTGATTGTATAATACTTTTCGAAACAATTTTTCAGGTTAGGTGTTTCGACATTGCTGTCAATCTCGTTGTCAATATCACTGTTATTACTCACAGGTTCACTATATTCATTTACATCACACAAATCATTATTCAAATCACCACCATTACTCTCAGTTTCATTTAAAACCTCATTCTCAAAAGCGGATACTTCTGCGAAATCAAGAAAAATTTCATATCGAGACGCCATCACGATCAGCTTCTCACTGTTTGTAAATAACTTGCAAACTTGGTGTTTAAATTCGGTTTTTCAATCTGGTAATTGAGATCGGATGTTATTTAATAAACTATATTGAAAATACCAAATGAAATACCGATACAACAAACAATGGAGTTGGTGATGGACACTACCCATCATCAGTCTTTTGTCCTCTTTAGTGAGGACGGGAAATATCCGTCATTCGTCACCAATGAGCTAATGTTGTTATTTAGGTAAAATATATAGTAAATAATTAAAAACATCAGTGTGCATTAGCTGCAGACGCTGCCGCCCGCAAGCGTGCTATTGTGACCGGGAGAGGTTAAAACCATCTTCATATTACAGCAGTAAAAATGATTGAGTTTGTTAGAGGTTTCCTAATTCCTTGACTTGTACCCTACTTCTGTGACTTGATAGGTTCTGTATAGTTTGACTGATTCTGTGCAGGTGGGGACCAGGAGGTATATGGCCCCTGAGGTTTTGGAGGGCGCTATTAATTTCTCCCGAGATGCTTTCCTTCGCATCGACATGTACGCCTGTGGCTTGGTACTTTGGGAGTTGGCCTCCCGGTGTACAGCACAAGAGGTGAGTCTGCATCATAGTGTTGAAGTAGAAATAGAAAATATTCTTTTCATTTGTTATTTTTTACAATAGAAAATAATGATTGTAAAAGTGCTATCAATATATTTTTTGTAATTAGATTTTGCTATGCTTTGATGTATCTGAATTTTTAACTAATAATGACGAAAGAAAAATATCTCCCAGTGATAGGAAGGCTACAATTTTTCTAACTTTAGTCCTTTTAATAATTGGTAACCAGAGATCTTGCTAAACAGATAGGTACAAATTAGAGATTTAAAGTTTTATTTGTTTATTTCGCAGAATAATAATTAATATTATTCCGATAATTGGCATCAACCAACTATACCAACTGCCCTTGATCAAAGATCTTTACTCTTTACGGGGCCTTTCTTATTCATTGTTGTTATTCATTCATTGTTATTCATTGTTATTCATTCATTGTCTTAGTCATTGCTTGGAGGCAGCTTCAGAGTTGTTTTCAGCCAATGATTTAATTATAAATAGTAATAAGACTGGAAGTTTGGTGTTTTCTATGAATCACCTAATAAGTAGTAATGAGGCCACTGTTAAACTGCTAGGTATATATTTAGATAGTATATTGAGCTGGGACGGTCATGTGTCTAACTTATGCACCAAATCGGCACGTGTCTCATACCTCATACGTAAGTTGAGAGGTACTGTTAGCAGTAATATACTAATTACTGTGTATTACACATTTTTTCACTCCCATCTGAGATATGGAATCACTCTTTGGGGTAACAGTGCTGGCGCTAAAAAGGTTTTCATTTGGCAAAAGAAAATCTCTCAGAATTATAAAGAACATTTCTAACAGAGGGACCTGTTTACCTTTATTTAAAGAATTTAAAATACTTACTCTACCCAGTCTCTACATTTATTGCTGCTTATTGGATGTAAAAAACACACTTGATGACTATATTAGTAGGCAAAATATACACTGCCACCAAACTAGAAAGAAGTCATTATTATTAGACTTACCATGTATAAGGCTAGAAAAAACAAGAAGAAGCCATATTTTTATGAAAATTAAATTATTTAATAAATTGCCTGAAAAAGCTTGGATTGTTAAGTTTGATAGTTTTAAAACAGGTTTAGAAAAGTGGTTAGCTGGAATGGCTTTTTATACAATTGATGACTATTTGGCCTGTGATATTGTAAATTTATGCTTTTAGTCACTATGTTAAGCTTTATGATCATGTTAAAGTATTTATATTATTTATCTTCTGTTAAATTCATTTAAACTGTGTTTATTCTGTTGACTCTTGTTAATATCTGTATTTTTGTTATTCATGTTTATTAAAATTAGTAATAATTTAAATGTGTTTTCAGCATTAAAATTAATTCTTTATTTGTTTCTGCGGAAAGTTAAATAAAAAAAAACTTAATTATTATATTATTGGCGGTTCAGATTTGTATATTTTAAAATCTAACATCAATATATCATCATCATTAATCATTATTATCATTATTGGTTGCTAGGGTAACTAATTAAAAGCATTTTAGTAAAAAAATTATTAAGATATCTTAAAAATAATTCTCAGTACAAACCTTTTTTTAATCATATAAAAATGCTGATTTCATAAGGTCTTTTTCGCATAGCCTACCTTAAATGGCTAAGGTCCTCAAAAGGTTAAGAACCTTTACTGGAACTGGCTATAATAGATAATATACAATTTTAAATCGGTTTTCCCAAATAGTGAAACCTAGCCTTTTCTTTAAGGTAATTGTGATGATTTCTATAATTTCATAATCCGTATGGGGTCCAGTCCCAATTAATCCGTACTATCGATGCTCTACTGTAATTCAAAACGTGTGATATTTTCAAAGCATAGTTAGGAAAGTGGCTAAAGAGGATTTGTGTTTCAGGGCCCAATCGGAGAGTATCAGCTACCCTTCGAGAGTGAGGTGGGGCAGCATCCTTCCCTGGAGGACATGCAGGAGTGTGTGGTACACAAGAAGTTGAGACCGGAGTTGAGATCCACCTGGAAGTCACATCCAGTAAGATTCATTTTATCTCTAAATTTTGTTAAGCATCATAAGTATATTCCCTTAAATTAACTAGTATTATATGAGGGATAACATTTCTTCATCTAATGTGTAAAATGCAATTTTTTTATTTAGATGTTAGGAAATAGCTTAATTATCTTGTAAGTCACTACTGTATGTATTCCTGTTAAATATATGCAGTGTAGAAATGAAAATGAATGAAGCTTGCTTAAATATACTTTTTAATTCAGATGTATGAACTCTTGACTGTTTTCATGCGGTCGTGAATAATGTACTTAACAGAGAAATGAAAATGGAATGAAAAGACTTTTTATTGAGGCAAACATTAGGACCACATGGTCCATTCTTACAGATAACCTCTTAAAATTTAGCAATTATCAAGGTAGCAAAAATAAAATTAAACCTAATTGGTAAAAACAAGACTAATTATAAAACACAGCAAAGCTTGGTGTGCAAAAAAAGTACCAGATTCACTGACCCATTCACCACCTGCTATAGCCGCCACCATCAGCCGGGAAGGATTATCTACAGTTTTGATCTCGTACGGCAGGAAATTTCAGAGACAGCTAGCTATTACTGTAAAGGATGGTATGAAACTTGTTGTTTTGTGTCGGGGAAACACAGTGTTGAACAGAGCACGATATTCACATTACATAATGGTCAATAGTGAAGCGTTAGTTTACTCCCAAAAAGCTAGTTTGGAGGTCTGGTTTATCTAGATTAATATGGCGGAGTCCGAATCCAGATAGCTGAAAATCCGGACTGTCAAAATATATCACAATATAGACACCTTGTCGCATAGACAACAATCGTGAATGGCGCCTGCAATATTAGTGCTGCAAACTGCATAAGAGAAATGAGTATATACTGTAAGAGAATGCTCTGGGTGAACGACCCCATAAAATGTCTTATAATATACCATTATCTCGTTCATTCAGATGGCTATGAAACAGGACATAGTTTGGAGTTTTTTGTATCACAGTCAAATCTTGATATAACAAATCTGAAGGGACTGAATAAAAAATATGTAATAACAAAGAATATGTTACATTGAGGTTAGATCAAATAAAATTTCGCTTTATAGAGATTCACAGATTTACTTGTTTACCTCTTAATAACAAATTAAAGTGGACTCAACCTTGATAAAACAAGATACTAAGGTAGCTGTGCATAGTTAGGAAAACAAAATAAAACTTGCTTTAATTGAAATAGTATAGGCTAGTTTTATACCACTATTAATACAGAAAGCAGCGTGGTATGATCTTTCGACAGTAACTAAAGTGATGATAACCCACGGTAACTAACACAAAAAGGTACTTACATTTAGATGATTCAGGTTAGAATGTTTATGTTCATTATAATGATTTTGAGTCGTAGAAAATAGATTATATAATTATGAAATACATTATGTGAAGGTCCAACGCTATACAATTCGCTATGTAGAGGTAAATTTATGTTTACCAGTACTACTAAAATTCCTAATATCAAGATTTTAAACATCCTTTATTCGCCAAATTTCAATTGTGTGTTGTACACAGGAATTTCAAAATATTAGTTAAATGAAAAAGATTTTGTATTTACGTTCGTTACACCAATGTTTGACTGTATTTCACTAACCCATTCCTGTCTAATGACGTACACTGTACGTCCGCGTACTTTGCTAGACAGATGTCTAATGATGTGCGGCGCGGGCCGCGGGGTGGTTATGAACAAACAATGTGCGTTGCCTGTTTATATTTCGACGTAGTTCTTTTTCCCGCCATTAGGTGTTCTAGTTCATTTCTCATCCGATAGATGGTGTTGGCGTCCTGTTTTATCATATTATTTAGTGTAAAATGTTCCGTATTGACAGTAAATTATTTTCTCGTTCGCACAATTTGTTCAGCGATTGTATTTATTGATGATAATGCAGTAATAATGATTATTATATAAAGATTTATCATTAACTATTTATTACTGCAGGTAACTAGAAGTAGATCTACCAAGTGAAATAAAGGAATCTTTTGAAAATAAAATAAGATTTGACGAAACAACATTATCTACTTGTTTCTAAGTCTACAGCTTGGAACTGGTGAAAAAGTATAGTAATAATTTTTTTCTTGCTAAAAGTGATTTTATACGCAGTTAAAGGGTATAAGGAACAGGGCAAAGAAATCAAAACATATAATTCCTGAAGTTACTGTTAATTCTTTCACGCTAATAGTGATGCGCAGTCGTAGTGAACGAGGCTCGATTTTCATTCAGACCGGAGGGCCTCAGGCGTCGACCATTCTGCCCAACGGGAATGGGTTAAAATTATCCTTGAATAGCTAGATTGAGTTAGTCTGTATGGTAACCCTCTCTGAATCTTGCTTGGCAGGGACTAGCAGCTCTATGTGATACAATGGAAGAGTGTTGGGACCACGATGCCGAGGCTAGGCTCTCTGCGTCTTGCGTCATGGAGAGGATTGCTTGCCAAGCGAGACTGCTGCTACCCTCCTTACATTCCCCAACATAAGGTAATGCCCAAGAGAACCATCACTGCAATGACGTAGAAAAGTATGATAATAAATATTTTAAGTTCACTTAACACGTTCGCTCCGACGTGTCCACCGGTGGCGCACAAATTAAATTTAAGTTAAAAGTAAGTACGTGTTCAAATTTCAATAGACTTTTCAAAAAAACGAAAGTTTGTTTATAATAATAATAAGACATCGTTAATTAATTATCAACAGTACTATTTTGGTACCGTTTTAGTAACAATTTAAGATATTAATTATGCTAATTAAACTGTGTACCACCCGTGGTACACGTCGACCTGTAATCATGTCGATATAACTCGGTGTCGACGTGTACCACCAGTGGCCATGCTACGTACTCAACAAGAACAAGTAATCCTTGAACTACAGTGAAGAAAGACTTTTTAGTTCAGTTTTATATATATTATAACGTTTTTTTACTGTAGTAAAAATAAGTAATTCTATGAACTGCAGTAAAGAAAGACTTTTTTCTTGTATTTTTCATATATATGAAATTTTTTATTGTAATAAAAACCAGTAAATCCTTAAATAAAAGACTGAATTTTAACTGCAAAGACTGAATTTCAAGTTATTTTTTCATATATATAATGTTTTTTATTGTCATAAATAAACATATTTGTACTATAACCTAAATTTGGTTCATGTACCACTTGTGGACACATTTTGTGTGCCTTCTAAAACCACGAATAGATGGTTAAACCATTAAAAAAGACAACGGAATATCAAATTATAGCATGCAATCGCCATAGTAACGGTTTCCACCAGTGGCGCACGTCGGAGTTTTGAGAATCACTGGGTGTACCAACGGTGGTACACGTCGGTGTTTCCAAAAACTTCAAAAATCGGGAAAAAAATTATAGGAGCGAATGTGTTAAAGTACTCTAAAGAATTGTCCTTAACACATTAGCTGTGTAAGGCTGGCTCACAAAGATCATATGGTGCTGAATCTGGATCAGGCATGGATGGTTAGAAGATTTCTGGCATGGCATAAGTGTTTTATAATTCTGGTTCTATTTATGCTAGCAGCAAAACTTTGTTACTAAATTGTTTATGATGAACTACCTTAAAATAAACAAAGTCACTGTTCACTAACCTAACCTATCTATTCCACAAACTAAAACATAAGTCACTCTTTACCCTAAAATTTCTTCAAGCAACCAATATCTACAATTCTTCACTGATACTAAGTCCTAAAACATATTTAGCAATACGTATTCGTAACGACTCCCAACTAACCAACCAAATACTAACCTAATAAAAAACTTGTACGAGTTGTAAACAATATTCTTTATTTCTCTTGCAAACATTTATCAATTGAAAAAATTGGCCAACTGATAGACGACACATTGGATACAGTGCTAAGTTTGTTAAACTGCCACCAGAATTCACTACGTGACAGACTATCGTCATGTGTTGTGACAACGGGAAACTATATTCGAAGACGTTTTCTGTGTACGGTATCACAACAGAAAAACCACTCGGAAAGGTTCACTGACTTTGCCTATTTGCATTGGTGCACCAGTTTTTGAATAGCTTACATCTAGAGGTGTGCATCTAGTGAAAATTTTTGGGATTGGATAGTTCAAGCTCGGATCGGATCGTTCAAAGTTCGGGTTGGATAGATAGGGATCATATCAGATAATTTTTAAATATTTACATTTGCAGAGAGAGTAGTAGAATAGAATCACCGATATCTAAGAATAAATCATAAAGTCATATATTATTTGTAATAATATGCCATTTAGGCTATATTAATAGCTTATTTTTTCCTGGGAAATTTGCTTAATAGCAAAATTCACAATAACCAATTTTACACTTATTAAAATCCTAGATAAATAAACAGATTAAGGTTTTCAAGTGAATATTTGAAGTTATTTTAAGAACAAGATTAATAAAAATTAATAAATTATTAACTTTATTTAAATTAAAGAATATTTACACGTTTAAGAATAAATGGGATTTACAAAGAATCTTATAAACTTAACTGTGATATTTGACAGACGAGATCAGCATTGGCTGCCGACACATCCTGAATTATATTCCAGCTCCCATGATACAATATTAAAACTTTTTTGCCCAAACCATATTTTTTTAACACAGAATAATAACAAACCACTTTTTGATACTCAGCGTAACTATCAATCACGGTATGTGTTTTATTTCAAAATGCAATATCGTGTTAAGTTTATTTGTTACTGGAATATGCAGACAGTTGAATAGTATTGGAACCGGACACCAGCCAATGTCGTAATTATTGCAATAAAAAAAGGATATGAATTACTTGATTTCGCCCACTGCTATAATTATAATGCTCACTTTAAACTGTCTTATCAGAAAGTTCAGACTTTTATTGGATATATATCTACATAACATGAAAAACGAGTTGGAAAACCCTTTTTACGTAAACCATACAAAATCATATTAAAATGGTATCCGTTAAGCAAGCCTGTATTGTATCGGCGAAGATCTGAATGTAATATGAAAAATACCGTTAATAAAAGACAATCAAACTTAAGTTGTGAATCAATTTATAAAAAAAGCTGCTATTATGATTAAATTACAACCAAACAATTGTAAAAGTAATAACTTTCTCTTTTCTGCAGATTACTGTAATTTCAGTTGAAACTGATATTTTAAATGAGGAATTATCTTTGTTTCAGACAGCGACAAACACAACAAAGTTCAAACTTGTGCCAAATCGGACTGATAAGAGACTGTTTTGTGTCGTGATCGAACTGACCGGACGTTTACATTATTTTTAAGAAACAGAGTTTTATTTTTAAGTATGTAAAATACCTAATAAGATGCTTATTTTTTACATAGATTAGGTTGGAACATATGTGATTGTTGGCAAGTTGTTTTCCGTTATATTCTGGCATCCATGCGTAACTCATGGCTATTTTTTTACAATTAGCAGACATAGTGATAAGAAATTATGAAATTGATCAATAACTTTCAATTTTCATACAATCTACAATCTATAACCTTTACCGATATTCTTTTCTTTTGTTTAATTTTTTGAGAATAACATCTCTATATTATATATTTCCTATTCATTTTTTAGACAAATTTAATTGGCTAGTGCAATAATAATATGGCTATTAAAAATGCCTGGAATTGAAATTACCAAATCCCTCCTCCATCCGTCATAATCCAAAATAAATCGTGTGACAAAATAAGAGTAGTTTTCATAGCTAGATTTTACTGTTATCATATTTACTCTTAATTTTAATGACAGGAATAGTTTTTCTTCAAAGACGATGATGAGTGTATTGTATTGTTTTCACTTGTAAAGCTGCAGGATGGGCGAATATCTGTATTCAACAATGGGTACTGACCTGAATTCAGCCCAACCAATGCTTTGAAGGTCACCCACCTATTGTTTTTGTGTTTCATTCCTGTAACTACTTAAGAAATTTTATTGTTTACGTTTCACAAAGTATTTTGATTTTGTTCTAACTGACTTCAGCATCAATTCAAAATAAGAACTACTGTCACTTCAATCAATTTCCAGGCATTTTATATTCCCATACGTTTAGCTAGAGTTAATAATCCATAGATTGAGTATTCTGTAATTTGAAGAACGTACCATTTTTAATAAGAATTTGACGGAAAAGAACTACATAATTTTATAGTTGACTCGAGATAGACCTGCTTGTTTTTTATTTATAAAAATAGGTTAGTGAACCAGTCATCACATAGCTCTTAGTTGGTTTTCTGAATATATAAAGTATCTATTTATTTATTTTGATCACGTCAGAACAAGTATTATTCAGCATAAAACTGAATGTAAGTTCATGTTTTTGAACATCAATGATGATTTTTAAATTGTTTAAATCAGTTGGTCCTTTAATTTCAATTCCTTAGTAAAAGAAAAGCACAAAAGCACATCGCCACGAAGAAGAAGTGTAAGAAGTTTATCAATCAGATGTAACTTAGATGGAAGGGGTTATAGTTATAGAAAGGGTAATCCCTTAAGCTACACTGCCTCAAATTTTTTGCTTTATATTCATATTTAAAACTTTTTTTATAAATATGTTGAAATTAAATTGTTCTTTTCAGTTTTCATGAAGAGTCTTTTTGAAAACGTTTTGTGAATGATTGAATTGATCAGAGAAAGAACAGAATGTGGTTGTTAAGGTTAATAGATTGGTATTACTGGTTTAGCTTAGACTTACTGTTAAAGAATAATATTGAAAATGAGAAATTTCAGTCAATGTTTATACTGATTGGTTTAGAGAAACGCTCTTTCTTTGTTGATAAAATTGTTTAAACAAACTAAACTGAGCACAGTACTGACATATGAACAAAATCAATTTATTCCCTATATATAACATAGAGATTTTTCATTCAAAATGATATATAAAATTGGATTATAATTATTTATCATGTTTTTTATCTTGCATAGCTTATAGTTATACTGTCATAAATATAATTGTTAACAGAGTTTAAATAGGCCTAGATCCTTCTTAACTTTTGGAGTAATTGTGTTTTAAGCATCAAGCATAGGACAATAATACTTAGAAATGTTAGGCCAACAACTTCTTGATTAGCGTGTTATGGTTTAATGTTTTCCTTGAAAAGAAACTTTTCACATAAGAAAATGGAAACATATATTTATAGAATGTTTGAAGTATCCTTACCTGAATTGTCTTGAGGAAATTTGGAGGTTATCGACCATGATAATAACAGAATCTAGAATCTTCAAAGAATCAACCCAACGACTAAAATACTAGTGCCTACATCAATGCTGATTCTGGTATTTGCAAGAACAGATGGCTAATGTCATAATGTCGTAGACACTGCATTAGTGTATATTCCAAGCAATACTGTAAGAGGGTTGGAGACTCAACGTTTATGAAACACCTACATCCACTCACAACACACTCTATTATCATTTGATTTGAAGTTTTGTATCTTTGAGAATTTTAATCAAAATTTTGTCCAGTGTTATATTGACAACGGTCTTCCAAACTAGGAGCAACCCTCCTAAGCTTCAGATATCAATCTTTATTCCTATGAAATGTTTCCAATACTTTTTGGAAAGCAAGATATGTATTTTCTCATATTTATTTTTGCTGTAAGCTGTTTTATGTCGTTTGGTATAGTAAAAATAATACTATTTTATGTGTTTTCTGATTTTTAAATTATTGTATATCAATGATTTAGTCAAATTTATTGCATTGAAATGGTTATGAGAAAGTAATCAGAAGTCCATACTATTAGAATGATTGTTAATCACACTCTGTAAAAATAAGGTTTAATAAAACTCCATAAATAAAGTCATATTACCACGACAGTCGCCCTCAAGTTGAAAAGACTTAAGATTTACTGTGCCAGATTTATCAAAGGTTGGAATTTTACATATATATTTTTTCAGTCTATTTAGTACATTTTCCTCTTCCGATTCAGAGTAGGATTTCATAGGAATTAATTAATATTCTTCAACTTAAATTTTAAATTTTGATAAAAAATTATAAGTAAAAAATCATTATCATAAATACATAGTTTGTTGTTGAATTGTTTGTTGTAAGATATGACTCCAAGAGTATGAAATTATCTGGTAGATGAATATAAATCATATGACAGATTGTCTAGATATTAATAAAAAGTAACATGTGATTTCATCCAACAGGGTCCTTTCTTCTTTCATGTTTGTTCTCCTCTAGCCGTGATTGGATTGGTCGACCAAAAAACCTATTGTGAATGGGTGCTGAAAATGGGGTCTAAATATTTTTCTGAGCTCATGGATATGCTCTGTTATTTTTCTATTTAAATGTGATTTAAATTGTATTTGTTTAAATCAGATTAAGATGAAAAAGGTTTTTTGTTAAGCAATTTGCTAATGGTGATTAATGCACCTATTAGAAGTTGTATATTTTATTATTATTAATAAAACCTTCATAACATAAAGTAGAAGTAATGGATTCGGTTGGATGAATTATTTATGAAGATGGTTTTGATGTCGTAGGTTAGAAAATGGTTGGTGTCGTGTTCTAGAATTGGGCATTTTCTGGGCTTCTATTCCCATGGATGATGTTCCTTCAACTGATGTATTGAAATTAAAAGTTTAGTGTATTAAAATATATTCAGTGTTTGTGGTATCAATAATTTCAAAAAGTTAATTAACAATTGTTCATATTTTTATCAAATTGCATAATGTAAAGTTAATAATATAGCAAAAACTCTCAAACTTAACATTGAGGGTAGCGGTTGTATTACTTGAATGTATCCAACCAAGTATTATTAGAGGTTTTTCATACAAGTTGCAGTATATGATTTATACAGTGTAAATTAATAACAGTGTTTTTAATATACTGAAAATATATATAATTTATTTTCTTACATCACAAATTTCATATAACATTAAGCCCCACAAGTTTCAGAGTGGACCAGCCAAGTGATACTGATTCAATTTTAATTTAAATTGAATATGAATTTTGCGTTTCAATTTTTAGAGGATGTGGAGTTGGAGAGTTTCTTCTGTATTTCTTCTTTTTGTCCATTTTTTTTGTTTGAATCCAAAAAAGTTATTATTTCAATAAATTACCATTGGGGGTTTAACATTTACAATTACATACAAATTACAGGAAAATGCTCAATTTATGGTAAATAGTTTGTAATCCCGAAATTGTGTTAAGTATTGCTGTCCTTATTTCTGTATTGTAATTTGTTGTTTTTAATAATTTATTTCTCATGTTTACAGCATTATGCTGTTTTACTACCTCAAAAATAACTTTCCTACAGATTTCACAAGTTTTTAATCATACTATTTATTTTTGTTTAATTAACATGCTTTTAGTGTTTTGATTTGTAATATACAAAGTGTTATAATATTTTTATAGGATTAAGTTATCTCTGTTTATTTTTTGAAATAAATATATAATTAAGTGTTATTACATATCTAGTTGAGATTCAGTAACTTGAGTATCGTATGAGTAAAGTTTTGTCATCTTAATTCATAAATTCCTACTAAATATTTCTTTTGTCTTGGAATTTCATTACTGTTATAGTTATTATTTAATTTGCTTAAAGCATACAAAAAACTTGATAGCATACAACTCCCAGTACTAATTTCCTGAAAATACCTCAGGACCTGTCTGAACCATCATATTTTCAGTATTTAGGGACAATACAGACCATTACCATAATCTCATTGTTATTTTTCACATTTTGGTGCATCGCCCCCTAACAGGCATCTAAACTATAGTTCAACTCACAAGTACAACATTTTGATGTTTTTCCGATACAATTTTTGATAGATTTTGTTCAATATATATTTATCATCTGTGTGTCTGTTTTGTTTGTAGTCATAGCTTGTGCCCAGTTTCAGACAGAATGGCTCCCTGCTCCTTGTTGTATATAAATACATATATACGTAACATATAATACTCATTCGTGTTTTGTTTTCTTCATTGTACATATCATAATAGCTTTTAAACATAGTTTTTCATTATACTATTTATAGTTTGTTTGTATATTGTCTTCACTCAAAGTCATAATTATTATTAATCATGGTTTTATACATTTAGAGATGAACAGTTATGGACATAAAATTGGTTCTATGGATTAAAATAAAAACATGTAAAAACTTGTTACACTTACAATAATACAAACATATTGCTTTTAACGCAAGTTGTATAACGATTTTAGTATTCTCATATTGAGTATACATATTGAATGGAATATGTAGTTTTTTCTCAAATTTTTGTTATTTGTTTAAGGTATGGAAAATTTTTGTCTAAATTAAATTTTGTACATGAGTGTATCAATTTGTTATAAAATTAAAAACAGATATGGTTTAAATAAAAATAATTTTAATATTGTTGAAATATTATTATTTTATTTGTGTTTGCATTTTGTAAATGCAAGAGGCTTTTGTGGGTATTTTCCAAAGAAGCTTATGTCCATCCCTAGTTACTTGTGTAATATTGTTTAGTTTAAGTTTTTGTAAGGTTGGCATACTACGTGAATGAGGCGATGTTAACTTAACCTCGACATCAACATCAACCCTCACCGGGTTGATCCGAGAGTCAGTCACGTTCTGTCTCAACCACTCTTGCAGGGCAGCCATTTTGTAAATAACAAGTTCCTGTGTCAAATGTCAACTTAATTACCTCTCTACCATTCCAACTCCATAGTACTTAAAGCTAGTGTAACATAAGTTGTTTTCTTGGTCGCAATCACCGGGGATTTGTATGTGAGCCCCATTGGTTTTATATGAGGTTTTGTATTACAGTTTTATAGGACAAGCAATATTCCTCCCAACCTTCCTGCAACGTGTATATATGTCTGGAGTGTTTCCCGCCGTGCCCCATGTTTTGACGGCAGGGTATTTTCAAGCCACAGCCTTAAGAGAAATTTTATTCCTGAGTGTATTTTCTATCCTATACGGGCACGGTTAATGATGGTACTTTGAATCCTGGGTAATGGTGTTTTCTTAAGTTACAATATAAATTATTTTGAGTCCATACTTTAATTTGTATAAATTTCATTACATTTTTGTACTATAACTAAGTTGTTTATAACTACCGATAAGATCAAATAGTCAAGCAATGACTGGACCCTGGTTTATATTATAATTTTATTTATCTTGTGCGGAATATATTTTACCTAACAGTTCTTGACTTTTCCCCCAACAAAAGCTGATAATTATGATAATGATTTTTTAGTAGCATGAAACAGAACTGTTCTTCTTTGTTCTTCACTCAAATCATTGATATAACTGTTTGCTTTATGTAAAAACTCTAGACTCCATTTGTTTTTTGGAGAAATTCATTACCTTTTTACTCTTTGTACCTGGATATGGCCCTTTTACTTTTATTGCTGTTTTATTTTTGTTCTATAATATGATGAAAACTTATCCAGGTGATGATTCAATTTAAGTAAGCGTTGTGTGAGAATAGATGCAGAAAAATTAAGACTTAAGGATCGGTTTTGTGTCATACCAACATTTTTTAAATATTTTCAAAATGATATATTATACCTTAATGTTTATATAACGTAATTAGTTGATTATTAAAATTATACCTCATCCAAACCACATGTTTGAACCAGCATATGATTTGGTTACAGTTTTATTTTTTTAACTTAAAAATATTCATGCCTAATTATTGGTCTTGTTGTATTTGGTTGCGCAAATGTAAATGTGATTTTAAAATTGAATCAAAATCTTAAGAACATACTTTGTGGTTATTAAAAAAAAACATATTCTCTCATTAAATCTGAATATGAATATTTCTCTCCTGGTTAAGAGAAAGACTAAGAGATTTTAATGTTTTCTTAAATTCTGGTTTAATTTTTGTAAGTAGTACAAGTAGATGTATACCATCATTTTCTATTTCATCCGTCGAAAATTGAGACTTTGACAGACATTCTGTATAACAGTCTTGGTAATTAGTTACTCAAAAAATTTCCCTATTATCTTGAAAATTTTTTATTTTTTGAGGCAAAATAAGAATGAAGGAAACATTTCTACACTCGATATATTTTTCATATAACTACATCAATGTAGCTATTTCGGTTCTTATGCAAAGTATAGTATAACACGTGATTAGGGTTTCTGGGCCAGACTATTCTTCCTCTGGACTATATTATGTTTTGTGCCTTTTTTTAATTTTTTCATTCAATTTTTGTGTTTTCTAAGGCGTAGTTATAGTTTACATCTTAAAGTAATTTGCCCAGGATTTATGTATTCAAATAGTTAGCCATTGATGTCGTGTGACACCCTCCCCCGATCATGTATATAAAGAGCGAAATACTTTGATAGATTGTGTATAAAGATTTTATTACGGGAACTAATAAAGGTTTTAGTAATTTTCCGTCCCTTTCTTTTGGCCTGTATAATTTATTTTTTTACTAACAAGATTATGTTATGTTCTAGGCAGAGTTGATGGTCTGCAAACAATTATTAATACAGCGATGTTTTTATCGCTGTGTTTTGTATTTTTATTGAGAGTATTTAAATATACAATTATGTATAACTCCTTGGATATTGCTTGTACAAACCATCTAGAAATATGTTGTTATTTATTAGTTGGTAAATGGATTTCTTAGGTTGTTTCCTTCAGCTGTTTATTTATTCATCACATATGTTTAATGCTCAGAGGTATTCCTTATCGCAAGTAATATTTGCAGGTCATCAACTTGATGTGTTGGTTACTGTTTATCACTAATTGTACCCAAAACCTATTGTTAAAATTCCCATCTTGTAAATAAACTCATTTCCCAAAATTTCAATTGATTAATTTCTTTTAACTCCTGTATAAATTACTTTACCTCAGAGAGCTGGTGCTTTCTATTCAGCAGTGTGATGTGACCTACCTTGCGATATAGTAGCCGTAGGTCCTCACTAGAAAGCCAATTGGTTTCTAAAAGCCAAAGGATTTCTAAGAAAGCCAATTGGTTTCCAAAAGCCAAAGGATTTCTAAGAAAGCCAATTGGTTTGCATCAAAAATTTTCACAGGGCCGCAAGTGGTGCCGGCTTGTTATCGCTTTTTGGGCTACACATCTAGGAGTGTGGAATACACCCCAGTAAATAGGGGGATCCAGCCTCTCCCTTGGAAAAATCTTTGAAAATAAAAACAAAAAACCCTTTTTAAAGCTATCTGAAGCACATTTTTCTTTGACTGTGACAAAGAAGCCCACAAGTACAAATGCTGTGATATAGCTTACAAAAAATATGATTGTAACATAAGTATCCCACATCAATAAAATAAAATAATTGGTAATGTCTTTTACTTAAATTAGGAAACATGAGATATATTTATGAAGTATTTTTTCATAACTAAATTTTGTTTTAGTTCTTAATGGTCCGCCTCTCACAGAAAATCGCCCTGGGGGCTGTGTAGTGAGAATCCCTGCAAATGCCCATGTTACCTAACCTCTCGGGGGATAATCAGTCTCTAATGAACAATAATACCCCCGTCGCAGCAGACCTGCGTAAAGCGTTTTTCCCAAATCAAAATATAATCTAAAAAAATATGACAAGTTTGGTCAAAAATCTGCCATTAAACATGGAGAATTTTTGCCTATTCTCCATAAGATATTAAAATGGGAAAGAGTGATTGCTACATGTGGGATCAGAAATTATATTTATACCATCAACATAGTTTTATGTTTTACAAACCTGCAACTCTCATAACACTGGTAAATATAGGAGTTATCTAATCTCCATATGATTAACATGGGAAAAGAGTATGCAGGTTTGCTGCCATGATAAACACATAAACTATGATTTTTTTAGCACAAATGTATGGATCTCAACCACATGAAGCTAAATATCAAGTTTCATCAAAAAATGTTAGATAATAAGTGAAAAATTAATTTTTCCTAATCCTCCATAAGATTAACATTGGAGCCTCAAAATACAACGTACTGTGTTTAGATTTTTTTATATCTCGGTAACCGTTTAAGATAGAGTAAAAACTTTAAGGAACTTAATTGTGTAGTTTTTTAAGCTGATTCCAATGGTGTTATAAAATATTTTAAAAATTACTGTGAAAAACGCAAAAAACCCCATTTGGGTACAAAACAAACTACCTGTTCCCAGTACAATATGTCTGTTTACAAAAAACTCGTCGAGCATTTGTATCTCACATCAATAAAATAAAATAATTGGTAATGTCTTTTACTTAAATTAGGAAACATGAGATATATTTATGAAGTATTTTTTCATAACTAAATTTTGTTTTAGTTCTTAATGGTCCGCCTCTTAATGGTTACCTAACCTCTCGGGGGATAATCAGCCTCTAATGAACAATAAAATGAAAAAAATTGCTTCTGTAAGTCCAATAAAAATAGTTACATCTTTTAAGTCTACAGTATTGCCTAGAGTTGAACTTCCAGGCAGACCTGAGTCATCGGTAGGCCTACTGGGCCACAAAATGTCCAGGAGAGAATCAATTTCAGTTGGTGACTTCCTCATAAAAGTTCATACAATATTTAATTATTGTAATGTCAATATTAAATAAAGTATAGATGGATTACTTTTAAAAACTCAATACAGGGAGCGCCAAAAATTACTTATGGTTTTCAATTGACTATAACTTGAACGTTTATTAACATTTTTATAAATTATAGTTGGCAAAAGAAGCCAGTTAGTGAAAACCCCATTATAAACTACTTTTTTACCTTTATTGTAAAAAACATATAACACATAAAGTTAACCAACTGAATCTGCAGAAAAACCTAACGGTTTTTTGTTTTTGCGCATTTGGCGGCACCTTGTGGTTGATTTTCACTGCGATTCAGGAACTGCATGATTGTGCCAAAATTACTGTATGATGTGGGGTGATAAAAGATTTCATCATTGATTTTTATTTTTTAGTCATCTTATCGAATGAAAAATGTTGGTTTCAGCAGGAGCAACTGCTCAAACTTCAAATCAAGTAATGAACCTTTTAATTAGAATTTTTTTGGTTGGGTCATTTGATCTCTAGATCCCTCATAATTTTGAGGCAGGAGGCGACAAGTCTTATTCTTATCCCCAACATCGACTGTTAATTAAACAACTTTTCTCACAATTCATTATCCATATACTCTTTGTTCTCCAAATATATATTTAGTCATCTAACTTTTGTAAGGATCAGACATTGTTTACTTTTCATCTACCACCATGGCAATAGCTACTTTACTTCTTGTGTAAGCATCATTTTTACGTTCAACTGGACTGGTAGCAGACAGTCCCTCAGCTGGCCAATAACAGATATCGTGGATGACTTCCTTTTTAATTAGCACTGTGTGAATATAACTCTCATTGGATTAGCCAATCATGATAGCTCATGATCTTCTAGTAGTCAATCATCTGACTGTATGTGAATTATAGTAATTCCATTCAGTTTTTAACCTATGTATTAATTTTTCAAAAAGTAACAAATCTATTTGATTATTTCTAGTTCACCTATACAGGGTCTGTCTGAAAAATTGTTCCTGAGATCAAAACAAACAAAAAATGCACTGTGAACATATCGCCTATCTCGTTCCATTTTCCGTCTGTCGGTGTGTTATGTGTTTTTTACACAGCTTGCTTTAACTTTAGAACCACTTAACGTTCCAACTTCAAACTTGGTACTTGTTTGAGTACTAATTGGACCTATGTTTGTGCACAGTATCAAATTTCTACTTTGTACTATTTGAAAATGGCGGCCATTTCAATTTTTCTTAGCTCAATAACTCAAAAACCATGGTAGTTAGAAAATATCACCAAACACAAAAATTGAGAAATGTAATTTTCTTTTAGAAAATGTAGATTTTAACAGGGTTATAGCAAAAGTAACAAAGTGAATTCAATTTAAAGTTACTACTTACCCAAATTGCCCATTAAAGCCCAAATTGACAGTTGTAGATTTAGAAAAACACATTTGTCTCCTTTATTTGTGTTATTGCCTTGTCAAAATTTTACATTTTCTTAATTAAAATTAAATTTTGCAACTTTTTTGTTTCTTGTAAATCATACGGTTTTTGAGTTATTCAACTTTGAAAAACTAAAAATGGCCGCCATTTTTAAAATAATAAAGTGCAATTTTGATACTAAGCACAAAAATAGATCCTATTACTTAGTACCGTACTCATTCACGTACCAAGTTTGAAGTAGGTACTTAAGAGGTTCCAAAGTTACAAAAAAAAGCAAGTTAGGTAAAAAAAACATATACACACCGACACATGGAAAATGGAGCGAGAAAGGCCATATTCAAGAGACATTTTTTATTTGTTTTTACCTCAAGAATGATATCCTAAAGTTTTTCGGTGTATTTCAGATACACCCTGTATACATATATTGAGAATCTTAGGATTAATGAAATTCTTTTGAAAAGGGATATGTTTTATTGGAAGGTTTGACAGAGCTTCTGTACCAAAATACAGGTTTTAATCTGAATTAGAGCAAACCTTTGCAGATCTGGTTCTAGGAACATGGTAACTGAAGGTCAGTCTTTTATTGGAGACAATAAAACTCACCTGGTGATACTGTACTTTTACTCACTATACCAACTGATAATTTCTGAGTTCAGTTTGGAACATATAATTTACATTTAGATATATCTTGATTAATAGTAGATGAACACAATAGAAATCAAATACCGGTATAGATAAATAACAATGAATAAACACAATTTAAATGTTTACAAAACAAATATAATCAATTTTATTCTTAGGGAAACCTTTACAAAAAAATTCATTAAATCTAGTTTCCTAACAAAGTATAACAAAAAACTATGAACTTAACAACAAATTTATAAACAGGTAACTGAGTACGTGTCCAAAGTGAGAATTGATGTTTGAATTAAGTTTTACTTTTACAAGGCATGTTCAAGACTTTGGGGTTGAAAACAGTATAAAGAGTTTATCTTACTGTTACAGTTTTATTACATTAAAAAAATTAACATAAAAATAAACCCGTGTATTAGGCAGACCCTGTCCCAAGACAATCAGCATATTAAATCATTAGTAAAAAATGTTTGAGATAATTATACTATATTTCAACTACCCAAATTTAATTGATAAACTGTTTTTAAGAATTTTATATAATCTTACAGGATTCAGTAAAAATGACTTAGAAGCAAAGTATCATTTGGAACTAGAGGTTTACACCACATTTGTTCCAAATGCCACTTTGCTTCTGTGAAATCAAACCACATTCTGAAAAAAATTATAAAACACTCAAAACCATTAAAACGAGAATAATATAAGAAAATACTTAATAGTTTCAGCAGTTGAAAGATTATATGTTTCAATATGCTATCCTATGTTTTATAAGACCAATTTTTAAAAAGGGGTGGGGTAGCCCCTCCATGAGATCAATTTCTTAAATTTCTAATAATAATTTTTTAAGGACATAAAAAGTAGAAGATATAGTTAAAATAACGTACCTGTTACCTAGATTCAGACCATCCTATTTCATAGTGGCATGATTGAATAAGCCTTACATAAAAGTCTGAGCTTATATTTTAGAGGTTTACTACAACCATTGTTGATGAATAGATTAATATCAGGTTTATCACCATGGAAACGGATTCAGTTTCAAGATACATTTACAGATTTACAATAGTTCTAATTTAATCCGCTGTTGGTCAAGGTCACATGAGTTACCCAGATGGTCAAGGGCTGAGCGCAACTCTCACCTTTTTAAAAGCCTTGTTAAAAATGTATATTTCATGAGTTTTGAACAAATTATATTATGACACTTTTGTTTAACTATTTTTCTAATCTTTAATAATGTACAAAACTAACAAAATAATTTATTTCCATGATAAAAAAACAAAGAAACTCAAATAATAAATTTTTCATTATTTTAACGATTTTAAAATACCAAGAACGCTATTAAAAAGACATTTTGCTAATACTCAGTGTACATAATTTATTACCATATTATGAGGACTTTAGACCTTTTTAGTTGTGCTTACTGCGTTGTAACTCAACACGAAAAAAAAGTGTGAGACAGACTAAAAGTCTCTTAACCTCCCCACCGTATCATCCCGACTACTGACACCCCAAAAAAACAGTTACTCCGACTTTCAGGCCGATATATTACAAACTCCAAGATTTATAGAAACTTGAAATGAAAAGTGAACACTAGGCTCAGCCCTCGACCATCAGGAGGTTAACATATTACGATGCCATCAAACATTTGGGTTTGGTTTTTTTTTAAGATACAATAATAATACCAACCAAGTAGTTTGGTTTTCCTAAGTTTATGAATATTGAAATGAATTCCACTTTTTATCAGTAGCATCTCTGCCTTACCAATTGTTTGATAATACAAAGGTTCTTTAACCTTTTGAGGACCAGAGGCCATTTTAGATAGGCTATAAGAAAATACCATGTGAAATCAGCATTTTTATAGTGGTTTATAAAAAGGTTTATACCGAGACTTATTTTTAAGATATCTTAATAATTTTTTTACTAAAATGCTTTTAATTAATTACCTTAGCAACCAATAACGATACATTGATGTTATATTTTAAAGTTAACATATTTGAACTGCAAATAATACCTATATTAATTGAAACGAATTTACTTTTTTTAATCAACTTTCTACAGATAACAAATAAAGAATCATTTTTCCATAGGAAACACATTTAAATTATTACTTACATTACAGAGAGTGTGTGTACAAATTTTCATGGGATTTTGACCAAAAATAAAAATGTTATTTTAGAAAATACTGACACAACATATGTTGCTTTCCTTCACAACAGTACACAAACAGCAGAACAAACAAACATTATTTATTTCTGGCTGTAGCTACATCAACAAAAAACATGAATACATTAAAAAAGGAAACTAAATATATCTAAAATGAAATGAGTTGGATTAAAATGTGCCAGAGAGTACATACTATATGAAAAACTAACTGACGATATTTCGTCAGCAGGGTTTTTTACAGTACTAGTTACCGGTAATCAGTCGGTCCTCAAAGGGTTAAAGTGTCTGTGGTAGTTGGATTTCGGTCTCCTGGATTCCAAGTGGATGTTATTTATGTATTAGTTACTTGGTAGGGATACCTTTGAACTATTTTTTTGGCCGCAGAATCAATTAATATCATTCCATACCATCTTAGAATTTTTTGTAAACGTCTCTAATGGGACTTCAGATCAGCTTAAATTCCATCCGTAATTCCATCCCTAATCAATTTGGAAAATTGTTCTTATTTGTCTGTTTATAATGTTTTATTCCTGATAACTTTTCTTAAAACATATATAATAATTTAAAATTATTACAAATTTTTTAAATAATTTGAACATTCATTGCGTCAAGGCTCAGATCACGTATTCTGTTTTAAACTTTTATGCCATTACACTTTAACCATAACACATTATGTTTCATTACACCCTGTAGAAAATACATAGAAATTAAATCTCTGAATTAATCCTGTCAACTTAGCTTCATCATATAGTCAATTTGAAGTGTGGCAAAATTTCACTCCCAATAAATTAATAAATGAAATCCAATAAAATTGTTAATATTCTTATCTTTTGGGGAATTTGTTAAAATAAAACTTAATTTATATTTTCAGTTACTATATACAGTGGGCAAATCATCAGAGCAAAGCAAAAAAGGGTTTTCCATTGCTAAGTTAGTTAATTTTTTTTATCTGTGTTGCTGTTAAAATATATTTTTCAGATCTAGTTTTTATGGGTAGTAGTTTTTCAACTGACTGAGTAGAGGAAAAGTATCGTGAGAGTTTAATTCTAAGGTAAACAAACACCCCTCGAATCTCTCACCCAGCAGTAAACTCTGCCAGCTCTAGTATGACGAATAAGCAATGAGGATTTGCAGAAACTGATCCCGATAAAACTTCCAAGTGTTTTGCAAAACTTCAAACTTTTTAAGACTGCTAGTCAATGTGTTTACGTTAACATTTACAGCCAAAAAAAATTAAAATTTATCATTTAAATAAAGTTTGTAAATTTTACAATCTCATCAGATTTAGTAAAGCATGAACCTCTAGAAAGATAACATACCACACCAAAGCACAGGTCAAGGTAAATCACTGAGACTTTAAATAAATATTTGGTTTCACGTTTTGTGCTTAGTTCATGGATTTCAATACTGATTAGCCTCATTTAGTTTTGTTTCCAAAAAAATATCTTTCCTTCTATTGATTATTTCTTGTTGTACACAGATTGAAGCCAGCAGAAATGACAAGATTTCTTAGCTTTCATGTGTATTTAATTCTGAAACTGTGGTAATTTATTGATTTGAAGTATTATGAATTTTTACTCTGACATCAACAAGAAAAATCTCCCATGTAACAAATAAGTTTATAAAAATAATTTATTTTCAAATTCCTCCTGACAACATGAACGTTCAACACACTATATACAGAGTGATAAAAACTTTAAACAACTGAAATACTTGAAAATTCAATAATATTGAATTATTACTTTGTATATAAAGAAAAAAGATACAAGAAAATAAAATACCCATATTTAAATCGTAAATAGGTTGTAAATAAAAAAATTAACTAATAAAATAAATAAAATAAAAATTATTGGTGCTTGGTTACCAGGTATTAACAAGGTTAATTACAATTTTTTAGTGGAAGTATATAGAAATATGCCATTTACAAAGCTTATAATTTAAGTTGAGTTCTTAAAGAAAGTGTACATATTCAAACAAACATGACTGTAGTTCCTAATTTATTGTATTTTCGTTTCATAAACGTTATTCTTTGATAATTTTGTAGCTCACTTTTGCTATTCATTTTAAACATTACATATCGTTGAAAACATAATTTTTATACCTACGTATGTAAACCACTATAAGATATCTATTTGTATTAATAAAAAACCTACAGTGGAAATTTTAAATTGTGTATATTTTTAAAAATTAACAAATGTGATGTAAATTTCTTTTAATTAATCGTTTACTCTCCGTAGTTGCAAAATGTAGGAAGTGTAAGAAAACACTTCAGAATTTATTTCAGTACTTAACATTCAAAGCATGTTCCTCTTGGTTAGTCTGATCAGTTCCATTTACGTAAACTGTTAATTGGACATTCCATGTTCCACCAAAGCATATAAAATGTAATGAAACCGGGTGGATATTTAGTTTGAGGATTATATCCCAGGAAATATAAAGTCCATCCCTACCTACTGAAACATTTAAAATTTCTCAGAACAAATTTAGTGACTCAAAAAATGTTATATTATGTTTATACAGATGTTTCCAATAAGCAATATGTTATAAAATAAAAAATCTTTAAAATCTGGACCCATTTGGTTTTGTTTATAGTTTATAGATTGTAGGACATCGCAGAAAATTTTTACAATGTCGCTTTTCGGGACCACTGAAGTGAATTGCTTAGGTAAAATAGATTTTTGAGATCAATAGTAAGTGAACTTTTGAAGAAACATTCCTAAAAACTTGCAAACAAAAATATTTTTTAATTCAAGGCTATGGTACAGTAACTTAGCCTAAATGTGTCACGAGGGTTTTATAAACAATAGATTGATAATTGATTAATGGAAAACATTTTGGCACTAAATATAAGTGGGAAGACAGAAGGTAATCTAACAAAAAGATTGAATATTCATTCACATTAAATACACAGATGTATAAAAATAATGTGTAACGCGTAGCACAGTTCTTCATCTACCAACTACAGTCACTTAATATCATGTAAAAATGTACATCTAGTCCTACGACAAGGAGTGCGACTTGACATTGGTCACTGATCCCATCATCAGTGACTTGACAGAGATTACTGTTCCCATCATCAGTAACTTGACATAGATTACGGTTCCCATCATCAGTGACTTGACAAAGATCACGGACAGACTGGACGTGACTGGACAGAGATCACTGATCCCATCATCAATGATTTGACAGAAATCATTGATCCCATCATCAGTGACTTGACAGAGATTACTGTTCCCATCATCAATGATTTGACAGAAATCATTGATCCCATCATCAGTGACTTGACAGAGATTACTGATCCCATCATCAATGATTTGACAGAAATCATTGATCCCATCATCAGTGACTTGACAGAGATTACTGTTCCCACCATCAGTAACTTGACAGAGATCATTGATCCCATCATCAGTGACTTGACAAAGATCACGGTTCCCACCATCAGTAACTTGACAGAGATCATTGATCCCATCATCAGTGACATGACAGAGATCACTGTTCCCATCATCAATGATTTGACAGAAATCATTGATCCCATCATCAGTGACTTGACAGAGATTACTGTTCCCATCATCAGTGACTTGACAGAAATCATTGATCCCATCATCAGTGACTTGACAAAGATCACGGTTCCCACCATCAGTAACTTGACAGAGATCATTGATCCCATCATCAGTGACATGACAGAGATCACTGTTCCCATCACCCGTGACATAACAGAGATCATAGTTCCCATCATCAGTGACTTAACAGAGTTCACTGTTCCCATCGTCATTGACTTTGCAGACATCACTGTTCCCATCATTAGTGACTTGACAGAGATCCCATCATCGGTAGCTTGACAGAGATCTCTGCCCTCATAGTTAATGGCCAGATGAAGGCTTTATCAGAGATCACTGTTCTCATCATCGGTGAAATAACAGAGATTACTATCTTCATTATTGGTGACCAATTATATATTAAGGTAGGCATTTTAATATTTACTACTTAATGTACACTGAACCCACATAAATACTGTCATTAAACATAATTTAGTATAGCCACTGATATATATATATACACGCGGCATGACTGTTTTCAAAAATCCACCTGTAAAAATTACAAGAATCCTATGAAATGCAATAGCAAAGAAAAAACTTTCCGTTGGAAACTGACCAAATATAAATTTCCTTCAAAATTGTTTTTAATGTGTATGCATAACATTATTTCGAGATTACAAAATAATGTTATTCCAGTATTAAATATTTATAAAAAATATGATCTTCAAAAAATTTGAAACCAACTATACTACGTTTGATTATTTCATTACGAATACGAATTCTTGAGAAGCAAGACATTAGAAAACAAGTGTGTATTATGGTGGATTTCCACATCATTTCTATAATTAGGTACATCTTAACGATCCCTGTAATATATAACACTGTTATAAGTACATACACCAAGGTACAGTCAGAAATATTCTAGAACAACAACTATGACATACAGTTCTTAATGAAGGTACAAAATCAGACTCTCAGGCTTAGTTGGTCTTCCTCTCTCTCTCTTCGACTGAGAAAACTGAAATTAGTGCTTCCAGACTGTGTGGATATTCTTGATAGTAAATTCTTATATTCTTAGTAATTAAAATAAAAGAATCCATTAAGTTATTACCAATGTGTTTGCAGTTGATTTGCTTTAAGTAGAATTTTGAAATAAGATTAATTTCTTTATCAAAAGATACTACAAACTTATTTAAAAATATTCATTGAGTATCTAGAAACACTAAGTTCAACATATTTTTAGGTGTGGGGAGAATTATAGTTGAAAATTCTCATATAGTGGAGTCATGATGTCGCAAGTTATTGTTACTACATTTAAAAGAGATGTTAGAGAAAGATCTTTTGTTCACATTCAAAGATAGTTTAAATTTTACTTAAACTCAATTTATAAAACAACTTAGCTCCAACCTAAACATTCCAATATTCCACACAAACCGTATTTAGTCTATAATAATGTTTTAAATAGCCTGCATAGAAAATATAACACTCTAAGTAAGATATTTTCCAGACTAGTAAATTCAGCAACTTTAAGAAATTTGTTTGTACGAGTATAAAACAAATTTTACAAAAAAATGTGTTCATCACTTTATATCGTCGTTTGAAATTCAATATTGGTGAGGGTGAATTTATGTTATTTTGATTTTTACTGAGGACATTTTACATCACGTTTTTAAGTAAAACAAAATTTCACAATGTTTCGGGATTTGGAATCTGATCCTGTCCTCAGGTGAACTAGTATCTAAAACATAACACATCTAGTACATAGCTTTTTACAAACTAAACTAACACTAAACTAAACTTATGTTACCTTTTTTTCAGCTTTATACCCGCTTAGTCTGTATTATGTATGATTTGTGTTGTTATAGATACTAGTTCTGATACTGTATCAGATACCAGATGCCGAAATGTCGTAAAACTTTATTTAACTTAAAATCTTGATAGAAAATGTCCGCAGTAAAAAAATAATACCTCATATCTTGATGTCCAAATCTTTGTAACAACAAAACAGACACCATAAATAACCTCGTAATAACAGAAACAATGAAAAATGTTTGAGGAAATCGATTCTTTTAAACCTTTTTGTTCGATTGGTGATTTTTTGAGGTAATTTTTTTAAAATGAACAATTTTTTTCTACCATGAGAGTAGCTCCAATGAACCTTGTATTCACTTCAATTCTCCCCACACGAAACATAGGAAGTGACGTATGTGGCAAACTAAAGTGATTTGTCATCTAGGCCTCTGAGAAGGCATCCCGTTCTCTCTGTACTCGTCCCTGTCTACAGCTTGCCCGGGACCACTTGCTTCCGGAGACGCGCTGCTAGCTGCGCTTGGCTGACAGGCTCTGTCGGGGATTCGGAGTCGGAATAGTTGTTGTTTTGTGCTTTCGCTGCTACCACGAAGGCGTTGTCATCGGTCGGTGAGTGTGTGTGCCCCTGGGTGTTGTCAGCCTCTTCATCCTCCAAGCTCGAATATGACGCTGTTGTTGCATCTGAATCAGTTGTCCTTTTTTCCTCTCCTTCTTCTTCTTCTTCCTCCTCATCCTCTACCTGCAAATGTGTTTTATACTAAGTAAACATGTAAAATATAAGAAAATATACTCAATGTCTTTATGTTTTGTTTGCAATAATGTTTCCGTAAATCAATAGCATTTATTACAAGTAGCTTAATGGTTATTATTGTCGGTACTACATTAATACGAACCATGCAATTATAAAATAAAATTGAACTCATTAAATCGTAACGATTGTATGAATCCAGTGTGTCAACTGAAATAAAACTTCACAGTTTCTTGACTTTTTACAGGATTTTCTCGACCTCTTCATACAATTTTCATGTGTTTATGTTGCAGCCTACGCAAATTAATTTAATCAGCTGTTCACAAAGATTTCAAGTGAACAGCTGATCGGCAAGCCAACAAAATACGCAGTTTTGTTTTTTTCTATGGAAAGTTACATTTATTTATAATATATTATTCTTAGTTATATTTATTTTTAAGCTATAAAACTGACTAGTTTTTCAAAGGGGTTCTTTATGATAACTGCACAGAAAGCAGAACTACAATTTAATAATAGACAAAAACCGACAACAGACGTGTTAGTTAGGATGTGAAGGTCAGTGGCTGCTTGCAAAAAAGTCCTGGGGGTGATATGTAATTGCAGAAAGAAGACGAAAGGAAAATTACTTGACCTGTAGAATATTTTCTAGACCTATGACTTGATTTCATGACTTATTATTTACTTTCATGAAGTTGACCAGTACACGCCCTGAAATCTAAGCCATAAACAAAAATGCATTTAATTATCTGTGTTAAAGTGTTATAATATGCAAGGGTGCGTGATATTCAGTCAACAATTAAATTAAAATAGATGTACCATATAGGACAGATTAGCAAGTGAGAATTTCATTCATCCCACTTTAATCAGATAATGCTTGAGTTTTTCAAATTCATTTTGGTTGTTTTGAATCAGTTTGAACTGTGTTATCTTCATATATTTCACAAACATGATGATTGATTGAGATAGTCAATTTTTGAATAAATCGCTGGACACATTTAGGTCCACAAACAACTGTTGACAGATCAAGATAGTCTAGCTAGGACTTAGTCAGTTCTACAAACAACTGTTGACAGATCAAGATAGTCTAGCTAGGACTTCTAGTCATTTACAAGTGACAGATCAAGAAGTCTAGCTTAGCTAGGACTTAGTCAGGTCCACAAACAACTGTTGACAGATCAAGATAGTCTAGCTAGGACTTAGTCAGGTCCACAAACAACTGTTGACAGATCAAGATAGTCTAGCTAGGACTTAGTCAGGTCCACAAACAACTGTTGACAGATCAAGATAGTCTAGCTAGGACTTAGTCAGGTCTACAAACAATTGTTCACTGTTCGAAATAAGATTAGTCGATAGTGTTCGATAGGATTAGTCAGGTCTACGAACAACTGTTGACTCATAAGGATAGTCTAGCTATGACCTAGTCAGTTCCATAAACAACTGTTGACTGTTTGAAATAATCTAGCTAGGAATTAGTCAGGTCTACAAACAATTGTTGACTCATTGAGGTAGTCTAGCTAGGACTTGGTCGGGTCCAGGAGCATCAATTCCTACACTCTACTGTTTACATAACAAAACACTTAACCCTTTTGCAAAACACGCCCTCCTTTTAATCACAGCATATTATTCAAAATTAACCACAACTCAACCCAATAACTTTAACCCATGTCGGCATCACAAGGAGAAGAAGTCTCTATATACTGTAGAAAGATAATTATGTTTGGTAATTTATTACACATGTAATCTACCTCTTCTTCCTCACTGCCACTCTCTTCAGATTCACTATTGTCATCACTAGATTCAGACTCCGACTCAGAATCAACCACATCTTCTTTATTTTCAGCTTCTGCTTCAGCTGAAGCTGTAAAACAACACAATTCATATACAGAACTTAAAGTTTTTAAAATAATTTAATATGATTGTGCAGTTCTAATGAAGTGGCATACCGTATACCTACAATCAAATGTTGAAATTAACCCTATCATCCTAAAAATTAAACCTAAAATCAAATGTGATAAGAATCAATAATACGTGTTCATTGATGTTTCGAAAAACCTTTGAACCATTCGAAACCTTTAGAATATTCCAAGAAAAGATAAACTATGCCATCAGTTTACGTGTCTTATTTTTTATTTTTGAATAGAAAAGTAATTTGATTAATATAGGTAAGAGATTTTTCATATAAACTATGATTAATTTTTTTTAACTTTCAGATATCATATTTATTTTTATTTCAAAGCTGTTTAAGTATGCTTATTTAAGATACTGATGTGTTAGATTATGTATTAAACATGCAGACTCTGCTACCTCTACCATGAATGTCAATACAGTATGTCGTCCGCTAAAGAAAACGTGGTGAGTAGGTTTCCAATAAAAATGTTCCTGTACCTATGTAAAAAAACATTACTACTTGAAAAGCATTTAACTATGGAAAAGCATTTTCATGCTCCTTAAATTATTATATACACCTTATTATACTGTAGGAATACAAATTATCTCATGTCAACAAATTACACAAATATTCGTCATCTACGAATATATCCTCCAGTCTTATTCCTTTGGCAGACATGTGAGGGCAAGATATCCTGAAGGAGTGAGGATGTCTGAGTACTAAATGAATCTGTGTTATTCAAAAAGGTATAAAATCAATAAACTAGGAAGTTTGGAAATTTTTAGAAGGGAGATGCTAGAACAGGAGATTTCTTAACTTCACTATTCAGGTAAACTATTTTTACAAGAGCAATGCCAAATCAATCTGAGAATAACTAAAAAGAATGACTTCAACCAGAGATAGCTGGGTAATACTGAACATCACAAATTACCTTCTCACACTATGACACTGTAAGAATAAATTCTTACGAATAATTATTGGTA
Source organism: Nephotettix cincticeps (assembly GCA_023375725.1). Taxonomy (NCBI): domain Eukaryota; kingdom Metazoa; phylum Arthropoda; class Insecta; order Hemiptera; family Cicadellidae; genus Nephotettix; species Nephotettix cincticeps. The sequence continues at coordinate 48,689,492 of CM041784.1, read as the reverse complement.
ATAAAATGTTTTTTTAATAAACATATAGTGACTCAGCAAATATGAAATATTGTGGAAGTCTTGATTGTGATTATGGGTCGTTCAATAATTTTTAAAGATACTTTTTCATTTATGGTCATTTTGCCTTTTATGATCACATAAAATCAAATTTTCTTATTTGGAGACTTTTTCAAATAATTAAGCTTTAGTAGGAATCTATTAGTTAGACAGTACCAGGAGAACTCTAATACTGATCCTGTTTCCGATAGTTCATTGCATGCTTCCTATCACAACTTTCATTAACCAATCTAAGATTCCTTTAATGTAAACTATTTAAACTTTAATACGATTGCCACAATAATGCTCCTGAATCTGGACTCAATTGCAGGAGCTAATGAGCTTTTCACTCAAATGCCCTTGGACTGGCAAACTACTGCAGTGGTTCCCAAATAATTGTTTCCTGGGAACCACTGGCCCGAACTTGTACTAACATACTTATACTTTATACTTTTAACTGAAATGGCGACCTACCCAGGTAGGTATTTTAAGCCAAGTATGAATGAGGAATGAATGTAGAATTTACAAAAACTATGGGATTTACAAAAAAGAAACCAAAGAAAAAAAGCTACGAAATATAATTTTATTTATGAAAATGACAAAGTTTAATAGGGTCATAACACAAATAACGGAGAAAATTCAATTTTAGTAAAGTTACTACAATACTTACTTGCTAAATTATTAAAGCCCAAATTGACAGTTCTAACTATAGAAAAACATACTTTTCTCCGTTATTTGTGTAATGACCCTATTGAAATTTTACATTTTCTTAAACAAAATTATATTTCACGTTTTTTTATTTTAGTTTCTTTTTTGTAAATTCCATGATTTTTAAGTTATTGAGCATTGAATAATTGTAATGAAAGCCATTTTGAAATGGTACAAAGTAGAAATTTGATACTATGCAAAAAATTGGACCTATTAGTATTCATACACGTATCAAGTTTGAATCTGATACCTCAAGAGGTTCTAAGGTTATAGCAAGTTATGTAAAAAATCATATTATGAACCGTAGAACAGGATTGTTGATAGATTTAACATCTAAAATAACGATTCTAAACTATCGTGGAGGGATTTTTTCAGTTATACGTATAACACTGTTTCAATAGCTGTTTGATGGTTTTCTGGTATCAACAAACATAATAGTTGGAAGGGTTGTATGTTGTAATTTAAGTTCATTTTCACATAAATACACACATAAATTTCACACACCGATTTCACACATAAATTAGATTAAATCATTGAAATGGCAACCATAAGTAATGTAGGTATTTTAAGCCAAGTATGAATGAGGAATGAATGTAGGATGATTTTGGCGCAATCTTGTAGTCTTGTTTCTGACTAAGGCTGACATGTTCCATAGCCCAACAGCCGATGGCAACTAATGGATCTATAATTTAACGTGGAATCCAAACCACGGCCTCTGAATTACGAATTGGTCTAATTATGAGGATGATCTTTGCAGATTAACGTAGTATTCAATAGTGCGGATGTTAATACACACAAGAGAACACTACATCCACCGACCATCTCTCACAACTATCCACAATTCGTGACCTCTGTGTAGCTGGATTACAGGACGTCGCCACCAAAACCACAAATAACCATTTGTTGCATTAACTGCTTGCTTGTTCTTCAATTTCCATATACTATGACAACAAATAACTTTACTTACCACATATTTCGACATACAAAATTTATTAGTCTTATTAATAATTTAAATATGTTTATCTTACCAAAAAATATATTTAAATGGTTAATAATTAGGTGTCCCTCGGTAAACTGCCCATTAGGGATCTCAAAACACATAAATGTAACTCAAAACATAAAATAACTGTTTCTCAATAAGCTAAATTTGATATTTCCTTTTTTAAATGATTATAGATCAAATATTTCAATTTTGGTGCCTTTTTTCAAAAATAGTTTCAAATTAGGGGTTAATACTATTCACCCCTAATATGATAAGGTAAATTTAATAAGGTTTAAATTTTTAATAAATATTCAATATGTTCAATATCTGACAGCCATGGATGTACCCTTAGAAACCAGTTCGAGAGTGCACTATCTTTTGGTCCAGTGCGTCCATCTCTAAGACAGCTGATTGATAAGTTTGGCCCTAATATCTAAGTGGTAATGTGAAAGATCCGTCTAAGATCTTCATTAAAGCTTGTTCTGAAGTGACAGCGTACACTAATAATAGATTGGTTAATGTAATAACCCAACAACCAACATTTTTTCATGTATTCAAGTTCAGCTATTACTGACACTGACAACAGCTGATACACATTTTATGAGTTTCTCTTTTCCATTGTACCAACTCAAATAGTTGAAAAACAAATTATCCAGTAATATTTATAGTATGGAAGAAAATCATTTGGTAACAACCCTGTATAGTCTATTTAACTATTTGTTTCTCCTCATTTTTAATATATGACAAGAAACTTATGCTAATTCTATGTGTAATAAATATTATTTCCTCTTCTTCTTCGGTCTGTCAACATAGCAGATCTGTATCTGCTTACAGCAATAGATTACAGGCCCGCCAATAAAGTGTAATACACTAAACTAAAGCCATTGATTTGGTGGTTTGTCAGTCTGTAGACCTACTATTATTTCGGGAGTCCTAGTACTAAGCGTTGAGAGAATGAACATCGCTAAGTTTAGATTTTGGGTCTGGTTTCGCAAATGAAATTTTCGCTCACTACAAAATCTCAAGTAAATTTGATTTATACTGGTGGGAAAATGTCTGACATATAGCCTAAATTACAATAAAAATATAACCTAGTGACTCGTTTATATGATCAAAATTTATTAAACGTTATTAAAACTTACCTTGGATGATCTTTTCTAAAATGAGAGGGTAAAACTCTTTAGCAGTTGCGTGGTTAGGCTCATACTGAAGAACTGCAACAAGTGGATTCCTTGTTAATATCTTTACACATTAATAAATTAATGAACTTATATAAAGATTACTAGATAGTATTATTGAAGCTGGTTTGTTAGAAATTCAATTTACGGTTTTTATTCCTTTGTTAGAAAATAATGCTTTTAGTGAATTCATGACTACATGTTATATACAGTTTTTATAAAAAATTTAAATTATGGTACTTATTGAATAAACTTTGTCAAATGAATAAATATTAAGGTAAACTGACAAATGGTTTCGCCTCTAAAGGAATCCTACAGAATCACAAAATTATCGAATTATTTTTTTATGTATTTCAAAAACCAAATAGCGATTGTTTCTAAATTACTCATAACATTTCTTTAGGAAAAGTTACAAAGTTTATGAAGCTAGTAGTTTGTGTGGTTAGTTAGATTGTAAATGATAACGGACACTCACTCATCTTGCAGTACTTGAGGGCTGCATCGTAGTCCTTCAACATTACAGCAGATAAAAACTGTAACATATATTCAAGTATGTTAGTTAGGTTGTAATTTATAACTCATCTGATAGTTTTTGAATGTTTTTGTAACCATTTTGATTTGAAATGTAAATAAATTATTAGGGCTTTGGGGTATACAGGAAATAAATGTTAGTACTTAGATTTGATGTGAAATTTCTTTATTAATTTATGGTTAATACATAGAATAAATAATTTAAATTTGCACATCAAACTTTGAAATTACTATTTCTCTTCCAGTAATACAAACACTGCATGATATTTAAGCAAACATTTACACAGCTGTTTAACAAGTAGAACAAATTAAAAGTTAATATTACTGCCTTCAAAATGTACGATACCGAAACAACACGTGTAGGTATTGTTGTTTGACGCACGGCTCTTCTCGTGACTCCCAGGCATTAGTTAATAAACATATTCCCCTTCTATTTTTAGATTATGAAGTAATTAATCAATATGTTTCAAGGTAAATAGCTTCAAATTTAAATTATTGAACTTATGAGGGTGCCAATTAATTAATTTAATTTATATGTGATCCAATTTGTCGATCGTTGACATAGGTTGCTAATAATTATGCTAGAGCTAGACCATGTGATTTGTTATAAATTGTGGTATAATACCAAGCAGTATTTTTTTTTAAATAGTGATTTAAGAATTAGACCATTTTTAATCAAACCACCTACTTTATTATTGTATAATATATAGGCTACTACAATATTAAAATTTGGAGTACGAAAAAGTTCAATTTTTCAAGCTAAAAGCGCTAAATATTGGATGATTTACTAAAGGACTAACGGATATTTGTTAGTATAATAATTTGGTTTAACCAATGGCCTTGTTTGTATTTTATTTTCAATACATTTTCAACGAACAGCTACATATTCTCGCGAATTATTTCTTTGTATGCGAACATTAAAAATTACCGAGCATTGCGTTTTATTTTAGTGAAAACCAACACAAACCGTTTTTCGTTTGATTGAAACATTCGACGTTTTTATGGGTGAATCGTAAAACACAAAGACAATTTATATTTCAATAAAATTGTCTTTGGTTAACAGTTGTTAGAAATATAATTAATATGTTTATAGGGTGTTTCGGAACTCTGAACTTCGGAACTACTAACCATTTTGGTAGTTTTTTTGGGATACGAAAAGATCTAAATATCACATTTAAATCGTTCGAAATTCCCTAGTACGTAGTTACACACAGAGCTGCAATTTTTTAATATTTTCAAAAACCTGTTAAACGTAATTTTTTAAATCTAGAAAACATCTTAATAATAGTGAGTATAACTGATGAAAATTGATTGAATTTTTCACATAAAAAACAAAATGGTGGTCATTTGATAATTTCAAACTAGAATAACTTTTGAGACTGAATAATCTTTTGTAGACAATTTTAAGAAATTTCTTAAAATTGTCTACAAAAGATATTCTTGTAAAATCTTATAAGAAAGTCACTTAATAAAGTTAAAGGATAAATTTATTCTTTCTCAAAGGGATTTTGGACGCCACGTTGAACTTACATGTTGGAAAGATTTTAAATTATTTTTAATAAGTTATCCTTACCATTAGTATGAATATGTACAAAATTAAAAAAATACATCTTATTTCTGGACGGTTTAATTTAGGTTTAATCCAGAAAAAATATCGCAAAAGTCTGGTTAAGAGTTACGAAACATCTTAATAATAAATCACCAAAGCAGATCTCTGGTTTAAATAATGTAAGAAAAGCGACGCGGTGTCGGGCCGTAATATAAAATAAATGGAGAAGAAGCAACATGCATTATCGGGCCAGCCCCCTCCCACCAGGACACCAGGATACCAGAACGGCTCTCTCGCGACAACGCATCTTGGGTTGACTAGTTTCAAATAGTATTAGTATTGGAATTTACATTAGGCATACACGTACGAGTATTAGAGTAGGACAACACACTGAATATGGTTTTGCGTAATAAAAACTCAAACTCAAACTTCTTTATTGTTGGAAAAACATTTAAGTTCATAACAATGGTCATATTTTTTTAAAGCATTACTATACACATTACTATACAATAGAGCAGTATACAATTAATTCAATCATTTGCAAATAACTGACAGTTTGAAATATGATAGTTTATTTCTATAACTCACTTGAGTAATATTCGTTCAAACTGTAATATTCTTTCCTAACTAGTAGGGCTTGAGTTTTCTCTTAAATACATTAATTTCTGTCTCATTTTTTAAGGCGATTGGGAGGTGGTGAAAGAGTTTGATCGAAGAAAACAATGTTTGATGCTGGAAAAACGTAGTTTTGTGCTGGGGAACGGATAGGATATTAAGATTTCGAATGTTGAATCTTGAAGGAGGCTGTTTTGGAAAGAGATCTGGGTTGTTCTTTAAAAATATAAAACAGGTGAAAATGTAGATTGACGGAAACGTTAAGATGTTCTTGTCCCTGAAAATGCCTCTACATGATGCTGTTGGGTGGAGGCCAAAGATGATTCTGATGGATTTGAGATGAACTGCCTTCTTTTGAGCTTTGAAAATGGCTTGTGTTTTTGAACTATCATGGCCCCAAATCACAACTCCATAAGCAAGAATAGGAAAAAAACATCCATAATAGGCAGTGAGGACGATTTCACGATTCGAAAAATAAGCAAGCCTGCGGAAAAGGAAGAGAGTCCGACTCAGCCTCCTGGATATTCCCTCAATGTGTTCATGAAAATTGAGGCCAGAATCAATTATTATCCCCAAAAAGTTAGTAGTTGAAGATGACGTTACTTCGAAATCACCCAGTTGTATATGGTATATATAACATATTACTTTACAATTACAGGAAATATGTGTTTACCGGACAAATAACGTTTTAACACTTTGAGTAGGTACTTTGGAACGATATAGCGTTATTTGTTTCTATCCCGAAAAGTCAATAGGCATCCATGATCCATAACTTTTTTAAATTAGTCGTGGATTTTTTTAATTATATTTTTAAACACTTTCAATTTATACTTATACTCACCCCCATTTCCCTTAGTTATAGAACCAGAAACTATCCTGAGCAGTAAAATCAATTTGTCATTCAAAACCATTCTTTATAGCGAATTTTATTAGAAACATTCCATTGGAGATTAGATACCTTCAGGTTTCTACAAAATTGTTTAAAATAGCTATCTCTGACTGGTTTTTGGAGATCGGCCCCGAACAGACTGAGACACTCATCCGCTCTGAGTCTCAGTACGGCAACTAATTCACTCACACTGTTCTCATTGCGAAGCACTTCACTTACAAACAACACACGCCGTCTTGCCGAACGTTCTGCCTCACGTACAACATTTTTTCTCTATTATTTTATGTGTTTTTTCTTTTATAGTTTTTGTCACTTAAATGAAGTCAGTAATAAAAAGGTATCTCATATTTTTATATTATTTTGTAGTTTACAAATATAAAAAATAAATATGTTCCTTTTTATGTTCTATTATTTACTGCAATTTTCATTTTTTTCTTCGTTTTTTATTCTAATACCTTTTTTCTCTATAGAATTTTGTAAGAATGTATACAGTATGTATTTTTTGCAAATAAATTGATTTGATTTGATTTAGTGAAATTGTTCTACAACAATTTCGGGAGGGCTGCCACACTGTCACTAAAGCTGCCACCAAACTGCCACTGCTATCAAAGCTGAGACTGGAACTAACTTATTGAGTTCACCTCTTTGCCACTAGAGTATGCTTTACAACCAACTAAGCGCTCGCTCTGTCTGACGGTGCACTTGCGGTCGAGATGGTTAAGGCGTTAACTGACAGGTGAAGCGTCGGAAGCCGTTCGAAATGCTCGGTTTCGAATCCCGACCATTAGCAACCTAATTTGGCTTGAAAATGTATGGTAGAATGGTGGTAGTGCCCACCTTAATAAATGGTAACCGGCTTGGGCGGAAGTTAATGGTATTTTTACCTAAGGCATGCACAACATGAGACCCTTGGTGGGAAGGGTAATATATTACGAATATGTTGAGGTTTCTTTGTTTGAAATTCATTATTGGTGATGGTGGATTGATATTATTTAGATTCTTATTGCGGACATTTTCCATCACGATATTATGTAAAACAAAGTTTCACACTGAAACTGAAACTTTGTTTTACATAATATCGTGATGGAAAATGTCCGCAATAAGAATCTAAATAATATGTTGAGGTTTATCTCCGTTTTCACCTTCCACTTTTGAGTGAACATATAACTTCCACTGTCGTAGATTTACTGTGGGTAAACTACAGCCATCAAAACAGTGAAGAACCGCATGCAAGACATAATTGCTGCGAATCCAAGTCCTCCGAGAGTGACAATAGGGCAAGTAAAACCTTTAAAATGGGGGGGAGATGGAGAAAAATCTTTAGAGGAGATGAAAGTTGTCTCCCCCGACCATCATCACCTTATACGTAGTCACAAACGACTCCAAGACCACTGATGCGACAAACGGTGAGGAAGGGGGAAAATCAAAAATAGGTTTTAAAGATTTGATCGAAGTATTATTTTGCTTATAAATGGGGTTTTCCCAGCAGGAAGTATTGGGTCAGTGGAGCGAGTGTCCACGTGGAACGATAAAAGTTTATGACAAGGCTCAAGGGTCCTCTGTGATCCTTGTTTTAATGTAGGTTTCTCGTCGAAAACTTTGTTTTTAATATTGATTATATACTACTACATCATATCGATATAGACTATATACTATTTGATTTCGTATTAGTTAAAAATTATCAATTACACATTATTAGATTGTATTCGATCTCTGGATCATTTTTAAGGGGTAGGCAAAGTAAAAAATAAATGGCTCATGAACATTAAATTAACTCACTCATCATGATATGCCTCCAAAACTGTATTGACTATACTAGGATTAAAATCAATAGAAGCTTCAAGGTCAAATTTAAATTAAGTTATATGTTTCATATAAACATTTCATTGAATTATGACTGTTGTTTATTATTATTTTCCAATGTTTTGTAAACATTCTTAAAAAGCACTTAACTTATGTTACAGTGATTGAACCAAGAATTTTTTAGTTGTTACAGTGTGGTTGTTTGTATTATATAATAATTAATTTGACCACACCAACGATGATGAAGATTTGTAAACAGTTTTATAATAAATACTCATAAGTATAATTATCAAATATGTTAATTAAAAATGTGTTTATTATTCATTTATTTATCAATTAGGCTAAGTGTTTGCATCATTAAGAGAAACAACTTAATGTTTTATTGAAAAAGAGAAGCAAAAAACTCCATGCAATAAATCATAATTATTCTATAATTGTAATTCTTTCTAAATTTTGATTTAAAATTATTCCATGGGATATGATTGTGTAAAAAAATGAAGCTATAATGTTTGGGGCATGAAATACAGAAATAATAAACACTTATAGTAAAGTTTAAAGAGTAAATTGATATGAATATAAAACAAGGATGTGACTGCACAGTGCACATCATGTCATGTTTATTTACATCTAAACCCGTGTTCCTCGATCAGCATGTAGAGGTTAGGTTTACCAAATAAACAAAACAGACAGCAGACACAACGATATGTTATAAAGTTCAACTGCATTAATAAGTAACCTTAAGGCTTCTATTGATTTTAATCCTAGTATAATAAAATAAAAAGGTAACGTTGTCAATTACAGTTCCAAAAAATATTTTTCGTCTTACTGCTTAAAACAGGTGTTTTAGATACATGTGTTGAAGAGGAAAACTTGTTCTTTTTCTTCCTAGGACTAAACCTATCATTATGATCAATTTTGAGTCCCAAGCCGCAAAAGATCATTGTTACTATAATTTTGATTCGAGGTCAGCATTCGATTGTACATAATCAATAAAGTAGTCGCTATTTTATTAACCACAAATACAATCAATACGATAGTACAATTCGAGGACGACAAATCGATAGTGATTGTTGTAGCAACAATCACTATCGATTTGTTATGCATTTCGGACGTTCCGGGTATCGATTTTAAAACTGGTAATCGACTATTAAATCGAACTATTGAATGGTTAAGATTGAACTATCGATAATAATAACTTACACTGACATAACCTAAACAATCATGAATCGAGAAAGAACTGCTACAACGTAAGTAACATATCAGCTGATAATTCTGAAGTGAGAAAAATGGTCGACAACTATTGATACTTTATCAGGTAATAATTGATGTTTTACGAGTTTGTTTCATTTTATTTGCAGTATGACGAAAAATATAGTTCATCACACGGCCCAAAATTGACTTTTTGATATATGCTCGCACATTTAACAGCCTCGGCTGTTAAACTTGTGCTCGTATCAAAAACGCCCGTTTTTGGTCTTAGTGATGAAATATACTATCAGACTGTGGTATACTGTGGTAATTTTTTTAAACGTAAATATAAAATTGACTTTACTCTTTTACTTTTGAAGAATTCATACTAAGAGTTGATGTGTTTGCATACATAGACAAAGTGAAGAGGTCGTAACGGTACGAGAGACCGACCCTCCCAATTAGGGCGGAGGGCCTTTCATTCTAACATTAATTGTCTTTCCGTTTCAACACCACACTCACAAAACCTTCCTTTCCATCTCCACTTCCTTCACAGACAAAACGGTTCCAAAATGAAATGAATCCAGTTATGTGTTGATGGGAGTTTGCAGTTGGAACACGTATTTATGTAAGGGAGAGTTTATTTAAAAGGTGTTTTCTAATGTTTTGTTCTTGGAAAGTATATGATAAATTATATACTTATACGTGCAATATTCGAAATATTTCTATTCCTCAGACCGTTCCATAGAATACCCCAGAACACAACGTTTTTTTCAACAATTTGCAGCGTCTGACATAATTTTTTTTAAATATTATTATGTTTATATTAACTGTATTGTATTATACATTTTTAAATTCAGCATAAAACTAGCTACGACGAAGCTATACAAATAAAACATTTATCTTATCTTTGTAAGGATTAAGTCATCTCATATAAATAAAATTATAGTTTTTTTCTTACATAAACTTTGCAAGTCCTCTAAATACAGAAAAAATCTGTTAGGGCACTCTCAGAAGGCTTTTAAATTTCTAAAACTACTAACAGTCACACGGCTTTTCAACTCTGCAGTTCTCATAGTATACACCAAACAGTCGGACCTACCTAGAAATAGGAGTTTTCATTCATACAACACCAGTAACAATACAACAATACAGTAAGAAACCATGTTACATTGGCCGCAAAATCGTCAACTCACCCCCGAAAGACATAAGAACATGACAGGAAACAATTTGAAGAAGCATATCAGAGACTGGCTAGTTGAACGACCAGTTAACTCTATCAAATAATTTTTTGAAATATGTTGGAATATGTAAAGCAAGATTAATTAATTTACTTATTAATTGTGACGCCATTGTATTTTTAAATGAAATTGCAAATAAAGAGTGTAAATTTAGCCCAAAACATTCTTGTTTCTAAGTTTGTTCTATTTGATTGCTTTAGTATTATATAAATTAAAGTATGAGTTTATGGAATTTTCTCGAACCGTGGTGGCTCACCTGCTAAGGAGTACTACTGACGTCATGAACTCGATATGTTTGTTAGGGTATTTTAGTAACACTCTGTACAGACATATTTGCTAGGTCGTCTTGAACCCACGATCTTTTGTAGCCGTCTTTGTATTATAAAAAGTATTATGTTGTATAACTTACACATTTTCTATCTACACGAGCTATAATGATTAAATCCTTTCACTGTTATTCATCAGCTGTTGCACAACATAAAACGTCTATACATTCATTTCACCATTGCCACTTATATTTTATCCCTTCTTCTCATTTTGAGAAAAATCGTCAAAGGTCGTCCAAGTAATGTGAGTAATGTAGATGAAACAATTTTTCAAGAAAGAAAGCATTATTCTAGGATGAAAGGAGGTTTACAGTTGAGCGGTGGCTTTGAGAACAGCACACTGTATGAGCTACTTGTATGCTGACCTGACTGCGATTGAACTGATCTCTCCGGGAAGGAAATGGAGAATCATTCCTCCTAACCTCAATCTGAACATCTATAATACAGTATCAGCCAAAATAAACAGTACTGAAACTGAATCAGCTGTAGTTGCCTTCTCGATCAGCTGATTCAATTGGTGATTGTTACCACGGCTTCGCGTTCATTACTTCTTTCTTATTTGAGGTTAGTTTTTGTTAACATGGTGCTAACAACTGTAGAAAAAACTTTATCATAGAGCATTATTTTCGCTCATACGGAAATGGACGTGCGGGTGGTCCAAGCTTGTCACACACTGCTTTACGTTTTCAGGAACACTTCCACAAAACCCGCCTAGTAATTCTTTGATTCTTAGTGTTGTTGAAAAATTTCGAAGAACAGGTAGTGTTTTGATACAGCGAAAGGGCTTTTCAGGTCGCTCAACTACTGTCTGTACAAATGAAAACCACGCAAGAGTGTTGCAGCAAGTGTTACAGTCACCGAAAAGAAGTCTAATGCGAGCTTCTCTTAAACTGAATATTAGCAATACGTCAATGAGAAGAATTATCAACATTACTTTTATGATGGTTTTGGCTTAGTCAGGTCATCAAGGTGCACATGTGTAAGATCATCTCAAGATGCATCTTAATGTATATCGGCTGATAAAAATTAAATCACAATGATAATTAATAGTTAAGTTCATAGAAAGATGAATATTTCAACAAAATATTGTGGACAATTTCATTGGACTTATACAGACTTCTTAACCTTCTTTAACCATTTTTTCTTTCTTCAACCAATTCTTGACGAAGACTTTTTTTACAACATATCAAAATAAATACATCAGAACTTTTAACTTTTAAATATATTATAGTATACTTGCCTCGGCCAAGATTTCAGTGGGAGCAGAAATACTTTCGTCAGCATCAGTATAGTCACTCAGATCCTCGACACTGCTTGACAATGCCTTGTCCGGTACATTGCCGTTGCATTCCATTCTGCACAGCGATGCCCCTACAACACAGCAATAATGGAACATGAGCAGATGTTTTCGTCAGCGTCAGTTTAGTCAATCAGAATATCTATTCGTGTAACAAGAGTGAAAAAATGTTATATCGCACGAGAGGTTTGCCAGAACTTTGAGAACGGCCATGACAGTTTACACTCGTATTACACACAAGGTTTTCCAACAATAATAAAGTCATTTAGGTTATGTTTGATTTTCCCGTTGGGATCAATGTAAACATAACTTTTAGATTTCCGGTAACCTCAGTTTCATTGCGCAAAACCGGAAGTAAGTGATGTAGGAGCGGCGACCGTCTATCAGCTGACTGGCGTTCCGCGTATGTGATTGGACGGATATGTACTGCTTATACGTTCTGCCAACAGTACGAAATGTGACTGTTATCGCGCGGTTGTAGGAAATATTATTTACTCTTTAAAACACCTTTAGTAACCACGAGTTGTGTGAAGTGAAAAGTCGCTGTGTAGTTAAACAATTTTTATTTGTTACTACGGAATAATAAATATTAAAGACATGTTTCACAAATAAATGTAACCAAGAGTAATTCATTTCACAAGTTCCTTCTGTTATAGCAGGCTTCATCAAAACTGTCATTACGGCTCAGTGGGTAGTCCGGTTGTTTATGGTTCTGGAGTCCTGGCCTTTGTTCAGTCTACATCCAGCATCGCAATTCATTCGTTTGTTTAAGGATGTCGTTTTATAAAGGTTTTTGTTTTTTATAGATAAACACTTAAAAATAACTACCATTTTATAATTAGTAAAATATTAAAATAAAAGTAACTTTTATTTAACAAATTTACATTCCAAAATATAAACATACATAAAACATATGATTTCTCATTTAAATTCAAACAGCTTATAATTATTTTACACTAGCAGTAAGCCCGTCCTTTGTACGGGTTGTAGGATTCAGTTTAAAGAAGAAAGATCATCATACCAAAATGTTAACCTGAAATCCTAAACAAATCAATACAAAGAAAATAAATCAATACCCAGCTTTATTATTTAGCATTACTTTACAATTAAATAGATTAGAACATTTATACCATTATTATTATTAGTTATACGTTAAAATAACTTTTTATTATAGTATGATTTCGAAATGGGATTAAATCAATGACAAATATAAACTAACTAATATTGATTCTACAGCTGTGACAGCTGATTATTGCCATTAGGTTATTCATTTAAAACTGAAGCAAAATGCGACCAATATCGCGTAAAAAGTTGGCTTTTAAATGCTCGTCATTTACTTTTCAAGGGTCAGCGGACGATTTCAAGCATTTAAAACCCTTCTCTGGAATGTAGAGAATGTGTGAAATAAGTTTCATTGTTATCAGTTCTCCCGTGTTTTCGGAGAAGACGGCGTAAAATGGTTCCTGGAACGTCACAGACACATATTGAGATAAGACTTTGTTTCGGCTTCTCTAACGCATGAAACGAAAAAATAACTAAAAAATGTATATTTCTGAGCAATTTACAGACAAAAATCTAATTTTAATCATATGGATTTTCCCCACAAAATTTAGACGGACTGTCAAAATTTGTTCCTTTTTCATCTTCAGGTTACGGTTATATTCACCCCAAAAATAAAATTCTCCCATCCGTTCTTGTACTGCTCCTGGTGTACCAGTTGAGTTTGATACACATGTAAACATTTAGAGTTGATTAAGAAAGAAGTAAATAATAGACTCTTGAGCTTTACTTATATTACTTAATTACTTTTATTTTAAGAAAATCTTGCATTTGTAAATCCTTTAATGCCGGTTAAGACTTAAATAATTCTTCATTTCTTTTATTCCATTTACATAAGTTACATAAGCCCTAAAAACAATTCAGTTAATTATTTATTATTTATATCCTTTTAACAGAAAAATACCCTCCAGAAAGAAAATAATAATGACTTACCCAAAAATTGGGGCACTTATTTACAAGCACAATTTATTAGGTAACATTACAATTTTACTTTTTAAAAACATTCACCACTGAGCCTGAACTAAAAAGGAGGAGCACATGGCTCTGCACCTCTATATATAAGTTCGGTGGGTTACAGGATTCAGTCTGCTTGGACCCTGTGAATCCAACATCCAATCAGAATCGTTCTGTAGGGTTTACAATAGTGAGATTGTTTTACTATTTGTACAAAAATTTTGAAAAACTTTTTTAAATTTTATATTATTAAATAAATACAATTTTCCAACAATTTGTTTTATTTGATTGGGAAAATTTTGGTTTTGAACATACGTGTACATAAAAATTATAGGAAATTTTATTTCACTCTCAATAAGTATAAGAGTTTCATGGTTTTTTTTTTTCTATATCACAAAAAGTTAATATTTACATAATTAACAGCAGACTATATATATATATATAATATTCTTTTAAACATAAATATTTCTGTCCTCTGTGATTCAGATACAAGACACAAAAACAAAAAAAATATAGATAACCAGTACATTTGTATTATATTTTTTTTTTTCATGTACAAAACCACAATATAAAATTTCCATGTAATCAGTAAAATTCTATAAAATTTGAGGTATGTCCAGTAAATTGCCATATAATTAGAAAAATTCCCAATAATATTAACAAAATTTTAAATAACTTTTTTATTCAGGTACAATTTCACATATAATTTTTTGTAAATTTTATATAATGTTTAACCAAATTTTCATATTAATTTTTCCAAAAAATAAAACCCATTTAAGACAACTTGTTTTATTTACAATAGTGTGTTATTGTATAATCCTAAAAATTTTTAAAAACTATAAATGCCTTAACCGCCTACATAAACCTTATTAGAACAAATGACAATTTTTTTTATTTTTTTTATAATACTGGTTTAAAATTTTTTTTATTTTAATATTCTTGATTGGAAGAAAACTCTTTTTGCTTTTACGTTCAGTCATTTTAATACATCTGTTGCCACTTTTGATTTTCTATTTTCTCTCTACTAACAGAGCTGGTCTGGCTATTCTTTAGTCTAGTGGAGTGTTACGATAAGACATTAAAACTTGTAGAAGTGCAAGTGATGAGTTAAGATAAATATTTTTTATAGATAAACACTTAAAAATAGTTTAGCGGGTTTCTGATAATATTGGTACCGTATTATAAACATGTCTATAACCAACCTAACTTTTTCATATTTCATGATGAGCTCCACAGAGCGCTATGAGAGTTTGAGCGTATTTCGGCGACCAATACACGTTACGTAACATCATAATACACGTCATATAGCGGAGTTTATTAGATGGGTTATTGATATTTTTACATCGTTAATAATATGTTTATACTGTAAATAACCAACAGAAAGCCACTAAACTACTGGGTTTCTGTTACACCTGTATCTTTGCTTTACCCAACGACACCAAAACCATTTTTGACATGGATATGTCTAAGTTATGGGGTGGGGGGGTGTTAGCGGATTTTTATAAGTGCAGCGCAAGTGTTTGGATCCCGTTTTCATGGAAACTACCAGAGCTATTATATTGAATCTTTGGTTATAAAAACAGCTGTTTAGTTGAACAGAAAACACTCCTTTGTCCCACAGGGAAGTAAATACAAACATTTCTTCTAAACCTACATAAATGTACATGGTTCAACTATTTTGGACATTTATGTATGACATATACCTGAAAATAAAATAAAATACATAACCTGTCCAATTACTACATTCGTTTGAATCAGAAAACCATTGGACAGCTATTTAAACAGTGGTACTGTATACGTATAACGTAGAAGATCCGAGAGACCTTCTTCTTCACCAGCATTATAACGGCTTTTGGAGCTTAAAATAATCCTTTCTATTAAATCATTGGTTTTTGGGGGATACAGTGGTGACGTAACATGAAATATATTATCACGAGAATTAATTATAGTTAGAAATACGTCATTAATTATTATGTACAGTTCTTTGTTTAAAATTCATTATTGGTGACGGTGTATTGGTTATTATTACAAACCATTCGCTAAACATTACACACAAAAGAAACACGTCCACTCGTCACGGAGACTCAAAGACAACACCAACATACAAAAGACAACACAAGGTTGTCTTTGAGTCTCCGTGACGAGTGGACGTGTCTGGTTTCTTTTGTGTGTAATGTTTAGTGAATGTTTTGTTTGTAAGTTTTTTGACTGCTTTAAACTTTTATGTTTTCAGCTTTTTACCGGTTTGGTCCGGATTATATGTTAATTGTGCTATGTTTTAGATATTAGTTCACCTGAGGACGGGATCAGATTCCAGATCCCGAAACGTCGTGAAACTTTGTTTTACATAAAATCGTGATGGAAAATGTCCGCAATAAAAATCTAAATAACATATGTACAGTTACTGTAAAAATTAAACAAATATAACTATCACAACAAGATAGCAATACGTTCTTTCAGTTAAATATAATGAAATCTTTTCTTAAAATACGTAAATAAACTACTATATTATGCAAATGTTTCACAATGGTAAACTATGTTCGTACAATTTTCAAGAGTTTTATCTCAGTTACTGTTACTTACAATATCTACATGGTTTCAAGCAAAGTCGACCTAACCAATTACTTAAAAATTATAACGTATAATTACATAAAATCCTTACAGTCTAGCCACTTCTGAAATCAAATATAAAATTTAACAACACTTTAATCATCCCGTTTTACTATGTAGATGAAGTAAATAAATATGTATAATATAATTGGTTACAGTACACATCACGAATCTAGTTATATTTTAAAATGTTTTCGTAAATGCCAAGAACTGTCAAGGAAGTCGTAGGCCCACAAGGAGAAGAAAACTTGTTGCAAAACCAATTACCATTTGCGGAGGGGGGGTTTCGCCACCCCCATCGCCCCACACACAGCTCATTTTTCATCCCCAGCGGAAGAGATGTCACACGTGCTGTTGGGCCAACTATAATCCATTCCTCTCTTTTTAACACCACACGTTTTATTTAACCAGTTGGATGGTTAGTGTTCTCTGCTTCTCTAATATTTTTACTTAGTAATAATTTATCTGGCGTCATCCTGTAATCCAGCTACTTGGAGGTCACGAATTGTGGATAGTTGTGAGTGATGATCGGTGGATGTAGTGTTCTCTTGTGTGGATTAACGTCCGCACTATTGAATACTACGTTAATCCACAAAGACCATCCTCATAATTAGACCAATTCGTAATTCAGAGGCCGTGGTTCTTAAAATACCTACCTTGTAGTATGGTCGCCATTTCAATAATCTAATCTAATCTTAAATTAAAGCAAATAAATTTAATTAGCTTCAGTAAATGTAAACGCTGTTTACATAACAGGTGACAAAAAACGACAGTTTACAAAATGAAATTGCTCGAGAACAAAAAAAGTTAACTACTGCAAATAAAAATATATATTTACATAATTTCGCTGTTTTATTTATGGTGGATGATGTTTTTAAGTGGAGTCCTTTTACGTCTACACAGGCCCCCAAATTTAATGTTTCTTACAGCAGCAAACCTACGTATTCATTGTAACTCTTACGGAGGATATATAAATTGGTATAACTCGTTTAGCTATTGACATAATTTGATAAAATGTTGTATGTGTATTTAGCTAGTGATCAGCCTTAATATAAGAACACTACCATGTAAAACGACCCTTGTTGCAGCAAACTTGCATTCTCAGTACTATTCTATTACTATGATAGGAATAATATAAGTTCTGTGAAATTCGTTCTACTCATGCCTCATTTTAATTATAACGTTATGGTAATTTTTTGTTCTTTCTACGCCAGAGGCACTTTTTAATCGATTCAAAGAAAGATTGTACACAAACGCTTTTTGGTAAAGCGGTCCAAACCCACATCTTTATTGGATAAAGAGAAAATATTCTTAAAGTATCATTTAGTTTGATTTTATATTTCCGAAATGGCGGTGGTTACAAATGTTTTAATTGAAATAAAAAAAACCATTAACTTTAGAAAACTTTTACTAGATATAAAAAAAATTAATTTTAAAATCTAAAGATACTTTGCTGAACGAAATCCATAAAATGCACTTTTAATGCACTTATAATGTGCATAATGAACCCATGCGCATGAGCTCTGTATTCTACCATTAAAAGTGTATTCTCTCGCTTATCCGTGGACGAATTTCGTTCAACAAAGTATCATTAGATTTTAAATTAAAATTACAATATTTTTTATATCTATTAAAAATTTTCTAATGTTAGTAGCTTTGTTGTTATTTCACTTAAAGTATTTTTAACCGCCGCCATTTAAATTTGGCAGTACGATTTTTAAATATATAAAGGAACTAAAAATTATATGAATTCTACTTTTTCGCTAATATTTTCCCAATGGTAAGTATCTAATTAGCCATGATAGTATGTAGTATGAGTTTGAGAGCAATAAAAGATGTCGTGTTTTCAGATATTTTGCGTTCCTTTACCACCGTATAACAAATTATGAACGTCCAATCTGTGAAAATTGTGTTGCCAAGCGGCGATTCGTTTAGCAATACCTGTCAGTTTTGATATAGAGGTCGACGACCTCATTGTTGTCATGGCTCAGTGGTCAGCGTCACTGATTTGTAAATTGGCTTACGAGGTTCAAAGTTTAGCCTGAATGCTAACATGTTACACTCCTTTTTATTTGTTAGATCGCTTGTTACTTTCTCTTCTATACACTAAATATGGATAAAGAATTGTTTTCGTCAAAATGTTTAAACATTTGAGCTGAGGGTAGAAATATTCATTTTGAGGCTCACTGAATCCAAAAAGTAATTTTTAGACTGACTGTCTGTCTGTGTAAGTGTCGGTCTACCTTTGTATCACCCATAATCATGCCGATTTTCTGATTTATTGAAAATTGGTACCATGGTAGGAAATATCTCGGGAACTTTTGAAATTTTTATTTTTAAGGGTTGTTAAACCCCCTTAAAATCCCTAAAACCCTTAAAATCCAGATTACTCAAAAATATCTCTAACGGTTTTGATTTTCTTTTCATGTTTTATAGTGCTTTAGATCCAAAATGTAAAATAACACCACTCGCATATATGTAAAATTAATGGTTCGAAATATAAGGACTTTTAATTGTTAATTTAAAAAAAAGATTAACAGTATAATTGAACTGTGATCATTAAACCAGCTCAAATATGAAACAAATTAGTATTCATATTAGTCTAGGAATAATGTTTCATATAAAAGTTAAACTTTTTGTCCGCGGTTGACACAACATGTCTAAGCGTGCCCAGAGTTGTAAAAGAGATTACTAAAAATCAATCTTTCTTCTCCTTCCTTCTAAATAGTTTTTCATTAAACTTGGTGTGCAGCGTGAGATCACATCACCTAACAAACTCGCACAAACAATTTAATTAGTTGTTACCTTGGGGGAGGGGGGATTTCCCCCAAAACGTTTTAACTTGTAGTAAAAGGGTGTCCAAAAGAAATTTGACCACTATTTTTGAAACATTAGATTTACTAAATGTCATTTAAATAAAATTTGATAATTCGATAGTTTTATTAAAGGTATGTATTACTTTGTTTACCATGGAAGGTTGAAAGTACTGTCATTTCACTGATACTGTTTATTCCATTTTAAATTCTATTTTTAAAGGTAACTGGGTATTAGGGTGTCTTGCTAGCCTAGTGTTTGACATCTTGGACCTCGACAAAAGAGGTCCTGATAGGTTCACATCTCGAAATTTCTTTTGGGTTTAGATTGTTTCCCAAAAAGTGTTTTTATGATTCCAGTTAATTGACTAATTAAAAAAATACCTCTAACGTTAATACTAGTAAAACAATATAATTCCATCGCTATAGCTGTAGCCTAATCATCCACATTGTAAGTAATAAAACTGTAATTAATAACAACTATTCTTGTAAATAAGACCTACAATGTTACTAAATGAATACTCAAATGATATCCGGTGAATATATAACTGTAATTTCATTTATTCTCAATAGCTTTAGTGAATGAAAATTAGTTGAAAATGAGACGGGATTTTAAAACTCAAAATACTACAGAAAGGTTTAATTTGAACGAAATTATAAATACCGGGTGTTCCATGAAGAGGTTTAAACGTTTGATTTGATATTCCTTGCCCATTTATACACCGAACGTTTTGAAACGTGACACAATTATTTATAAATATTCTGGGGTTTTACAAATATTCTAGAAAGCTTCTTCCTAACCCTTATAGAAACAAAATGGTGGAATATTGAATAATTATTCTTTAAAAACCTTAAAAATAGTGTTTTTAGTTTTGTAAAATAGTTTTATTGTCATATTCTAGGGAAATGAGGCTTTTTAATAAGGAAATTTACTTAGCCTAATGAATGAGAAAACTAAAAGCACACTTTTATAGCTATTCAAACCGTGACCCATCCACAGCGACAGCGCTTAGTAAAAAATGTATCGTAAGTTTTCAAAGAAATTCTTCGGTACCCGGAAAAGTTCCTCGTCAACTGATTGTTTTAGTTCATCATTATTGAAGCTATGGGTTTAAATTTAGTCCTTTAAGTAACCCCACAAAAGGAACTTAATAAGTCACAGACAGTTAAATCTTGGAATCGGAAAGGCCAATCTAAAAATCACTTCCACAACCAATCTAATAGCCATGAAGGTTGTCATCTAGTAATTGTTTGTCATGGTTTGCGAGGTGTAGCAACATCTTGTTGGAAGATTGCTATGATGGCGAGATACGTTCATTTAAAACTTGTAGCTACGTATCCCCAGTCCTTGTAATGTTTGAAATGACGTAATAATGCTCACCATTAAAACTTACAGCCACCCAAACATTAATTTATTTTGATTTAAGTGAAGTCTGTTCAAGAATGTGGGGATTACCTGTGTTTTAATAATTACAGTTATGTCTATTTACAAACATTGTGGAAGAAAGTATATGTGTCTGAGAAAACAATTTGAATATGCCATTCAGGGTCCAACTCATGAAATTCAATGATACGAGAAGAATATTCCACTCTCCTGACTGGATCATCTTCAAGAAGTTGATGAACTATGTGAGTTTTGTAACATTTAATCTGGTTTTTCTTAATAACTCTCTGTACCAAAGATTTTGGAACATCAGTTAAAAGTTCAACCATCCTTAGGGATCTTGGTTTACCTGGAGAGCAGAGCATTTGTGCTCATACCAGTTCTTCTCTTTCCTCATTAGCTCCTCTAGAGTAATTTTTGGTAACACTACCATTTTCCAATCAAGAATTTTCTCACTTGGTTATTGTTGGATTCATAAATTGAGTTAACGGGATTGGATTACAAGTCCCAACACGTCAACCTTGTAGCTTATTGTGTTCCCAAAGGCGCTAGATGGGTAAGCTGATTGCTGTACCTTCAACGAGGCCCAGCAACTTTTTCCGTATACTAGCGTCAAATACTTCACCCGGTTGTTTAAGACCGAAATGGACCCTTCTCCTTCAAGGTTAGTAGAGGGAAATTCCCTCTACTAACCTTGCTTCTCCTTACCCCTAATCTGTCACAGTCTAGGATGATATTCTTGGCTGTCTTCAAAGAGCTTTTGCATAGCCTGTACTCTGGTTCATCACGAATGATACTCAGAATGATCAGAGGCTTCCTGAAATGACAGTGTACATCAGTGATTAGAGCAATGACCCACTGGGCAAGTCCTCTGCTTGACCTCAGCAGCCAGCGAGCGAAAGGAGAGGACGATCTGGGGAGCAACTTCTTACTAAATTCTTGCCCGGGAGAATTTTGCCATCGAAGAGATTGCTGTTCCCTGGCCCAGTCATCAATAATTTTGTGGGCAGTTGCCTTGCTGATGCCACAAAATGGTTGCGGACCACAGAATGGCATCTGTGCATATTGTTGGATTACTAATCTGAAATTGTGTAATTATCTCTGTGACGTTGCGAAAATCGCCCACATACAACACGTCATTTTTTGTTCAACGTCAAGAGCAATTTTTCAACTTCAGCATGAATGCAACTGTACCGCAGAAAGTTAGGTTATGTTTTTATAGCGATCTTCTTCAATCAAAAACATGTTCTTCAGCAATGAGCCTCAGCACTACAACGTAGTAAACAAATCAGATAATAACTGAAGAAAGTGGAAAGGAAGTTGGTAAAATTTTCAAAATGCCACAATTTTTTCTACAAGGGTTTAAGGAGGTAAAAGTTTCACATGCTATTTTTAAAATCTACTTTACAAATTGTTTAAATGTTCAAAATGTTCAAGTAATATAAAATGAAACATTTAAACCTGTTCGTGGGACACCCGGCATAACTGGATCGCTGGTCCCTATCGTCTATCGCTATCGGCTGGCCTCGGTCGATGACTTGATTTACTCCCACCAGACTGCAGCACCCTCGTTTCCTCTCAACGATTGGGTCTCCCTTCGCTAATAGCCTAATTTCCCATTTAACTGTCCAAAATAACATGGCTGGTTAAAATCAAATCCAAAGGTCGATGTGAGTTTGAATTTACTGTTTTCTCTCCCGTAATTTACCAGAGAGAAAAATAAAACCATTCAAATATTCCAAACCTTTTTGTTCTCTTTAATGGTAAGGCAATCACTTGTAAACATACTAAATTAGGAATTTTTAATCCTAAGCACTATATAAAAAAATACTACTAAAATTACTCAAAGTCACATCTTTCAGATAAAAATAATCAAAGCTTTATCATGTATGGTTCCTGAGAAAAAAGAAAATTTCCTTAACATTAAAAAGTAAAGGCGTGAGTGAGCCCACTTAAACTAAAACTAAATTAATTTTAATTTAGTCAAAGTTTAAATTAAATTTTAACACACAAAGTAGTTCATCGATGCGGTAGTTCTTACTTCATTGAATCCCAGATTTGCAAAATAAAAATAAAAATATACGGGTGTCACAGCCAAGAAAGGTCGTGTCCGCGTGAATATAAGTTGGCAGTACTGGCTGTATATCAGCTGATCAGTTAGCTATTAATAAATTGTTTCTGAAAGTTTTGAATTCAACGGAAACAGTAGTATTTTACTGTCCCAATAACGTCCAACAAAAGTTAATCCCAATAAAAGTCGTCCATTTTGTGGTTTAAATAATTAAGTAAGTGTTTTCTAATAAAATGGATATACAAATGAATAGAATAGTGAAAGGGATTATAGAAATGCAGAAGAAGATTTGACGGAAATGGCCAAGAATGTTACATCGAACCGTCAGATACAACCACATAAATGTTAAAAATACTAACTCAAATATCAACTTCTATCTTGCTAAGTAGGCTAAATAGGAAGGTTGAAAACCGTCAGAAAATTTATAGGAAAAACTTCATGTAAAACTTCGCAAAGTACGAGTATCTTTGCTGAACTCGGAAGAAGCACTTAGGCTTACAGGAGCCTTAGATGAGTGGCACTTAGAACTCTCTAGCTACACAAACAACTATCTGGCTGGTTGTTGGCAGTGCAAGATATAACATCGCAGTTGTTCTAATTGTAACCATAAACGTTCTAAACCAGAGTTTTTCAAAGACCTATAGAAAATGTTCTAATGCTTTTAAGTTACCTTATCGTCAACAGCTCAAATGGTCACTTTTAGCGAATTTCCCATAGGGAAGAAGCTATTACCGTAGGTCTCATGGTAAGACTTAAGCCCGGGACCATGTTATTTTTACGTCTTTAGGTGCCCAGAGACGTGTATTTCTACAAATGCTCGGACGAGTTCGTAAACCAGACATATCGGTCAATGGGAACAGGTAGTTTGGGGGGGGTTTGTACCCCAAATTGGTGTTTTTTGCGTTTTTCACATGTAGTTTTTAAAAATTTATAATTTTATATTTCACCATTGGAATCAGCTTAAAAAACTACAAAATTAAGTTCCTTAAAGTTTTTCTCTATCTCCAACGGTTACCGAGATATTAAAAAATCTAAACACAGTATGTTGTATTGTGGGGCTCCAATGTTAATCTTATGGAGGATAGGGAAAAATTAATATTTCCCATATGAATCAATATTTTTGGATAAAACTTGATATTTAGCTTCATGTGGTTGTTCTATCCATTTATGCTTAAAAATCATGGTTTATGTGTTTATCATGGCAGCAAACCTGTATACTCTTTTCCCATATTAATCATATAGTGAATAGGCAAATTCCTTAACTTATGGACAGATGTTGATGAAAGTTGATATAAATGCTCAAAAAATTAATTGTTTACGCTAGAAACACCTACTTTCAGCGTTCCTCACAGCAGCAAACCTGCATACTCTTTCCCCTGTTAATCTATGGAGAGTAGGCAAATAATACTCATATTTATTGACAGATAATGATCAAACTAGTCATATATTATTATTATTATGTTATTGATTTGGAAATTCGCTGAGTACGCAGGTCTGCTGCGACGGGGGTATTTTGTAACACGACCGGTTACGTCACTTACTCTTGTGACATGATCACGTGTAGTACGCTTGCGGAAAATGGTTACATATCGGTCAAAACGACGTCGTCAAAGTTTTAATCATTAAAAAACATGTAAAAAACACTTAACACACAAAAGAAACATAGATTCAACATTCAGGTTTAACGTTGAAATTTTTTTATTAAAAGCGTTCGGGTCCGACACGGTTGTTGGTAGGACATTCACTCTCAGAAAATGTTCATAACGCAATGTGTCTATTGCCGTTGTCATTCATGATAAGACCTTTCAGTCATATTGGTCTGTTTTTTTCTGTTTGGCATTCGTGTGAATCTTGATTAATTCAGTCGAGTGATTTTCAAGAAATGGGCAAAAAAGAATTTCCTGAGGTAACTGAACATTTCTTTATGGACAGTAAAATTCATCAGAAAAATAAAGAGAAGCTTGAAAACATTATGGTGACACTGAACCTTCGATTAGAACAGTTTATAAGAGGTTTACAAAATTTTTGGAGTGGCCATTGATAAAATCCATAATGAAATGAAAAATTCATTATTTTAACAGGCTAAGTTAGGGCCTCAAGGCCCTTGCTTACACTTAACCTGCATTTAAACATAAAAATAAAATAAACTCATCATAGATTACAAACAAAGTATACTTAATAGAAAATAAAATATACAAAGTAGAAAATAAATAGATTGTTTTTATTACAAAACTCACACTCAAGCACATTCACTCACATCAGCAACCGCTCCACCACAGAAGCCCTAGGACACGCCAGCCGAGAATAAAAAATTTAAGATAAAAGTGGGGATCGAACCTGGGATGATCGTACTTTTTAGAATAGTTATCAAATAAACCACAGGTGTAGGGAATTGTAATGTAAATATTTCGTATCCATGTTATTCTTATGAGGAATAAGGTAACACATACCTATGTGAACCTTTTTTGTAGTTTTATCAATGTATTTATTTATATATTTAGTAAATATTATAGCCTCTGGCTGCAACACTAACCGGTGTGGATAATCGTGTGGACAATTAATTGAATAATACATCCATCCACAAAAACCATCCGCATAATTAGACCCAGTTGAGGCAAGATTGTGGATCAGATCACGTGAATCTGTAAGTTCCTTAGATGTCATTAGTTGTTGGGCTATTAATTAACAGTCTTGTCGAAGTAACATGAAACCCAGTCAGTAACAAGACTACAAGATTGTACCACATTCATCTCCAATCATTTCTCATTCATCATTAATTGGGTTAAAAATACCTACCTGGGTAGGCCATTTAGCCATTTTAGTGTAAAATACGTATAAATAGATTATAAACATAATGCTGTCATGTGGTAAGTTGTTAAATCTAAACTGGAGATTAGTTTATCATCATAATAAGTAATTCTAAAATTCAATGGAAATTCGCTGACTATGGAGGGTGTCCATGAAAAACGTTTCAGGACTTAGTTGAGGTGAGGTATGGCCTAAAACGCTTATTTTCTCAGATATCCGCCATTTTGTATTTTCCACAAAATAGTTTTATTTCAAACATTTTTGAACGGATTATTTTCAAATTCGGTATGTCTTTACACTAGTAAAAATTACTATCTACTATTATTACAAAAAATAACTAGCATGATCCAAGCTCAAAATCCAAAACGGCGGCCATTGTATTTTTTACCGTTCACAAAGTATTTTAGTTTTAAAATTTTAAATGGCCAACTTTTTTGTATTTAGCTTTCTTTTTGAAAATAAAATTGTTTTTAAGCTTTGAAAAGTTGAAATGGCCGCCATTTTGAAAGAGTAAAAAGTTGAAACTTGATACTATGCACAAAAATAGGTCCTATTAGTACTCATAAATGTACCAAATTTGAAGTTGCTACTTCAAGTCGTACTAAAGTTATAACAAGCTATGTAAAAAACACATACATACTGACAGACAGAAAATGGGGCGAGAAAGGCTATATGTTCACTAGACTTTTTTTGTTTGTTTTGACCTCAGAAACAATATCCCAAATGTTTCTCCGTGTATTTCAGGTACACCCTGTATTTATATATTTTAATTTTCCTCACAGTATTGAATTATTTTTAATGTCTGCTCTTTACTTGCTTAAGGCTGGTAAACATCTTTAATCTCGAACATTTGGGTTGTTTCGAAACCTTAAACAATGGTGAGTCTTACTGTTGAAATGTAGAAAATAAAGATTTTTTAGAAAATGTAAATGTTTGACTGGGACGGTGGCGACGTCCTGTAATCCAGCTACTTATAGGTCATGAATTGTGGATGGTTGTGAGCGATGGTCGGTGGGTGTAGTGTTCTCTTGTGTGGATTAACGTCCACACTATTGAATACTACGATAATCCGCAAAGACCATACTCATAATTAGACCAATTCGTAATTCAGAGGCTGTGGTTCGAATTTCACGTTAAAATGTAGATCCCTTAGTTGCCATCGGCTGTTAGGCTATTAATTAACAGTCCTGTCTAAGGAACACATCAGCCTTAGTCATTAACAAGACTACAAGATCGCGCCACAATCATCCTACACTCATTTCTCATTCATACTTGGCTTAAAATACCTACCTGGGTGGGTTGTCATTTCAATAATGTAAGTATCTAAGTATTTGTAAATAAAAAATCAAATTTCAGAACGTAAATGTAAACGCTGTTTACATAACAGATGACAAAAAACGACAGTTTTCAAAATGAAATTGCTCGAGAACAAAAAAAGTTAACTACTGCAAATAAAACTAAAATGTTTACATTATTTTGCTGTTTTATTTATGGTAGATGATGTTTTTAAGTGGAGTCCTTTTACGTCTACACAGGCCCCCAAATTTAATGTTTCTTACAGCAGCAAACCTACGTATTCATTGTAACTCTTACGGAGGATATATAAATTGGTATAACTCGTTTAGCTATTGACACAATTTGATAAAATGTTGTATGTGTATTTAGCTAGTGATCAGCCTTAATATAAGAACATTACCATGTAAAACGACCCTTGTTGCAGCAAACTTGCATTCTCAGTATTCTATTACTATGATAGGAATAATATAAGTTCTGTGAAATTCGTTCTACTTACGCCTCATTTTAATAATAAGCATTTGTATATAAAAAATCAAATTTCAGACATCAGATAGCACATTTATTGGTTGCTCAAAACAAGTCATTATTTAGAAGATCCAACGAAGGATCCTCTCGAAAGACGCTCAGTTGGGTCGATGATTCAGCAATTCCTCTCTCAAAGAGTTTTGAGGTCCTTTGTTGTCCCGCTTGGTGAACCATACAGGGTAATCTATTACACGGCTTATTTCATAACCAGGAATTCAGTTACTGGTGAATGGTGTTCTCGTTTGACTAATGAAAAATGGTTATAAATTAGCAACTTCGTCCCTTAATGGTTTCCTTACAACATAACGATAACGATTCAGTTATTAATAGGTTTAACCATTCTATGAAATAGATACATTTGAGTACACGGCTATTTTGGATCCACAAAACACACGATGAATCAAAATTGAAATAATTTTATACAAAATAATAATAAATAATCAATTATAAATAAATTCTTTATTTCCCATTGGATAATACATGAGTAAAATACGCTTAACATACTTTACAATAACTAGAAAACAATTTACTATGTTTAACAAAATATATAAACGAATAGATTACATATCCAATGAAAAATGTAGGGGTTCCTTAGGAAAACCTGAGATGGAAACTCCCTCACAACAAATTTAACCGAGAGTCATGTGTAACAAAATCCCTCCTTAATTTTGAAATGCAACTTAACAGTATAACAAAAATTACAGCTAAGAACTCATTTAATGAATAAAATCCAAAAAGACAAACATTACTCATTTCATATATCTACCACTATATGCATTACTACATATTATTAAATTATTTATTGCCAATAGATTTATTATACGATATCAAACTATGATATCAAAGAATTCCTCAACACATTCATAGTTCATAAGAAATTTCTTTAAAAAAAATCCGAAGGTTTGTAAATTCTGTTTTTTAGTGATTCTAAAAGCTATCATATTAAAAAGTCTCGGAGCACTGCAAGTATAGAACTGTTGATGGATTCTTAGCTTTGATCGAGGAACTGGTACCGACAACTGTTTTCTCAAATCATATCTACTAATCGATAGCTGAAAAGAGTTATTACTTCTAGTAAAAAATAATTTTAAAACTTTATAAATGTATAAGTGACGCAAAGGTAAAATTTGAAAAGCTCAGAAATAAGGCCATGAGTGTGACGTTGCTACTTTGGCTATAACTCTGATAATGGCTTTCTGTAGCACAATAATTGGTTGCAGGGATAAGTATAAGTGGGTGCATGGTTATAAATATCTATTCATCTGGGTCTGAAATAAAACTAATCACAACGGACATTGTTTTTATTTTTCTGAAGAGACTAACAAATAATAATAAAACTCAACAAACATAAAAACCAATTTTTCTCGCTGATACGCGAAGTCTTTGCTCAAGCACAATATTTGGAGACTTACAAATAATTTATATTAATTAACATTGAATGAATGTCTTTATTCGTGTGCATTGTTCAAACATAATAGTAGTTGTTTTATAAAAAAATAAGAAGACAAGAAGATACAATGGGATAAAAAATACTAAATTACATTAAACAAAAAGCATAAAAATTAATATACTATTTTCATTTTTCGTATTGACTGGACTATCACATTTGGCCAAGAATGTTTGGTTGTAAATGTGAGAAGCAAAGTATCCAAAACGCTTACGTTCAAGTTCCAACAGCACGTGAGGAAACTCCAGCACAGCTTCTTGCCTAGTGGTCCGAGATTGAATCTTAGACTGTGGTTTTTCTTGACCCTTAAGAGTCTGCATCAGTGGTAGCCATCTTGAATTTTAGTCCCGTAAGAGCAATGTTAAATTCTGGCGGAACATACCTTCACTTTGGCGTCTGTAGTGGCGTTAATTATCAAAGTATCAATGTAAAACTTTGGAACTACATTGATGAGATGTGGCTCAAGGGCATGACCTTTTAATATGTTCAAAAATTTAACTTGATATAAAAACAAAAATCCAGGAATATTTTACAAAATAAATCTTTTTTTAGAGCGAAAATAAGAAGTTCTGTAAGGTGGTGCCCTGGAGGACTGTAATACCTTTAATTTGACACGTCTTCCGTTAATTTATGACAATAGGTCAAGGAGATATAGGCGCCAGAATTTAACATTGCTCTTACGGGACTAAAATCCAAGATGGCTACCACTGATGCAGATTCTTAAATACTCAGGCTTGCTTGTGGTAAAACATTGTGGACTACTATAGCTGGGTGCAAATATCAGAAATGGGTAATGTTTCCAACTTCAGACATGCACTTGAGACATGGTTACATCTTCTAAGACCACAGTCAAATTTGACACACATATTCTGCATCATATTTCTTCATGTCCTCTGCTGTAAGAGGCTGTAATCAAACATAGAGAGTACGAGAGCCTGGATACGTGAAGCTTTGCTGCCTGAGGGAACATATGTTTTTTTCTGTACAACACTTGAACGTAGGAAACAGCTTTTCTAAACATGACTGGAAAAATGAGACCGTTATCAAAACTACACCAAGTAATTTGTCTGAGTCGACTTCTTTCAAAGCTGTCAGCACCAGTAGAAATCAGTTTTGATGGATGAAGAGCTACCACAAAAAAATAACAAGGTATATCTGTGTTTAGCTTAATCCCATACTCAATTTTGTTACCATTTGTTTTGAAATGGTAACGACATATTTATAAATTTGTTACCATTTAATTTCATTATCACAATTTTGAATTTTTTGAGCAACTAGCCGTACGTCGTTTCAAACGCCTTTGTAACAGAAGAATAATAATGAAAACTCTAACTACATCTCACCCGAAAACTAAATAGTGACAGCGCGTTTGTTTGTCTTTGGTGCGGCAGAAGAAATATTTTTACAAGAAATGATTAAAATTTTAATTAAAAATGTTATTTGTTTCTCGCATGCTCATTTAATTTGACACAACATGTACTTTTACCTATCAAGTATGCTATGACTGTTCAAGAGGAAACGCAAAAAGAATGTATAGGGAAAATAACAATTTTAAAAATGTTTTTCAAATATTTAAATATTCAAATTTACGTGAAGTAGATATTACTTATATTTATATAATAAACTTGAAACAATTAAACCAAGTACCCTTTAAAATCACCCGATATTTTTCAATTTATTGATATTAAATGTTAAGATAAAATTTTTTATAAAAAATATTCTCTTTACTCGTATATAAATGTATACACTTTATTTTGTTTTATGTACTTTAATAGTATATAATACTAAATAGTAATGGAACCATTTTTAAGATATTACAATTGAAATAATTAAACAGTCATTATTTTCAAATGATTCGAAGAAGAAAATTGATATTGTATATCGGTGTGGATTTTATAGCTTCAATGGTTAGTGAAAAATGATTAACAATATGAGAAATGCCTATAGTGACACAGACAGGAAACTAAAGAGATTTTTAGTTCATATTTCAATAATAGTATTCTCTTAGCACACTATTATGTCTTTCATATTATTTACAAAATTCAAACTACTTGGGCGCTTATTATGAGTTCGTTATACATTTTTACGACCCACCAAGGAAATAAACTTGTTTCAAAGTCAATTATTGTTGAGACAAAAGTTAAAATCCCTCATTCTCCTTCCCACCACGTCGCTGGCGGTGACTGCCAAAGAATTAGACAATTATATTCCTGGTACTATACACAATAATATAAACGTGTTATAAATATTTGGGTAGATCTTTTAACGTTATGTTAGATGTCTAAGGTAATGTCTAAAAGTGATAAAAATTTGTTATGTATTCATACTCATATACAGAATGTTTCTAAACTACCTGGTCCCCTTTTGTAGATGTGTTACTTGTATACTTGTACAAACATAGTTTGACATGAATATGTCTTAGCTTTGGGGTGGGTGTTGGCAATTTATGCGACCGAAATTTGAAACAGTGACGTCATTTGGTTATAAGGACAGCTGTTTAGGGTAACTAAAAACATTCCCTTTAGACTAATCCATGATCTACCTTATTTCCCACTGGGAAGTAAATACAAAAATTTTAATATAAATATGGGTCTAAGGTGCTTTGTCTGTCTATTTTTATGTGTTTTTTACAAATTTCGTAAAATTTCGTATTTTTGAAATCACATATACATATAAACTTGATATAAAGCTGTAAACTAACTCCACAAACGGGTGTACAATAGTAAAAGATTTTTCTAGTCGATCTTATTTTAAAATGGCGGCTCCTTAAAATAATGAAATTAACATATCTGGAAAATTAACATACTTCTAATTTAAACATTTTTAAATTTTAAATGTTCAGTAATGTGTAAGTACTGCACCTAATGTAATAAAATTTTACCAGATATTCTTGATTATATTGAGAAGATTTTGGTGCAAAGGTATATTGGTGTAAACATATTTAATAATTAAGTTAAACGTTTTAAATTTAAAAACCCTACTTTTCCATTTGCACAACCATCATTGAAAATATTCTCCCAACATCTTTATTTATTGGGTTACCATGGTTTACATGTACGAAAATGTTCCTTTTAATCTTAGTTTTAAAAATGTAACCTAGCTTTTACAATTGGTTAACTAGTAAAAAATTATTCAACAAAATATAATTTATAAAAAAATCTATAAAATTTGCAAAAAACACACAATTGTGAAATTTTTTAACATATCACTTTTCTCATATTAAATCTTTTAATTATCCTAGTAACCATTAAAAAAATCATTAATTGCGTCAAAAACCCAAGATTAAAAAAGGTTCAATATATTAGCGGATCCCCTTAAATGTTTCCCCAAAAGAAAGGATGAGTTCAAGTGTGTGCCATAATTTTCACCAGAATGATCAATTTATCTTTCAGACAGAAGATTGTTAGGTTCAGCCCTAAAATCCGAGCATTAATGTCATTTCCCTTAAAACCCAAGTATAATTAGAGTGATTGTTAGGAGGATCCTCATTATATCTTGTCCTAAAGTAATGTTGCAACTAGTATCAGATTGGTTAATGTGATAATTCAACACACAAAATGCTTTGCTATCTTAAAATTCAGTCACTATACAAATCTGACAACAATGGACAACAATAGACTTTATAAAAGTAAAGTTTCGTGTAACCTTCTGGCCAAGGTCTAATGTCAGAGTTTTCAGGTCGCACTACTGCCTCTAACGTGACCTAACGACTACTTATGTAGCCGGGACCAACGGCTTAACGTGCCTTCCGAAGCACGGTGGCAGTCTGAGAAATTAAATTTCATGTGTGACTGGGAATTGAACCCCGGGGTTTTTTGTGGTAGTCCAGTACTCTACCCACTCAGCTATAACTGCCACTATAGACTTTATAATCTACCCTAATATTGCTAATATTTACCCAAACCAATAAAAACAAAATTTATTGTATTTAAGTTAAGAATTGGTTATTCATGATCAACCCAATCACGCAATTATACTATTCCTAATTAATTGGTGGTTTTATTCACAACAAAACCAACATGTTTTACTTTAATAATTTTAAAAATCAATTCCCATGTAATTATATCTATGAACAGTCTTACAATTAAAAAAATAACTACATCAGTTCAATTAATTTATTTTAAGTAATTAATTAATTAACATAATATTGGACAAGAATAGACTTTATAATCTGCTAATACACACCCAAATCAATTTAAATTAAATAAGTTTTTCTTTCCAATTATACCAACTGAAATAGTCTCTATAAAATCTGAAAGGATTCAATAAGATTTTCGTTAAATATTGAAAGTAAAGCATCATTTTATTGTACTTAAGTTAACAATTGGTTATTCATGATCAACCCAATCATGCAATTATACTATTCCTAATTAATTGGCGGTCTTGTTCACAAAATAAAACAACATGACCAGTCTCACAATCTTACAATGAAAAAAATAACTACTGTATTTCAATTATTTTTTTAATTAAGTAATTAACATAATGTTTATTAATCTAATTAATGTGTATTTTTATAATCTAGTTAGCTTTGAACGCATAAGAAAACTAATTAAATCGATGGTGGGAACAGTTTGTTTGAAGCATACGAAGAAACAGAGAATGAGGGTCACAGGCTGGCGAGTTCCATACGCTTCACAAACCCTCACTTGTTTTGTTTCGGTGACAGTTTAACTGACATCATTTTAGTGGCCATTACTATTGCCAACATAAAAACTAGTGCACAAAAATAACAACTGTAAGCATTATCTTTGTCTCTACGTTTAAAGTACTCACTGGTGTAAGTGAATTTTGAATAATCTATTTCATTCTGTAACTTAAAACCTCACTTTTTGAAGTAAACTATACCTTAACTTATTAAATTGTAATTTCTTGATAACTAGAAACATGAAACGACTATATATATAAATATATACACAAATAGATAATAACCTTTCTGAGATCTCTATACTTGTATATGCGCCTGGAGTTAACTTGAATTAAGTTTTGGAGTGTTTTAGCTCTCTTTTGTAGTCAATCGTATAACTACAAAAGATTCAATCATAATTGCTAGACTGCTTTATATATACAGAGTGAGTTTTATGTCCTGGCACAGCTGGATGTAATTTAAAAGGACCTAGATATCAATTTGAGACATTGGCCTTAACTTATATTAAGCACTTTTTTTACTTTTTTAAGTTGTTAAAAATGTTGCCCCCCTTTTGCAAAGGGGGAAAAGGTAGGGGTTTATATTTGAAAATATTTAGTTGCCCCCTTTACCCCCCCTCTTTGCAAAAGAGGGAGGGCAAACGTTGATTCTTTGTTTGAAATTCATTATTGGTGATGGTGGATTTATGTTATTTAGATTTTTATTGCGGACATTTTCCATCACGATTTTATGTAAAACAAAGTTTCACGACGTTTCGGGATCTGGGATCTGATCCCGTCCTCAGGTGAACTAATATCTAAAATATAAAACAATTAACATATAATCCGGACCAAACAGGAGTTGTCTTTGAGTCTCCGTGACGAGTGGACGTGTAATGGTTAGTGAATGGTTTGTTTGTAAGTTTTTTGACTGCTTTAAACCTTTATGTTTTCAGCTTTATACCGGTTTAGTCTGGATTATGTGTTAATTGTGTTATGTTTTAGAAATTAGTTCACCTGAGGACGGGATCAGATTCCAGATCCCGAAACGTCGTGAAACTTTGTTTTTCATAAAATCGTGATGAAAAATGTCCGCAATAAAAATCTAAATAACATTAATCCACCATCACCAATAATGAATTTTAAACCGAAGAGCCTAAATAGTAAAAAAGTGATATATAAGTTAAGGGAAAGGTCTCAAATTGATATCTTGGGCCGTTTCAATTTAATTCCAGGTGTGCCAAGACATAAAAATCACTCAGTATACGCAAGGAAGGCGAATCCAAAGCACTAACGTTTGGTGCGGATTATTTGTTAGTTTTGTTATGTTTTAGATATTAGTTCACCTGAGGATGGTCAAATTCCAGATCCCGAAACGTCGTGAAACTTTGTTTTTCATAAAATCGTGATGAAAAATGTCCGCAATAAAAATCTAAATAACATTAATCCGCCATCACCAATAATGAATTTCAAAGAAGAACCTAAATAGTAAAAAAGTGATATATAAGTTAAGTCCAAGGTCTCAATGGACATCTTGGGCCGTTTCAATTTTATCCAGGTATGCCACATAAAAGACATAAAACTCACTCTGTATACGCAAGGAAGGCGAATCCATAGCACCAACGGCAAGCTGTACATCGTGAGTTCATACTGTAGATCCCAAATGTGATGTAATATGCTGGTGTGGAGTGAAAAGGGCGTGGACTCCAGAGATGTTTGGGAAAAGGCGCCTCGAATAGAACATGAATTGCTTTGTTCGTATCAAGGCGGGAAACACAATGTCGCTTCCCTCCAGACATTCCTCTGCTAGATGATTATACTTAAACATATTCTAGACAGCGATGAGACATTGCTGTCACTCTCTCATTGCTGTTCGATTCTGTTGTGTACTTCATACAGAGACAAACACTGTGGAGAAATAAACATCCTCTTCATAATCTTATTTTTTCGGAAACGGATTTTTGGCAACCGCCCAGCCCCCACCGAGGGTCGGAACCCTAATTAACCCTCGACCACGGCCTTTTGGCAACCTCGGTTTCATCCCAAAAATTCTCCTTTTTCTCCCTGAAAATCCCTGCCTCATTGTTTAATCCCACAAATTATCACTCTTATCCCTTAAATTCCCTCCCTCGCCCCGGAATCATCGAAATCAAGAGATTTAAGAGCAAAACTTATGACAAAGAGGTTTGTGACCATATTGATAATTTCTAAATAATATATACAGTACAATTTATATATAAAGCCTACATTCGTAAATGTCTTATACCAATTGTATTTGTAACAAATAAAACAAAGTGTATAACGGTATATTTCGTTTAATTGATTCTGCACATTCTGAATATATTTATTTTGGTTATAAAATCATTACAGTATTATAAATTGAAAGTTACAAGTCTTTCTGATTTCAAAGAAATATTAATCGTTAATTCTTTCCTCATGAAGGTATGGGTTTAAAATGAATACCCATACAATTCATAATATTGTACCTCTAAACATAGTTTGAACTAGACACAGACAGTTCTTAGACGGTTGGTAATCTCTCACTTGAAAGGAATTAGATATCATGTGTTGTGTGTGCTTTGTTATTCTTCGTCTGTCTTCGCCCGCCGCCTCCTCTCTCGCCCTTCTCTAGCGCGCTTTCTCCCTCACCCCGTCCAGCACGAACGAAATCCCTGAAATCCCCACCAGGGAGGACAGCAGTTGCCAAAAGTCCAGACACGGGTTTTGACACTTTTATAGCCCCCTGCGATGACGAATGGGATAGACGAGGTTGCCAAAAGTCCTAGACTCCTAATCTTTGTATCCTTCATCCCAGTAGAACCAACTCACAAACCTCCAATAGACATATAAATAAATTGAAAAACTTATATCTTCAAAAATACATGCATCGGCTTTCTTAGAGTCCAAATCTGTTTAACCTTTAAATATCATACGATTTTTAATCTTTCACGAAATTCCTGCTACTAGAAGTATTCACAAATTTGATATACGTATCCATGTTATTCTTTAAAATTTCTGACCACAAATATCGGTATTTTGAAAAGGCTTGGTCACGGCTAATGTACATCTCAACACGTATACAGGGTATCCATGAAAAACGTTTCAGGACTTCGGTGAGTGATTAGGTACATTAAAAGGAAGAAAAAAGTTCTAATGGAGGTATGGCCTAAAATGCTTATTTTCACAGATATCCGCCCTTTTGTATTTTTCACAAAATATTTTTTATTTCAAACAATTTTTAATGGAATATTTTCTAATTTGGTACGTTTTTTAAACTAGTAGACTACTATTAGTAAAAAATAACTAGCATGATCCAAGCTCAAAATCCAAAATGGCGGCCATTTAAAATTTTAAAACTTGAATACTTTGTTAACGGTAAAATTTGAAATGGCCGCCATTTTGTATTTTGAGCTTGGATCATGCTAGTTACTTTTTAATAATACTAATCTACCAGTATTAAACACATACCAAAATAATCCGTTAAAAATGTTTGAATTTAAACAAATTTATGAAAAATACAAAATGGCGGATATCTGAGAAAATAAGCGTATCTCAAAACATCGGAGTCTAAAAGTTATGGGCTTTTAAAAATCAAAAAATCTTTTTTTGCAATAACAATAAAAGTAAAGTATACTTTGACTACCACCATTAAAACCAGCAAAAAATTAAACAAATTAGTATTTTTAATCATTAGTCTACGACTAACGGTTCCAGATAAAAGTTAAATTGAATGTTCGTGGTAAACTCAGTACGTTGTCTGAGGCGGTCAATGTTATTCTTGTGGAGAATATTAAAAACCAATTTCTTCCTTATTTCCTAACCATTTTCCATGAAACTTGGTATGCAGCGCAAGGTCACATAACCCAAAATATCACTTAAAAAGCTTGGTATTGTAGGGGGTAGTCTGTCCATGAAATTATAAAAATTAATTTAATTTAATTTCTCTAGTTATTTTCATCAATTGGATTATGTTTGAAACAATAAATTATTAATTGATATTTAGAGAAACGTTGAAGAATATGGTGTAAAGATTGTAGTTTGAATTGACTTTAAGGGAGAAAGTATGTGTCAGTTCACTGATACCGTTTATTTTACTTTAACTTAAAGACCAGAATCTTTTCATCTCATTTTCTACTCATTAATTCTGGACCTGAACTGTACAAATATAAACAATATGGTTTACCAACAAAGTAGTTAATGTTTTGAAACAATTTGTTATTTTGACCAAGGTTTGTAAGGATGAACAAGAGCACAGTTTATACAGTGGCCGAGCATGGTCACCGCTACCGGCAGAGCGCAGCTTCCGACGAGGAGCTTTTGCGGCTGTTATCCATTGTAAATGAGACCACGTTTGAACAATATTGTTCGTTGGCAGTTCTGCACTTTCTAAAACAGCGGTTCTTACATTTAGGTTCCTTAATCAGGTTTGGGTTTAAACTGGTATAATAATTTTGTCGTACGTACTTTAAAAACCTAGAATGGTGTCTCTGAAACCTTAACCGACCTTTCCAGATATTGTTCCTGGACCGTAAACAAGCCGATATATTATATAAAAAATTTAAAAACACAAAATTTACCTGTATGATTGCCATTTTGTTTTTTCACAGAGTAAATTTTAATTCCAGAATAGATTTTTATGGTAAAATTAAATTTGGCATGTAGCTGTAAGCAAAATATTTCTAACAACTAATTACACTTATTTTCTCTCGTTGTTAGTATTGATGTTATTTATAATTAGAGTGTTTTATAAATACTTCAGTCATTAATGAATTTTCAGAATGACCATAGAATTAATAAGCGAATATTATTTGTTTAATGTCAATGAACAAATATTTAAACTAAAACTGTAACAATAAGAACGCATAGTCTAATTTACATCCTCTATGGCAATTTAGACGTAATATTTTCGTTTGTAATTTAATTCTATTATTCGAGAACAAGTTAGACTGAAACGAAACAAAGATAAAGATCTAACTCCGATAAATACCTGTGCCAATATCCCACCAACGATGTCATGTGACGGTTCTCAAATCGTGCACGAATGTATTGTAATGTGTACTGGATTATTGTATTGTTGTTATTATGATTAAAAATCATGTCCTGATCTCTCCATGAAAGGACTCATGCTATAAAACTTCTTTTATTGCGCTGGCCAAATCAGATAGCATGTTTATATTGTTATTAGCGAATTACCTATGGAAAAGTGAGCTATTCACATGACACGCATAGTGACAGTTAAACCTGGGACCATGATAGAAGATCATAACTCATTCCCTGAACACGTTTTGAGGGTCATTCAAAATTATGTTTATACATATATAAGCATATACATGTGAAGGCACTATAACGGCCGCAATTATTGTCTGATTGTTATAAAATTCAGTGAAGTTGTTCCTTTCTGTAATATATTGGACTAGCTCGTTGAGGAATGCAATCAAACGACACTTTTATGGGGGTTTTGTATCCCGAAAATGGGGATTTCAATTGATCTATGTATAATGCTTTTAAAAATCTAATTTTTTCACCATTGGATTCAACTAAGAAAACACACAATTTAGCATTTGGAATCATGACTCTAGGTCAAAATTGGTTACTGAGATATTTAAAATGGTAAACACAGTACCTTGTGAAATATTAATCTATGAAAGTCCATCTAGTTAGGTTTTACCAATACATCCATAAAACCCCCAAATGTTCCGTTTATTCCGGCAGCAAAGCTACGTATTCATTGCAATTCTTACGGAGAATAAATAAATTGGTATAACGCACTTAGTTATTGACATAATATGATCAAATCTTGTATTTGTCTTTACTTAGTGAACAGCCTTAATATAAGCACATTACCACGTAAAACAACCCTTACTGCAGCAAACCTGCATACTCATTACCATTCGATTACTATGTTGGGAATGATATAAGTTCGGTGAAATTCTCTCAATTCACACCAGATTTTTTAAAGCTTGA
Source organism: Nephotettix cincticeps (assembly GCA_023375725.1). NCBI lineage: Eukaryota > Metazoa > Arthropoda > Insecta > Hemiptera > Cicadellidae > Nephotettix > Nephotettix cincticeps. The sequence goes on along the minus strand of CM041784.1, from coordinate 48,649,595 downwards.
TTACCTTTGGGGCTCCGCAGTTCTAAGGCTTTATGTAAAAAACATCTTATTCTCTGACCTAAGTAGCAAGAACGCTCAAATGTTGTTCAATTTATTCTAGTTAAATTAAACATGAAAGCTATGTAGATTCACAGTTATATCAATCAAAGTTATACGCTTTAAAAGTTTAAATGACACAAATTTTCCAATATCAATGTGTTAAGGGAATTGAATTGGTTTACATTTGTCACAGGTTGACAAATCCGGGTAAAGATTTCATTTTAGCTGATAGTGGAATTTGAAATGAGGGAACCGTGTATATGTTAGATTTTAATTTGAATATTTGGCACAAAGGTGAAAAACTTTTAATTTATATTAAATTCCAAGTTTACTACTCAAACACTAAATATTTCTGTTATTTAGATTCTTATTGTGAACATTTTCCATCACGATTTTATGTAAAACAAAGTTTCACGACGTTTCGGGATCTGGGATCTGATCCCGTCCTCAGGTGAACTAATATATAAAACATAAAACAATTAACACATAATCCGGACCAAACCGGAGTTGTCTTTGAGTCTCCGTGACGAGTGGACGTGTAATGGTTAGTGATTGGTTTGTTTGTAAGTTTTTTGACTGCTTTAAACCTTTAAGTTTTCAGCTTTATACCGGTTTGGTCCGGATTATGTGTTAATTGTGTTATGTTTTAGAAATTAGTTCTACTGAGGACGGGATCAGATTCCAGATCCCGAAACGTCGTGAAACTTTGTTTCACATAAAATCGTGATGGAAAATGTCCGCAATAAAAATCTAAATAACATTAATCCGCCATCACCAATAATGAAGTTCAATCAAAGAATCTAAAAAAGTAAAAAAAATTGATATATAAGTTAAGGCCAATGTCTCAAATTTTATATATTGGGCCGTTTCAATTCTATCCAGATGTGCCAGGACATAAAACTCACTCTGTATACGCAAGGAAGGCGAATCCAAAGCACTAACGTACGCGAACTAATATCTAAAACATAACACAATTAGCACATAATCCGGACTAAGCCGGTATAAAGCTGAAAACAAAAATTTTTAAAGCAGTCAAAAAACTTACAAACAAACCATTCACTAGCCAATGACTAATATACAACACTATACAAAGGAAACATAACACTCGTCACGAAGACTCAAAGACAACTTCCACAAGACAAATTATCCCGAAACGTCGTGAAACTTTGTTTTACATAAAATCGTGATGGAACATGTACGCATTAAAAATCTAAATAACATAAATCCACCATCACCATTAATGAACTTCAAACAAAGAACAAAATATTTCGTTTTATTATACGAAGGATTATTTCAGCCATTCTTGAAATATACCTGCCCAGTTTGGTGACTTGTAAGGGTTCACGAAAGTTTTTAAGAATTGCTACTAATCTACTGCGGTATGTTTGAAATAGCCAAATGAACGAAAAACACCAAATACCATTTATTGTATTTTTTATTTAGAAAATCTGAACCAATTTGACGTTGTTCTAGAAATATTGTCCAGAGGACAGTTGACAGAAGGCTGAAAGCACTGTTGCTCAAGGTTTTTTGGAATTAGTCTCTACCATGTTATTTTGTGTGACATTTAACAAACTCTACAAACTCTACTCTCTTGCATACAAGCATTGAATGAATCCACATACTGAAGTAACAGAATTAATAAAATAATTATACATAGATATGAGAGCACGATGATACGTATAAAATAATTAACTTCTCGTATATTGTTTACAAATTCCCCATATCATCACACAAATTCTCATCAACTCGCTTCTTTCGCCAGGCCCCCTTATAGTTGTCATAATTAGTACGATTTGTGGGCATCAATCCACAACTGAAAAATCAAACACATATAAGTCTCAGCTACAAAAAATTCCCACACTTTAACGCCTTAGTATATGTTAAAAATTCTACGTACAACATTTAAGCGTCATATACAAACAAGCAAGAGTCTTAATGTGATTTGAAATATAAAGAACCCATCATATCGCTACTACAACCAAGTTGGAGTGCAGTATTTTACTTACAGTTGTTAGCAGAAATCCTATTCATAAATTATTTGAAGTATGTAATCACCACATCACTACAAATATTTTCGTTTTCTCTGTAACAATTTCGTTAGGTCAGCAGAGCCCAAAAACCTTCGGGTTTTATGTTTTTATTTTTAATAAAATCCTGTGGTACCAGATTCTAAGCAATAATATTATAGAACATGAATACATGTAAAGAGTTTTTAACAATACTAAAAGTTTTTTACGGTGTCTTTTTTCGTTTCCTTGTAGGCCATTCCTTTAGGTCAATAGATCCCATAAAACCTTCGTTAAAAAGCCTACATTTTGGGAGTTAAACTTTGTTTTCTCGAGAAACGAGAAAAAGTAAAGGGACAAAAGTTGTAGATCTTACAAAATCCGAGGATCATGGAGCCCTCCGTTTTCCGATAGGTTCTTACGTTTAGGATATAAAACCGAAATACAGTCATCCAGGACTTACGAAAAATCAACTAAATGTTCGGTATTTGAAAGTTTTACATTTTTTAACTAAACAAGATTTAATAGTATTACGTTTTCATTTTAAGGGTGATAAAAGGAAGACGTGTGTCAAATATGAAAGTTCTATGTACCTAACCTAACAAAACATAACCTAACCCAACCTATCCTAACCTATGTCTAAAATTGTAGATGTTATAAAGATAAAAGGAAACAGCCACTTTTGTATTTTTCTAGGTTATGTACGATAATAACGTGATACGGTAGAATGTGTAGAGGAAAACTTTAACTTACATTTCAAAAACATTTAACGCTATTTAAAAATAAAGGGAATTAGCTACGACAAAAAGTCATATGGCCAAAGATGTAGATCTTGAAAATTACGTTTCATAAGGTTTCCTCCATTTTTCATAGGACATCTTGTTCCAAACTCCAAAAAAGTAATAGCCTAATATTTATTATTTTTTAAGTTTTTGAGATCATAAAAAGTTAAAAACTTCGAAATCTGCCTAATATTCTTCTCAGAGAAACTGTTTGACACAACCATAGCTTAAAGAGATTAAAATCAACAACTCGTCTGAAAGTCACATACAAAAATATTGGTCATAAATTGAGACAGAGCCCGTATTTTTATTACTATTTCCAAAATATTTTCTAGTAACATTTTCTAAATGTCAAATGTGTTGCCAAAATGTGCATAAAAAGTGGATTAAAAAAGGACGCTATCTAAGGGTGAAAGAGGCGAGATACGAGAATAAGTCATAAAACCAAATTTGTTGATCTTGAAAAATCTGTGGCAAATAATATCCTTCCAATAGGTCCTTTTGAGGGATATAACCAAAAACATAGTCATCCAGGACGTTTTTTTAATAAAATATGATTTAATATTTTTACGTTTTCCTTTTAAGGGTGATAAAAGGAAGGTGTGTGTCAAATATGAAAGCATGTACTATAATAATGTAACACGGGAGCTTAAGGTGGATAAAAAATTTATTTTCAAAAATTTAACGCTATCTAAGGGCAAAGGAGACGGGATAGGAAAAAAGTCAAGAGACCAAAGTTGTACATCTTGCAAAATCTGGGAACGGTGGAGCCCTCCGTTTTTCTATATTACCTTTCATTAAAAAGATATAGCCGAAAAAAGGAGATTTTTTTACATTTTAAGAATTTTTGGTGTCGTAAAATTTTCAAACCACGCAATACGATTAATTTATTAGTTAGAGTAACCTCTTAGAAATGTCCATAAAAATTTTCAAGTTACTAGCTCATCAGAAAGTCATATTTGTAAACGACAAAGTAAAATCATACATTTCACGAAATAAATCCAATGCATTTTATATGGGAAAACATTTTTTTATCGGGACGTAATGCAAAATTGTTATATTTGAAAATTTATTTTCCTGACGGTTGTGGACCAAAAGGAGGGTCCGTGCCAAATTTAAAGTCTCCAGCACTTCTAGAAGTTAGAATTAGTAACCCTTGTAAGTCAGTTACACAGGCGATCGTATGTTTTTGTTGGATTGTTGAAAGCAATAAAAATATGATGGATTCTGCTTGAAAAAACGAGCGTACTAAGAATGTAGATAGATGAAGTTAAAATGTTATTGTTGATGAATAAAGGACGGTATGTTTTTCGTTTTGGAACATTATATATAAATTTAATGGCTCTTTTTTGCAGGATAAGAATTAGCTTAGTTTTTTAGCAATCAGTACCCACTATTGAAACAGCATACGTGATACATGAAACGATGACTCCATAATAAGCCATTAAAAGAACTTCTTTATTGCAAATTCCTTGCCTGCGCAAAATAAAAATTCCAGAACTTACGTTATTGAATACATGTTTAATGTGGAGATGAAAACTGAGCCTTGAACACTTGAAGAAGATTGTATTTCAGCATCATCTAAGAGAATATTTAAGTTGGATGAGTGAACATCCCTTTTATGAATAAAAAATTCTATAAGATTTGTTTTATCTTACACTTACAGCTAGCGGTATCTTTATTGGGTGCAAATCCTGAATGTATAGTTATCTATTAATAGTTATATTTTATCTTAAACGTTCTGCTGTATACAGGGTGGGTATAAAATCCCTTCCCCCTATTAATTTTTTATTTGTTAGGAGAAATAAATAACCTTTGGGAAACCATACAAACTTAACCCAATGTATCTTTTGAAGTTATCAAAAATTTTGAGTGTCCCCCAAAATGGGGGATTTTGGGGGGCACTCAAAATTCTTTTTTTCAAACGTAAAGCCCCATCGAAATGTACCCCATTTTAAAGGTATAGGGAAGCTATTACCGTATTACCGTCTCGTGGTAAGACTTAAGCCCGAGACCATGTTATTTTTTCGTATTTAGGTGCCCAGAGGCCAAATATATATGTCGTGAACACGATGACTCTCGTACAAATGGTCCGATCGAGACCAAATTTGGTAGAGACGTGTATTTCTACATTTGCTCGGACAAGTTCGTAAACCAGACATATCGGTCTATTGGAACGGGAATTGGGGGATTTTGTACTAAAAAAATTGGGTTTATGTGTTTACCATGGCAGTTAACCTGCATACTCTTTTCCCATGTTAATCATATAGAGAATAGGCAAACTACCTACTTTATTTATAGACAGATGATCATGAAACTTAGTATAAATGGTCAAAATAAAATTTTTTATGCTAGAAATACCTACATTCAATGTTCCTCACAGCAGCAAACCTGCGTACTCTTCCCTAAGTTAATCTTATGGAGAATAGGCAAATCAAATCAAATACTTTATTTTCACATGTTATTTGTCAACAAACACTGTTACAAATTTCGTGAATCGTCACTAACCTAACATACAAATATTTACATTTACAAAGAATGTCATTTAAAAATACGTTTAAATAAATAAACTATAAAAAAAGCTAAAAATCACATTGAAACATAAAAACAACCAGATTATATGATCAAAAACTCATCCAACGAGTAGAATAACTCTCATATTTATCGACAGATATTGTTTAGCCTTTCGTATACCATTATTATTAATTATTACTATTACTATTTTATTGGTGATTTGGAAATTTGCTGAGTACGCAGGTCTGCTGCGACGGGGGTATTTAATTGGAAAATCAGCCGCCAGGGTCTGGCAGAACCTGAACTAGGACCACCAAAACTTTTGGACATCGCTGAAGTTGGTAACACAGAAGTTAAACATTGAAGTGATGATAAAAATTAATCTAAGCGAAATCTAATAAAAAGTTATCGAAGTCAGCTAGGAGGGGTTCTATAGAAGAAGTGTCGCAACCCCTTCCCAACTCTCGTCTTGAAATATTATGAATATTCATTCCAAACTCGCTGCGACAAAAGAAGTTTTCAATGAGCAAAGCCGTTTCTAAGAATGCTGGTTTCGCTATTTTGTCTTTAAAAACCATCGTTTTAAATATTTGCTCGTTTAACCGTTAAGTGTTAATGCTCTAATGACATAATTAACAGTTCGGGTTTAAGAGTCAGCATCAGTGGTAGCCATCTTGGATTTTAGTCCCGTAAGAGCAATGTTAAATTCTGGCGCCTATATCTCCTTGACCTATTGTCATAAATTAACGGAAGAGGTGTCAAATTAAAGGTATTACAGTCCTCCAGGGCACCACCTTACAGAACTTCTTTCTTTCGCTCTCAATAAAAAATAATAATGATTTATTTTGTAAAATATTCCTGTTTTTTCCTGTATTTTTGTTTTTATATCAAGTTAAATTTTTTAACATATTAAAAGGTCATGCCCTTGAGCCACATCTCATCAATGTACTTCCAAAGTTTTACATTGATACTTTGATAATTAACGCCACTACAGACGCCAAAGTGAAGGTATGTTCCGCCAGAATTTAACATTGCTCTTACGGGACTAAAATTCAAGATGGCTACCACTAATGCAGACTCTTAAATAAAACTGTGCTTCGGTTGGTCAACTAGAAATCATTAAGTATTTGAGATCGTGTATTGATAGTGAACACGGTTAAAAGATTCACTCAAAAGCTGAAAAACAAAATGATCATTGCCATAAGATATTTTTATGACATAAATAATATTGAAATTTTGCGCACTTTTTCCCTTTAATGCACAGTAGAATATATGGGATTGTTTTATGAGGCAACACTAATTTAATTCTTATTTAAAACCAATATTTATACAGGAAAAAATATTGTATTTACTTCCGTGTGGGTAAAATGTTAAATCATGGATATGTTTAAAGGGAATGTTATTTAGTTCATATAAACAGCTGTTCTTCTTAACCATATGACGGCACTTCCGTTAAACAATTCCGCTGCACTTTTTGCGTTCCACAAATCTGCTAACCCCCCCCATCGTTGTCAAAAAAAACAAATTTAAAATCTCATTATATATAAAACAGATTTGAACTTAAATAGTTCTTGATAAATAACGTTTTTGTATAAAATACAAAATGGCGGCTAGTGGTTAAACGATGGATTTTTCGACACATGTTTATAGAAAATATTTTGTTTATTTTCATGAGTACTATCACGCCTCGAAGTTTGTCTTCGACTTAAATGAACACCCTGTATAACAATATAATATCTATTTTTAAGGATTTGCCGCACAAATTTGGCTAATATTTAATTTTATCAAATAGTCGTTTCTGGAATTTCATCTGTAGCATTCACCTAATTATATGAACTACATGTGTCATTATTGAAATAAATAATCTCACTTGAATTTATTTTATACAGTATTATACATTTAATTAAAGCTTTATCTAGTATATTAGAAACGTGTAGGGGTAAGATATTGTTTAATCCGCTAGTACAGCAAAAGAACATCTAGCTATTACTGAAACAACTATCTTTATAAAATTATATTTTGAAAAACTAAACCTTTGTTACAGTTTTACACTGATTGTTTTATTTAAATTGCAATACCAGTTTTTCTATTTCTATGAATATACTAGAGTAATTTTATGTTCTTTATTTATGCAAACCATTAACTGAAAATATCCTGGGCTTGGGCCTACTATAATTTAAAACTAAACTATAGTGTATATTACTCATTATGGCGCCTCTAAAACCGTTAATGAATAAAAACATGAGGTTACATACATTTCAGTGAAAAGTTCTTACACCAATTTCAGATATATTTATGCAATATATTTTTCTCGTGCTATGAGTTATATAGCTCCATCATCAGGGAATAAAAATCCAAAAATGCCAATAAAAATTTACACACTATATTTCACACATAATATTTCACAGATATTCAGCTACGTAAGTGTCTATTAATTGCCAGTTGAACATCTGTCTAGGTTAATGTGTTAAATGTAAAAAAATATTTGTACAGTTAATTTTTGTATTGACATTTTTGGTTTTTGCCCTCTGAAAAAAGTTATTACAAATTTTGAAACATCACGTTTTTCAGATTTATTTGTATCTTAAATATTTAAAAATTGTGACTTATTTAATTTTATTAAACTAAATTAACTTTGAAACTTATGATTTTGACAGAGTCAATCTATTAGTTTTCATACATATATCATTATGTATATATTAATGTAAATTATTTTTGTTGTGTGTCCACATTAAAACAGTGGTATCTCTGACACTCAAATATAAACTTTGATAACAGCTCAGGAAAGTGTTTACATGCAGGAGATGTGAGAGCCGGCGTAGAGAATGATTTCCATACCTGATGTACTGTTGACGAAGATTTCTGTGCTGATTGAACATTAAATGCCTTAACTTCACACACTAGAACCTCGTAAGAGTCAAGGTTTACCCTTATAAGTTTTATTGTTTACAGCATCACAAATGATAGGTTTAGGGAGGTTATGCAGTGGACCTAAACATCACTCATAATAAATCTGACGTTTCTCACATCAAATACGGTAATAATTACAACACTAAATCCGTTGTGCTATTTATAAACCACGGTTTACCACAGTATGTCGTGTTACTACAACGTACATAGTGCCCGGCTCCATTGTTTACATGTACAGTATAACCTACTTGCCATACTTGGACATATACAACGCTAGTTCTATATCTGAGATGTTATTCTGGCAAAGTTTATAATCTGGACTGTATCAGTACCTTGTCTAAGGACTCATCTGTTGCTCAAACGTGATTTGCATCTACAAGAGCGGCCGGACGGATTGTAGGGTATGTCCGTATTGTCGTCGGTACGAGAGCAGGTCCGGCACTTGTCACCGGTACGAGGATGGCAGGAAGTGCAAGTTGACGGTGGACAGTGCAGTAGAGAGGTGGTGTTTTGCTGTTACCTGAGAGTCGGAGTGCGTGATCCTCCCGCGTTGTTGCTCCGGCCCTCGTGGAATCAATACTGAAACTGACTGGCTCTGGCAGTCTGAACGCCACTATTACCCTCCTGCTCCCGCTTTTACCCTTCTATCCGGGTAAATTTCCCTCGCCTTTACCAATCAATGGAAATAAATTTAAATTTGGTATCTTTCCCGTTATACCGTCAAACTTTGGTGTAAAGAACCTCAATATAACGAATTCTTTAATATTTTAAAATCCACTTGAACTCCGGGGTTTTAAAAACACGCAATGAAAATTTTTCCCTTATATACGACTAAACTTTGTTTAAAACGCCTGGTCATCCAGACCAAGTTGCTGAGACGCATCACACGACAACCGTGGTTCGTCAAGAACTCTGTAATTATGGGGACGTTGGGAGTCCCAACTCTTGACGTATTTAACAGAACAAAAGCCAATGGACTGTTTCAGAAAGCAGCCGAATCTACCCTAGATCACATCAGGGAACTCTGTAGACGGCATGACTTCGCAGAGGTCTGGAGGCCCAGGCCCATCGCCATCCTGGATGATCCACCGTAGGTGAACAGCATGACCTGCCCAGCCAACGCCTGACAATGCGTCGACTCTTCTTAATTTAAGTTTATGTTTAATATATTTTGATTAACATCTGATATTTAACTTGCTCCGGCCCTGTTCTGATCTGATTATTTTAGCCACTCCAAGAGGTAATCCAGCAGCTACAGTGGTAAACGCTAATGCTGTGGTTCGCCCAAATGAAGTCTATTGCCCGTATGTAAGTTGCTCATACACGTCTGGACGGATGGGGGAAGGTGGGTTTAGTTTGGGTAAACACCGCTTAACGGTGGAGTCACCACATAACCCTCGCAGGAGCGGGGGTACTCATAAAGAGTTACCACCTGCCAAAAAAAAGTTTACATCCTCATAGCATTGCATGGTTTATGGTATCGGCTTGTGCAAGATTTGACATCGGTTTAAAGTCCTTACTCTGTCGTATTTTTAAACGGATGCTGGAGGAACCCAGTAGATAACTACTTTCCCCCACTTATACGGTATATGGAGAGAATATTTTTCTCGTCAAAATTTTCGAATTTCAGTTGAGAGTGGATATATCCGTTTTGAGATCCCCGAATTAAAAAAAATGGGTTTCGACGTGATTTCTGTCTGTGCGTGTTACAAGTTACAAATAATTAATTATAAGCTATTGGTTGATTCTTTAATTTTGATTTTTATCTTTGACGGAATGAGGTTTTTATTATTTTATGGAATATTTTAAAGTTAGTAAAAAACCATTTTCATAAACAATAAATTTTGATAGGGAATTTCAAAGCAAATGCGTTAGTTTCAGGAAACTTTAACCTGTTTCAAAATTATTATAGTATATTAAATTATTGTTATTATAACCTGACAAATGTTACTAATGGTTGGATAAATATAAATTCATTATTGAAAAAAAATATTTTAAAGTAATCCAAATTCATTCAATTTAAAGACTAATACTAAAGAATATTAAAACATATTTTTTATTATTTAATATTCTTCGTATTACATTACTAAACAATTTAGTTGAATTACTATATTCATTGATTTATTTACGATTTTGGATTAACATTTTGTCATAGTAATAAGTTTCCTTCATAACATTAACATATGAACATAACATAACATGTTATATCAATATGAAAGATTTTTCGTAGTTGTATTTGATTACTGTACAAGGAATGAAGTTCAGATATGCGACTCCTTCAAAGCACTGAGGTGACCCAAAACGCGTTTGCGTAGAACGTAAAGCCGCAAAAAAGTTGCAGGCGCGGCGTAGAAGTTATGGGGGTTACTGTTGATGTTTCATACACCAGAAAATCCAATATGGGTCTTATAACAATTTCTATCCATATGTCTATAACGCTATAAAAAGAGTAGTATCCAATTGACCATGAAACATGTTTCTTAACCCTGAAGCACTGGAGCCAAATCCCACAGACCCATCAGGGTCTATATAATGTTGCTTAAAAGTGGTTTACAATGCGTAAAATTATTTTACATTTAGTTATATTTGTTATTTTCCTATTATATTAGCATGATTTGATCAAAAAAGAAGAAAATATTTTTTAAAGTAGTTTCAATATTATTGTTAATGGTGCATTGTTTTTTTTATTTTCTTAAAAAAGAGAAATAAGTTGAAATTGAGAATTCAAATTCAGACTGTCGGCTACGCATCTCATGTTTTGTTAAAATAAAACATATAAACATGGACAATGAAGTTTAAGCCTTTGAAAATGCAAATTTCTCAATTTCTGCTATGTACAGACAGAGTAGCAAAAACACAAACTGTCTTATGGCAACCCTGACTCTACGATGTCCGTCATCTCTAGGGGAACGAAGAAGCGGAACGTCTGGCAAGTGAAGGAGTAATCACCCCTTCCATGGGACCTCAACCTTTCTGCGGGACCTCTAGAGCACATCCTGCTGCTGACCGAGCAATCATGGCTTGGGGCATAAGTCATCGCAGAAGATGTTCAGATCGCCTTCCTGAGAGAGTAAGTTGGCTCTCAGGCCCCCTTCTGCGAGTAACACATCATAGGTCTCACAGGGCGTGGACAGTTGAGAAAGCACCTGGCACGGCTGGGATTCTACACTGGGAATCCAGCATGCAGATGGTTTGTGTGGGCAGTCTGAGGAAACTGCAGGTCATCAGCTGTTTGACTACACTTGACTCTGTGAGGTAGGGCTACATGGAGAGAGGTAGACACCTGCCTCTGGAGGAGCTGGTTGGTAACTTGCAGCAGTTTGTTAGACTCTTGACTGGAGTGAATCTGAACTTTTCATCGCCATCATCAGGCGTGCGCAAAAAGTCAATTTGTCTGAAGCGCCTAGGGACTTATCTACTTCCCTTTATGCAAGGGATTATAATTTAATGTAAATTTCGTCCGTTAGGGATGGGTTTTGGATATGAGATTATACATTGGTTTCAATTTGGAAATTAGTTGATATTTTACCATATGAAACTGTACTTGTAGAGGGCACTTCGGTCCTAATTCCTAAAACAGGGCACTTCCCGACTGCTCTAGGGTTGACAAACAACAGTATTTGTACTATGAGTCAGTTTTTTATGTTTTGAATCCTTACTGTACATTGCAAATGATGAGACATATGCATAACTATATTCAAAGGGCCGGATAAAACGAACATTAAACTGTATTTGTGTACATATTTTTAGTTATTTTCCTTTTTTACCCATCAAGTAAAATTAAGAATTTATATATTACCTTTGCGTATAGACGTCACCTATTTCTTATATGATATTACTTATGTAGACTGCATTATTAACTGAAAAATATGGGAAGTATAAAAGTGTTTATGTTATAAGTTTGTAAACTGTTCCATATTCTTTCATATGGTAATACGATCTCATGAACTCTGTGTTCTAATGCGCTATATTTATAACATATAAGAGAGAGTTGCTACTGCAACTGCAGTAATTCTCATAATCGAATTGCATTACAGCATTTACTTAATGTAATCAAATTAGTCCAATATGCCAAACTTACATCTAATCATAAACTAGACTTCCGAAGCGCATAAAGTAGATAAAACTTAAGTTAATTAATTTTAGGGCCAAATTTATCATTTGTAGTCTAACGAATTATAACCCCCACGAAATATTTGGCAGAATAAATAATCGAGCACAATTTTTTACAAAAAAAAAAAATATATATATACAGTATTAAGGATTTGAATCGATAACAAAGAAGTCAAAAATAACGTAACACCCTTAAATTAAAACTAATTATCGAATTATTTCGAAGGACTCGACATCACAGCTGTGACGTCTAAGCGAGGGTTAATACCGATGTGTACACTAATAAATTAATTAAGTTATTGCGTATAATGGAACCTTTCACCGTCCACAACTAAGAGGACGGCTACTAAGTTCTCCAAATAAAGGATTTTTATAGTTTCAGCTTTATAATTTATATCGTTTAAATCAGAGGTACAATTTACTTTAGTAAGCAAACGAAATTATTATTTCCACCGAGAGTCTATAACAAATATTACTAAGTAGCAGAGGTATTTTAAATAACAAAGGAAGGTTTTAATTTTATATCATGATACCTTTTTTTATAAATGAACGAAAGAATGAAAAACATTCATAACTTCGTTTTAACTAATTATTTTAAAACTTAGAGAAAATTAATTTGCGACAGGTGTACTAACGCTACCTGTTGGCAAACAGGTGAAATATGTACTACAGTTCACCTATTTGCCACCAGACAGCAGTACTGACTTGATGTATACACCTCTAGCGGCCGTTGCTAAACTACGTCAATCGTTTCAGATGTGGAGAATGGATTTATTAAAAATAATGATTTGTTTTTAGGTGAGTAAATTAGATAAAAACCTACAGTATTTAGATGTAAAAGATAACAAATGTATGTTTTTATTAGTAAAGTTGTAAACGATTTCATATTCGTATTTTTTCCATAACTCACTATAGAACAACAACACAGTTTTATGAATTATTATACTAATGGACTACACACACAACATCCAAAAGTTTCAATAAGACTATTGACTTAATGTAATTAAGTAGGTCCAATATAGGCGCTTGTAAAATAGGGAATACATTACTCCTAATTCACCTGTATAAATCAAATTAAAAATTTGTCTGTATATTGTTATCACAATTATTACAATATATTGCAGATCACAATAATTATAATAGGTTGTATTTTTATGATTAATATCCTAAAACTGATCTTATCTCAATTCTGGTTGTAGGCCTATCTGTTTTTATCTTTATGAAGGCATTTGGGATCATCTTCTCCATGAAAACGCACTGTGCTCAAACCGTTTCCATTCGCTCACTCATTGACTAAAACACGTCTAACTAAAGTAAAGTAGACCTAATGAGCTTTCAAAGCTCCAATTTTGCGCGATATTAAACACATTTTTTATATGTTTTACTGGACATTTTACTGTGATTGAACGGAAAAAATAATCAGCAGACAAATTTAAATTAATATCGGTTTGTTAGATTAATCATTGTTTTAGATTTATAATACAAAAGAGATGGCACGCAGCACGCTGGCGTGAGTATTAGTGCGGGGGAGTATGCAGGGTAGCTGCAATAAGGGTTGCTGTTCACTAAGTAAAAACATACAAAGTTGTATCAAATAATGTCAATAACTAAGCGAGTTGTACCAATCAATTTATCTATTCTCCGTAAGAATTATATGGGCAATGAATACGTAGGTTTTCCATAAGAAACATTAAATTTGTGGATTTTATATATGTATTTATAAAACTTAACTATATGGACTTGCCACCACATTTTGGAAGAATATTGAATAAAATAAGTGATATATCGATTTTTAGCTATTCCCCGTAAGATTAGCATTACACAATGTACTGTGCATGTAAATTTACTTATTAACGTTTTACGGAGGTTTATTGTGTATTCAGAAACATTCACAATCCATTTATATCGAATTCATAGGCTTTTAGACGAAACTAGAATTTTTACACTATTAAATGTAATGTAAAATGTGAAAACACATTTGAGAGAAATTAGCTGTATCAGGACAAAGCAACGGTTATTTTTTAAAAAGAACCAGAAAAACGTTTACATAATTCATAATTTAAATATTAAAATTGCTTGCCGTTATTATCAACACAGGAATGTTTACCACGTAGCCATTTCATACTTTAATATTACGGTAAGCATTTCCTTCATTGTTAATTATAAATAATATTTTATTTTGCCCATGAGTCGTTTGTTAGAGTGATATTGCGTCAAAAAGAGAAATCTTATGAATGTTTGTAAATAAAATGAACTAACGCATATCACCCGTAAAATTATATACATGTTCTTATTTTGTGTTTTTGATTAGCATTGTCATCTGTTATCGTCATGCTGAAAGATATTACTGCTCCCTAAAAAAGAGAAATTAGAGTAATGTATGTAGTTCTGATTTCAATACCTACTTAATCATTCCTACTTCAATATGTAAAAGTGAGAGTTTTATGAGTCCGTTAGGACTCCAAAAATTTCCATCTTAGATTTGGTTTCAAGATATTCTACGAGTGCTGACTGCATCGTCGTCAAGTATACTTCAATAAACGTATCGCATTTAATATATCCGAGAAAGCAATTAGTTACGCCCGAATGTAGCATGATCACAGAGTAGTGAGGTATAAATCGTAATTAAATATATTAAAATACATAATTTTATTTTATATTAATAGGTCTAAAGTCAATTTCACTAATTAGAATGTAATTATTTTTATGTTTAATTACCAGAAATGTTTTATTTTAGCTGCAACGCTCCCTGTTAGTAATTGGACAAACTGTGTACTACCGGCGTGATAGTACTCTGTATGTACGGTAGAGCGCAGCACGACATTGCATTTGAGTCATTTGACCAGTGTGCTTTTAGGTTAGGATGTACTGCGACTCAATACTAGCCCGTTGCCCGACACTCTGGACCGCCCCCTGCCTGCATGAGGACCGACAGAATGTACCAACGACTGGTCTCGGAACGTCTTCCTCCAGCACGGGAGCATCCACGGAGGAACTCGAAGGATGCGTCACGGAATCGCATGAGCTTCTAACCTCGTAAATTTCAGATGCGACCAGCGAAGTGCCACCCCAGACACCCAGAGCCGGTCAATTTACTAAATATGTACTTTCCAGCTAACTTCATGACTTAGATATATCCCCAAATACTTAATGATATCGGTCTGCCCCACAGTTTCACATTTATTAGTACATACATTTCTTATATTATTTATTTATATTTATTATTGATAGCTGAGTAATAGGTGATTTCATTGAAAAATTCGAGTTTGTGATTGACTTAAAATTGATAATTTTTTCTGCACTTAGAAGCATGTGATTTACAGTAAACCACCATTGCAGTGCCTTGAGATCCATTTTAATTGCCAATTTTACAGTTTTCACAATTGCTTTCTGTGTAGCAAAGTGATGTGACATAAGCAAATATGTTAATTTTTCTTGGAAATTTGCATTACACAAAACATTTATGTAGATTATAAATAAAATTGCTCCAACGACTGAGCCTTGTGGGACACCGCTTTTACCACTCCCATTTCACTCATTACTCTACTAATTTTAACACATTGTCGTCACCCCATTAAATAGCTTTTAAACCAACTTTGAGAAATTCCCCTTAATCCCTAATCATACAATTTTTTCAATAAAATGTCATGGTCAACCGTGTCAAAAGCTTTCTTTATGTCTAAAATAAGCCACTCACACATTTTCCTTCATTTAAGCCATCATAAACGTTTTGCAACAAATTTAAAAGAGCATGTTCAGTATTTAAGTTTGATCTGAAACGGAATTGATAACAGCTAAAAAAATCCTAGTTATTTTTGTTGCCGTTTAGATATTGACTCCTTTATAATGGCCAATAATGGGTGATTACCGCTACACCCGCATCATTGTTTTGAAATATATCACACCCAAAACACATTCTAAGAGATTTAAATAATATGAAAAATACCGAAATGTGTTTGTAATATGCTTTTTTAACCATTTATTTTAGTAATAAAATATATATGAAGAAATCTATAGTTTTTTTCTTACTCCCGGGGGTACAGTTTATGGCAATACACCTACTCTACGTAGCCCTGATGTTAGCCACGTCACATGACGGGCATACTCCTCAACAGTTAAAAATTTCAGGACATTTAAATTTTGCTCTGATGTTTCCTTTATTAAACACAGTCTATTCCTGGACTTTTATTATTTTTTAAACTAGTAATAGCTGATAATATCTCATCTTGCCCTACCTCTTCTAGAAAAAAAGATTTTACTTCACTTTTGCAAGGAAAAAATCTTATACTCAAGTACAAGAAAATTATCAGGCATAGTATGATTCAAATTCAAATTTTCGACAATTCCAAGAAAATAATCATTTAATTCATTTGACATAATTTCCGGATCATCAAAAGTAGTATTACCAATTTTTGGCAATACTAATACATCATTTTTATTGCCCCGTTATCTCATTTAGAACCCTCCAAGTCAGTTTTGAATTACCCTGGCAATTTTGAACCTTTTGCTTAAAATAATAATACTTCAGCTCCTTAATTTCTTGTTGTAGATTATTTCTGAATATGCTATAATAATTTTTCAGATTTTCGTTCCCTGGATCTCATTACTTTAGCCACTGCCTAATTAGTCATTAGATATTTCCACCTTTATCCAGTCTTCCCTGCCGAGCCGTTCTCTGAGCAGAACATGGTCCTAGCGGTTCCATTATATTGATATTTAAACCGATCCAAAATAAATGTTTTATTTTTTGTAAAGCCTTTTTCTGCGCAAATAATTGATTAAATTCCCCTACAAACGTATTGCTTCACCATGCAATCTATTGCAAATAAATGGAACGTCATATTCGAATAATTAAAAGATAAAAACACCACATCAGTAGATTCCATATCAATTTTTTTACATTTGATATTATTTTTTAATATAGACTGCAAAAAGGAACCCTTAATAACTCGAAGCCCTCGTTAGTTAGATTTTTTCCCCCGTGAACTTCCCTCACGTTGTAATGTTAATTTTAGAACAATTGCTCTACAAATGGAACAGTTCACGAGAAATACCTTGATAATTCAAATTACAGCGGTATTTCTTGACCTATATAATTCGAATTTTTTGTCCAAAAAACTCTGTAATGACAATGATGCCAACCTCTCGAAATGATGCAATCGCTGCACCTGTTAAATTCGAGGTAAAAACAAAAAACCCTGTATTATTCGAAATCGAAATATTAAAATGGTTATGATTGAAAATATCGATATTTGACTGCTTTGGATTTAGACAGGATATTCCTAAAAATATACCTGTCTAACAATAGACAGGAAGTAGCTCGGGGCAAAAACTACCAGGGACATTTCCGCCGTTGAGTAATTTTATTTGATCACATATTTCTCACTCTCTACTGAAAAAATTCAATAAAGAAGGAACATAAAATTTATGAAATGTTTCATTCTGACAGACTGAAATTCTCTCCCTCAGCCCTTGGTACATAAATAGAGTTCTGATGTAATTATTGAAAAAATCCTCTCCCATTAATAGTTATTAATAGTTTTGTGAAACTATATAATAGATAATAGTTTTTAATAAGTTAATAATAGTTAATGTAATATAATAATAATAGTTAATTTAATAGAATTGTGAAAGTTTGGGTTGTTTGTCAGCGAATTATTGTAAGACCTAAAAATAACTGTGAATCTAATAACTGTCGGACTGCTCCCACTCAACAAACCCACGTGGTGAGGAGGAGAGAGGAAGCGTCGAAAGACGCCATGCATATACCACAATAGCTCCTTAAACCGCAATGTTATTAAGGCAAATTTTCGACGAGCGCCCGACGGTCGTACTCTAACTATCGACGTCGTGTTTTTGACGACGACCGTCGGGCGTCGTGCATAAATAGACACATTTACGCCAATGCATTTTCATTACGACCGTCTTTCGACGCTCGACGGCCGACGCCGTGCATAAAAGGGGCCTTAGGCTTCTAATATTTTGATGACAATTTGAAAATGTTTCGATCACTTTCTTAGCAGGAAATATAAAGAAAAAGGTAATACAAGTGACACATGTTTATATGAAAATTCGTTTCTCTATACTGTACTTGGAAAAAAACCTAGATACAGCTCAAGACTTAATTGAACATTAAAAATAAAATAATAAACTATTCAGTAAATTTTGTTATTCTCATAATGAAATAAAATTATTACAAAACACCATAAATAGGTCTGTATAGCGAAAATAATTACAACAGTGCAATGAACAAAACAGCTCTAGCTTAACTGACAGATTGTCCAGGTCAGTCTGACAAACGTGGATCACAGCAGCCGATTCTCCTTTTCTCAGGAAGATCTTGCAAGGTATAGCGAGACTGGGGGGAAACGGATTTTTGGCAACCGCCCAGCCTCCACCGCCCAGCAAACACCATGGAATTTACAAAGATAGAACCGAGGACAAAAAGTTGAAAATTTATTTTCCTTTAAGAAAATGTGAAATTTTAATAGGGATAATAACACAAATAAAATTGCCAAATTGCCCATTAAAACCCAAATTTAGAGTTGTAGTTCTAAAAAACGAATATTTCTCGTTTATTTGTGTTATGACCACATTAAAATTTACCTTTTCTTAAAGCAAATTAAGATTTACAACTTTGATTTTTATTTAATATTTGTTAAATCGCATGGTTTTTTAAACTAATAAGCATTGAAAAATTCAAATGGCCGCCATTTTGAAATAATTAAAACTAGGAATTTTATACTATACACAAAAATAAGCATTATTAGTACCAGATTTGTTAGTAGTAGTTTTAGTAGTTTCCTCAGGGGTAGTCGGCTTTCGACTACACGGGAGGCCTCCCCTACCTTTTGGAGTGCTGGTGCCCCTGGGGTACCTGAGCCAAGCTGTAGGACCTTACTCACAGTTCTTCTTAGAGCTAGGGCCTTTATTCCATATTTCAGGTCCTAGCTCGATGTCTGTTCTTTTCTGGGCATAAACTTAAATTAAGAAGTGTCTACGCATTATTGTGTCAGGCTTTGGCTGGGCAGGTCATGCTGTTCACCTACGGTGGATCATCCAGGATGGCGATGGGCCTGGGCCTCCAGACCTCTGCGACATCATGCCGTCTACAGAGCTCCCTGATGTGCTCTAGGGTGGACCCGGCTGAATGAAGCATGAATTAAGATTATGGTTGTCGACCAGCTTCGTAATCACCCGTACCAGCTGTTGCGTCGTAGAGTGTCCGCGACGAAATCCAAACTGCTCCGGCCTTATGTATCCGTCCAGGAAGGGGGATATCCTGGAAAGGAACAGTCGTTCGTAAAGCTTCGAGACCGCCGAGAGTAGGGAAATGGGGCGATAGTTTTCAGGGGACAACTAACTGATTCTTGCCTTGTTTCGGGATCAGGTTTATCTTCGCGGACTTCTATATGGCCGGGAAATAATGGAACCTGAGGGCAGCACTGAAAATTAGTAACAAATATGCAAATATGGGAGCCGAGCGGCCTGCAAGGCTGACGTGCCTATCCGGTCGAGGCCAGGGGCTTTCCGTAGCTGAGCCCTTTAATCGCTGCTTCCAGCTCCGTCATCGTGAAGGGGTCTAGGCTGTATCCTGGAGGTTCTAGGAAGAGGTTCTCCATGAAATGCTCGACCCTCTCCCCTTGGAGTTGGTCGTAGACATCGTGGTTTGTCTGAAACTGAGCATACATTGTGCTAGCAATGGTTTCCGCCTTGTCCTTCGCCTGTCATGAGTCAGCGCTCAGATAAGACGCATGGTAATGAGCAGCGTTTACTGTCACAGCGTTCCGGTCTCGATAACGTTTCTTATCATCGCGGTCAAACACGTGCCAGTAATAGTGAGCGGTATCCAAAGTTTGCGCGATTTTAATTTCGCTTTATTAATTTTTGTGTATTTTTCAGCTACCTTGTTTTGTCAAAATGTCATGTTGTGGTGTTTGTGTGAAATCGATCACATCGAAACAGTTGAAGGTGTGCTGCAGAGGACTGAAGAGGATAAGCTCACCTTATATGATTTAATTTAGAAAATAAATTAGATAGCTGAAGGCCAGAGGTTGTAAGAGGTTAATTTTAATAAATCGTATGAGATTAATGAAAAGTTAGAGGAAAGTATAAAAATTAATATTGAGCAGAAATCGATTATTGGAAGCAGTTTGAAGGTAATTGATGAAATCATGCAAGAAAATAAAAGATTAAGTAAATAATTCTTGGATCTGGAACAAAAGGTTGATGATATGGAGCGGTACTCGAGAGTGAATGCACTTGCAATCCATGGGATCCCGTATAAAAGATGAAGAGGTTCTTGATGTAGTAAAGGAGGTTGGAAAGACCCTGGGTCTAACCATTGTCAATACAATGAACGAAGCAAGCCATCGTCTGGGTAAAGACTCGGGGGCAAGTGGAAAACCGCCGGGAATTATTGTAAAGTTGTTGAGGCGTTTTGATAAGGAACGAAAGCTAACAAACGAAGGGTAAAGAGTAAACTTTCTAATAGACACCTGAATCTACCGATGGACCAGCTAGTTTACATTAATGTGGCGCTATCACCTGCCAGGCGGAGGCTGTTCGCGGCAGATCAAGCGGGAGAAAAACTTCAAATAGATATTAGATTAGATTATTGAAATGGTAACCTACACAGGTAGGTATTTTCAGCCAAGTATGAATGAGAAATGAGTGTAGGATGATTGTGGCGCGATCTTGTAGTCTTGTTACTGACTAAGGCTGACATGTTCCTTAGACAGGACTGTTAATGAATAGCCCAACAGCCGATGGCAACTGGGTCTAGGACTTTTGGCAACCTCGGCTATCCCATTCGTCATCGCAGGGTGCTATAAAAGTGTCAAAACCCGTGGTCCGGGTGAAAACCTATGAGAGAAAATTCTGTCATCGGTCTAAAAAAGGGTCAAAACCTAATTAGTTGTCCAACATCTCTTAAAAACTCTTTCAAATTTATTGTACCTAAATTGTTAAAAGATGCATTTCGTTTTAATCAAATTCTTCGTTTGTTCAGATCAGATTCCGCCTCCCTCTTACATCTCCTGATTTCGGTGATTCCGGGGCGAGGGAGGGACTTTAAGGGATAAGAGTGATAATTTGTGGGCTTAAACAATGAGGCAGGGATTTACAGGGAGAAAGGTGAGAATTTTTGGGATGAAACCGAGGTTGCCAAAAGGCCGCGGTCGAGGGCTAATTAGGGTTCCGACTTTCGGTGGAGGCTGGGCGGTTGCCAAAAATCCGTTTCCCACGGAAAATAGAGGCCCATAATTTTCACAGGACCCTTTTGTTTATTTTGACCTCAGAAACAATATCCCAAAGTTTTTCGGTGTATTTCAGATACACCCTATATACTGGCTGCGTGGATCCCTTTATTTTACATATAT